>OY856409.1:712645113-713085113 GCA_963693085.1 Alisma plantago-aquatica | reverse complement strand
ATATAACATCCATATATAAGCATTCCAAACGATATTAGGGTTTCAAGCATAACAACAACATATCGGGTAAGGGATAACCCTCACTAAAACATACCACGACTCTCACCAAAGAATATCAGGTAAGGGACTAGCACTCACCAAAAGATCATGCCATAACCTGTCCTTATGGTACCGGTTAACCAGCAACTAGCCACAGCTTGTCATGTTGGCCAACACTATCGGCCAACACCCATATCGGGCAAGCACCTAGCAAGCTGACAACGAGAAACACCATACCGTGCAGCGCCATGACGGGCAACATCCAGACCATGTCGCCTAGCCAAAAAGTCAGCACCCAACCAAGCTAACACTAAGCTAAAGCACAGACCGATAACGGGTAAAGCACCTAGCCAACTGACATCAACAGGTCGATATCAGGCAAGCCTTGAGCAAGCCAACATCGCCCAGGCTAACAAAGGTCACAACACCATAACAGTCGATGCCACATCTGGCAACGCAACGTCTCAAGCCAACCAACATCGGGCAACACCATGGCGTGCAACGCCAAACAGCCAACACAGCACAACATATCGGGCAACGTCCCATCCAAGGTTCAGCTCTAACGTCTAAGGTAAACGGTGGTCAACACACCCATCGAAGCACCATATCGACCAATGCCTTCAAGGGATATCGGGCAACACTACCCATCATGGGTATCGTGTAAAGCAAAGAGTTCAACACAAAAAGGAGATATCGCCCAACATCTCAACTCCTCAAAAACACACATCGGCCAAGGGACCAACTAGGTGTCAACCAACCATATCGTCCAAATCCTAACCCTAGGGTAGGAAAGGGATATCGATCACCACACCTACAACCATGTTGGGCAACAAGCTCCAAGTCACAACCATCCATATCGGGTTACTAGGGTTAGAAGGTATCAACCTCATCACAACCATCCACACCATATTGCCCAAGGATACCAAGAGTGTTGGCTCACCCCTCAACAACCAAGTGAGAGGGGTTTTGCACAACCTCAAGCATATCGGCAAACAAGGGCAGAACAACACCCTATCATCCAACAAACTCAACATATGCCCAAACATCTAGGCCATAGGCTCACCTTTCAACAATCAAGGAGAGAGAGGGGTTTTGCCCAAGCAACTAAAGCATAGGCTCACCTCTCAAGTCCAAGGAGAGAAAGGGGTTTTGACCAAGAACATGCTACATACACCTTTGAACTAAGGAACCCTAAGCTCACCTCTCAACTAAAGCAAGAGAGAGGTTTTGCTCAAGATCCCCTAATCCAAAGGGTAGGCCGACATAAAAGGGAAACCAACTCACCACATAACGTCCAACATTATCTAGGGCACATGTAGGGAAGCAACATAACCAACTAAAGAAAGAAGCATTACTAGAAAGGTATGTAAGGACGCTGAAGATAACATAGCGAAGCAACATGTAAAGGAGATAGTATAGTTAGGGTTAGGAGTTATGTAACCCGCCTTAAGCACACTCCTCCAAGATCCAATGCTCAAAAGCTCCAAGGCACCACCTTCGGCCACCTCAAGAAGAGAAGACAAACCCTATTACCACCATGGCCAAAAAATAAGGAAGAAGATGGTATCAAGGGGGGAGGGAGAGAGATACTCACCAACTAGAGAAGAAAGGAGAAAGAACACTATGGTTTCAGCCACCACTAGGGAAGAAGAGAAACACAGCTGCAAGATGTATCGACCACCACTCTTCTCCAAGGGATATCGGCCACCAATGGAAAGAGAGCAACAAGGGAAGCTAAAGGGGCCACTAGCAAGCAAAGAGATGGGTATATATACAAGAGGGTAAAGGGGGAGAGCAAGGCAAGGTGGCATCGACTAAGGACCACTTGTCCAAGGGCCATGCCACATGCTAGCACCCCAACACCACTTATCCACTCCTTCCATATGCTAGCAAAGCTACCACCACATGTCCAAAGAGGGTGACACAAATGATGCTAGGTGGAGGGGGGGTGTGTCGCCAACCATGGCAACCTGACACACCCACCATCACCCTCTGGCCGATACACCTCTTGGCTGACACACCATGACCGAAACAAGGCATCACACACACCCTTGCCTGACACACTCAAGCAAGGAGGAAGGCCTTCAAGCCCAATAACAAGCCCAATCTTAAACAAGCTCAATGAGGCCCAAAACAACTCAAGCAAGGTGCCCAACTCATCCTCTCAACCCTAGAGGATGCAAAGAGACAAGGAGGCCTCTCAAGGTGACAAACTTGCATAGAAACCCTAGAACTTGGGTAAATTGCAAGTTGTACCTCAACCCCACAACAAAACACAACAACCCTAATCACACCTAAAGTGATTAGACATGCCTCTAAACACAAGATTTAGGCAAAGCAAACAAGGTAAGCCTAAAACAAAGGTCAGGGTCCTTACAACCCATAAACCCCTACAAAAGGATTTCCTCCCCAAAATCCAAAGAGAAAAGTGAGGGATACTTCCTCCTCATCTCTTCCTCAAGCTCCCACGTGGCTTCTTCGATGCCACAATGATGCCAGAGAACCTTTACAAGACCCAAGTCCTTCTGATTCAGCTTCTTCACCCGTCTGTCAAGGATCAACACTAGACCTTCCTCGTAGGTCACATCTGCATCAAGCTCGACCTCAACTGGTTGTATCACTGTCTTTGTTCCTGGATGACTTTTCTTTAGCATGCTAACATGGAACACTAGATAAAATCTGTGCAGCTCTGGTGGTAACTCCAACTTGTAAGCCACTTTCCCAACATGTGCTGTCACTGGTTATGGTCCCATATACCTAGGAGCCAACTTGCCTTTCCTTCCAAACCTTATCACACCTTTCCATGGAGAAACTTTGAGAAACACCTTATCTCCCACCTGTAATTCTAAAGGTCTACGACGATTGTCTGCATAAGACTTCTATCTATCTTGTGCCACTTTCAACTGTTGTTGTATCACCTTGATCTTCTCTGTCGTCTGCTGCACTAACTCAGGACCCAAAAGCTAATATTCGCCAGACTCGTACCAACATAAAGGAGATATACACTTTCTACCATATAAGGCTTCATAAGGTGCCATGTCGATACTTCGCTAGTAGTAGTTGTTGTAGGAAAACTCTATCAGACTAAGATGTACGTCCCAACTCCCTAGGAACTGCATAACACAAGCTCTTAGAAGATCCTCCAAAGTCTGAATAGTCCTTTCAAACTGTCCATCTGTCTGCGAATGAAAAGTGGTATTGAACCTCAACTGCGTTCCCAACGCCTTATGCAACTGTTCCCAAAAACAACTTGTGAACTAAGGACCTCTATCAGAGACAATCATTGCTGGAACTCCATGTAAACGCACTATCTCATCAACATATACTTGTGCAAGCTTCTTTGTTGTAAATGTTGTCTTCACAGGATTGAAATGAGAAGACTTTGTCAATCTGTCCACTATCACCCAGATGGAATCATGATTCTTAGCTATCCTTGGAAGACCAACTATGAAATCCATGGTTACATGATCCCACTTCCACTGCGGTATCAGCATGCGTTGCAATGTTCCTAACGACTTCTGATGTTTTGCCTTAACTTGTTGACATACCGCACACCTTGCCACAAACTCAGCTACATCTTTCTTTAAACCGGGCCACCAATACAAATCTTTCATATTGTGATACATCTTGCTGACACCTAGATGCATAACATACATAGACGTGTGTGCTTCCTCGAGCACTAACTTCCTTGGATTATCAGCATCAGGAACCATCGTCCTATTATGGTAACAAACTAGTCCATCCTCAAACTCATGGAAGCCATCACACTTCTCACTGCTGAACTCTAATTTGATCTGTTGAACTGTAGCATCTGCTTGATGTGCTTCTTTTATCTGTTGTCTCAATGTAGGCTTCACTTGCATCTATGCCAACAGTCCTACCAACAAAGCGACTTCTAACTGTACATTCATCTGCCGCAAAGAGACAAACATATCCCACCTATGGCATATCAAAGAACTCAACTGTTCCTTCTTCGTGGGAAGAGAAGAAGACTTCCTGTTAAGCGCATCCGCTATTACGTTCACCTTACCTGGGTGATACTCAATGGTACAATCATAATCACTGATTAACTCCATCCAGCGCCATTAATGCATGTTTAACTCATTCTGTGAGAAGATGTACTTTAGGTTATTGTGATCCGTAAAGATCTGACACAATTCTCGATAAAGATAGTGTCTCCAAATCTTCAACGCATGAACCACTACTGCCAACTCCAAATCATGTGTCGGATAGCTTTCCTCATGTTTCTTAAGTTGTCGAGAAGCAAAAGAAACCACATGATCTTCCTACATCAGCATACAACCTAAACCCTTCTTAGAAGCATCACAGAAAATAACATAGCCTTTCCCCTATTCTGGCAACACTAACACTGGAGCACAAGTCAGCTTCTCCTTCAGACTCTGAAAAGCTTGCTAACACCGACCATCCCAAACCAAAGGTACATCCTTCTTGGTTAACCTTGTTAATGGCAACACTATCACACTGATGTTTCTTATAAACCTCCAGTAGTATCTGGCTGATCCCAAAAAACTACAGACTTCGGTCGGCGTCTTCGGTTGCTCCCACTCTGCTACTGACTCCACCTTCTTGGGATCCACCCTGATTCCCTCTGCAGAGATCACATGACCCAAGAAAGTCACCTCCTTCAGCCAAAACTCACACTTACTAAACTTGGCATACAGCTGATGCTGTCGAAGAAGAGTCCATGCTTGTCGAAGATGGTGTTCGTGTTGTTGGTTGTCTCGACTATAGATTAAGATGTCATCTATGAAGACTACAACAAACTGGTCTAAGAACAAATGAAACACTCAGTTCATCAGATCCATGAATGTTGTTGGCACATTGGCTAGCCCAAACGGCATAGCCACAAACTCATAGTGTCCATACCTCATCCTAAGAGCTGACTTTGGTATGTCATCCTCCTTGATTCTAAGTTGATGATATCTAGACCACAAATCGATCTTTGAGAACATTGTCGCACCGCGCAACTGATCAAACAGATCATCTAATCTCGGCAAAGGATACTTGTTCTTTATCGTAACCTTATTCAATTTTCGGTAATCTATACACAAATGCATAGATCCATCCTTATTCTTTACAAAGAGAACTGGAGCACCCCATGGCGATGTGCTCGGCCTGATGAAACCTTTATCAAGTAGCTCTTGCAACTGTTTCTTCAACTCTGCCATCTCTTATGGAGCCATCCTGTACGATGTTTGAGCAACAGGTTGTGTCATTGGAACCAGATTGATCTCAAAATCAATCTCTCGAGGTGGAGGAACATTGGGAAACTCATCGGGAAACACATATGCGAACTCTCTGATGACATGCACGTCCTGAAGGCTAGAACCTTTTGCCTTGTTATTCACAACATGAGCCAAGAACGCTCTACAACCTTGTCGCAAAAACTTCCTCGCCACCATTGCTGACACCAAATACGTTGGAAGAATCTTCCTATCTCCTTGGAAAATCCACTTCTCACTGCCGTCAGCAAACACCGCCTGCTTGAAATCACAGTCCAACACAACCTTATATCTTTCCAAGGTATCCATCCCAAGAATTACATCAAACCCATGCATATCAAGTGGTATGAGATCCACTTGTATGTTGTTTCCTAAAAAAAGATAGAACACAAGATGGACACACTTCTTGAAGCATCACAGGACCAACAAGAGGGGTTTCTAACAACAAGCTATCTTTCTTACAACTAATAGGTAAAAGATAGCTATCAAGCATACTACGTGTGATAAAAGAGTGTGTAGCACCCAAGTCAACTAGAACAGATATAAAGCAAGAAGAAGACAAATCAGAATGAAATAACTCCATCTGACCTGCCACAACTCACAGGTTGACTATCACCTCTGGATGACTCATAGCATAGAATCGAGTTGTTGCTTGTTGTCGTCCATGTCCTCTGATTCCTTGAGAAAATGATCCTGCTTGTGACGCTTGGCCGCATCCTCACCCTCTGGCACCATTAGAATCTTGTCTATCCGATCATTACTGGCTCTGCCTTGGTTGTTGTGTCACTTCAACGTCTCTTCTCAGGCAATTCGACTTTAAATGTCTTGTCTGTCCACAAAGAAAGCATGACTTGTCTCCTAACTGCGGCCTAGATGGCCCTTTCACTGCTACTAAAGTTGTACTGTAGGCTCTAGATGGTGAAAAACCATGCCCTCTTCCTTTATTTGGTGACCATTGTGACAGCGCACTGGAACTTTGCATCATAGAAGGTGCAGAAAACCTTGGTTTCTTGGGGCCATCAAACCTCTATCTTTGGAACTGACAAGGCCTTTTCTTGGACATAGCCTCTCTCTTTTCTTGGACTAATCACTCTATCCTTCATACGGACTCCACAAATGTGGCGAACCGCTCCCGGTTTTTCAAAGTAGCAGCAGGTGTTGTCAGCTCGACACTTAAACCTTTCTCAAACTGTCTGATCCTCTCATCATCTGTTTTCTCCATGTGAGGATAGAACCTCAACAACTCCATAAACTTGGCTTCATACTCAGTAATACTTAGAGAACCTTGGCACAAACGCTCAAACTGGCTGATCTTCTCGTCCAAATACATCTTTGGGAAGTATCGACTAATGAACTTCTGTCGAAACACATCCCATTCGATCACCTTGCCATGTCACTTCTCCTCCTTGATGGCCCACCAGTGGTCAGCACTACCTTTCAGAAGGTAGAAAGTGTGCTTGACTTTTTCTGCTTTGGGGATGTCGAGGATCCGAAACGCCTTCTCAAGACCTGTTAGCCACAGATCTACATCTGTTGGATCAGTCGTTCTAGCATAATCTGAAGCTCCGACTCAGCGAAGCCGCTCGAAGGTCTTCCCAATACCCAAAGATTCACCATGGGGAACCGGTACTCTTGGCGGAGGCACATGTAAACTCTCCACCATGTGATTCATCGTAGCCAATAGTTGCCCCATAAGGTGTTGATAGGAAGGGTTCTCAATAATGGCTGGGTCAAACTGGGGTACCTCAGGCATCCGGTCTTCATGTGCTTGCGCATTAGCTCCATCAACAAATGCAACAACACTACTCTCGGCAGCATGTTCTTTGTGATTTCCAGACATCTTTTAGCTTTGTCTTCTATTGGGGGTAGAAGTCATTATAAGAAAATCTAGAAATATCACAAGAACAGATACAAGCCTAGTCCTAGATCCATGTAGACTCAGTGAACCTAGAGCTCTGATACCAAACTACTTGTGACATCCCGTCATCACATAGACAACGAAATTCCATGCAAAAATGTGCGGAACCACCATAAACCACATATTATCAAAAACATGGGTTAATTAAAATCGATTGCGGAAAACATCATAAGAATGGAAATATTACAACCAGATTCACATTCTGCAAGAAAACATGTTATATATATATATATATATATATGTAAGCATGATATATCTACACCATTACATAGGATCCAGCTGTTCCATATCCATCAAGGATACATCACCTGTTTATATACATATCAGACCTAGCCAGGCCAACAACATGATACAAAATCCATACTAAGATCATACATCGTGAAACCTCATCAAAACACCTCCAAGAACATGAGAGTACAGGGAAGACTCTAGGACTCTACTACATAACAACCACAACAACATATCCAACCTTGCCTTCTACTAATCTTCTTACTGCTCAGCCACAACACGATGATCACCACCACGTCTAGCTCGATCACCTAAAAAGGTTGAAACCAGTAGGGTGAGACACACAATCCCAGTGAGAAACATAACTCCCTGCCGAACTATAAAACCTCAGAATAGCTAGAGCAGATAAAGTGTATGGCAGATACAATTAGATAAGAAATACGAAGAGTAGGATTATATATGTGTAACAGCTTACCATGATACTTGAGAAGCATATGACTAGCTACAAGAAGTACTTAGGGCATGTATATAAAACAATCATACATTATGCAAGGCCTCAACTAATGTTTCGTGTTTTCCCTAAGTAGATATACTATACGGCTGGATTACCATTTATTATGCCCTAAGGAAATGAGTTGTACCGCTCAAATCCAACATTCGGTTGCGAAACCCAAAGTCGGTTCCATACAAGGTCAATGGAAGAGCCGGACTCCATGACCTCACCCCTCATAGTCAGTGCACGAGAACTAAAGTAGGCCCATAGTCTCTTGCTTAAGTGTACGTAGTTACAGGGTCAGCTCCGCAGGCTACCCTTTCTCTAGCCCACCTTGGTACAAGTCAATGTGCTAGTATATCTTGAGCCACGGGATTGTATACTGTACTCCCGAGCCATGAACACATTCATGCTCTATCACATTGAGCCATGGTCCTATTCAGTATGCTCTTATACATGCTCTGAGTCTACAACCAAAGTTGCACTTTAATCCTCCTGTTTTCGGCTAGTAGAAACCCCACATACTCAACAATATGTGCTCCATGTTAACCCACGGGAAAACCCATTTCACCATCACCAGCTATTGACGACGATGGATCTATGGCTAGGGCAAACTACATGAAAGGTTTATCTATAATTAATTAATACATTTTAAGTGGATTGTTGGGGTCAGCCAAGTTGTATTATACAAACCATAAACAAGAGTAAATAACATAGATTTCTGCCTTTGGTGTCACACTGTTACTACTATTCTCAATGCCATCAACATCATCATGATCCATCTCAAGGATCCAACATCATATGTTTCCACTTGGCCTCTTGCCAATCATCATGATCCATCACAAGGATCCAACATCACAGGGATTCAATCCCATCATTAAGCACATGTTACCAACACATAGGCAACACTCATCATGTAGTTCTCATAACACATAATGTTTCTCAATATCAAGAGAATGTCACCAAGGACATCATTATTGCTCATACCTGAGTACACTTCTCACTTGATGAAACCTGCATGGTTAGTATGCTCAAGAGTATATAAACACTTCATCATCGAGGTATGGTTGTGCCACATTAGATGAGCATGCATATAACATCCATATATAAGCATTCCAAATGATATTAGGGTTTCAAACATAACAACAACATATCGGGTAAGGGATAACCCTCACCAAAACATACCACAACCCTCACCAAAGGTGCAACGACCCTCACCAAAGCATATCGGGTAAGGGACTAGCCTTCACCAAAATATCATGCCATAACCCATCCTTATGGTATCAGTTAACCAACAACTAGCCACAACTTGCCGTGTTGGACAACACTATCAGCCAACACCCATATCAGCCAAGCACCTAGCAAGCTGACAACGAGCAGCACCATATCGTGCGACTCCATGACGGGAAACATCCAGACCATGTCGCCCAACCAAAGGTTCAACACCCAACCAAGCTAACACTAAGCTAAAGCATAGACCGATAACGGGAAAATTACCTAGCCAACTGACATCAACATGCTGATATTGGGCAAGCCTTGAGCAAGCCAATATTGCACAAGCTAACAAAGGTCACAATACCATAATAAGCGACGCCACATCCGGCAACACAACATCTCAAGCCAACTGACATCGGGCAACACCATGGCGTGCAACGCTAAACGTACAACACAGCACAACATATCAGGCAACATCCCATCTAAGGTTCAGCTCTAACGTCCAAGGTAAACTGTGGTCAAGACACCCATCGAAGCACCATATCAGCCAACGCCTTCAAGGGATATCGGGTAGCACTACCCATCATGGGTATCGTGCAAAGCAAAGAGGTCAACACAAACAGGAGATATCGCCCAAGAGCTCAACTCCTCCAAAACACACATCGGCCAAGGGACCAACTAGGTGTCAACCAACCATATTTTCCAAACCCTAACCCTAGGGTAGGAAAGGGATATTGGTCACCACACCTACAACCATGTCGGGAAACAAGATTCAAGACACAATCATCCATATAGGGTTACTAGGGTTAGAAGGTCCCAACCTCATCACAACCATCCACACCATATCGCCCAAGGATACCAAGAGTGTTGGCTCACTTCTCAACAACCAAGTGAGAGGGGTTTTGTAAAACCTCAAGAACATCGGGAAATAAGGGTAGAACAACACCCTATCGGCCAACCAACTCAACATATGCCCAAACATCTAGGCCATAGGCTCACCTTTCTACAACCAAGGAGAGAGAGGGGTTTTGCCCAAGCAACTAAATCATAGGCTCACCTCTCAAGTCCAAGGATAGAAAGGGGTTTTGCCCAAGAACACACTACATACACCTTTGATCTAAGGAACCCTAAGCTCACCTCTCAACTAAAGCAAGAGAGGGGTTTTGCTCAAGATCCCCTAATCCAAAGGGTAGGCCGACACAAAAGGGAAACCAACTTACCACATAACGTCCAACATGATCTACGGCACATGTAGGGAAGCAACATAACCAACTAAAGCAAGAAGCATTCCTAGCAAGGTATGTAAGGCCGATCAAGATAACATAGCGAAGCAACATGTAAAGGAGATAGTATAGTTAGGGTTATGAGTTATGTAACCTTCCTTAAGCACACTCCTCCAAGATCCAAAGCTCCAAGGCACCACCTTCGGCCACCTAAAGAAGAGAAGAGAAACCCTATTACCAACATGGCCAAAAAACAACGAAGAAGATGGTACCAAGGGGGGAGGGAGAGTGATACTCACTAACTAGAGAAGAAAGGAGCAAGAACACTAGGGTTTTGGCCACCACTAGGGAAGCAGAGAACCACAGCTGTAAGATGTATCGGCCACCACTCTTCTCCAAGGTATATCGGACACCATGGGAAAGAGAGCAACAAGGGAAGCTAAAGGGACCACAAGCAAGCAAAGAGAGGGGTATATATAAGAGGGTGAAGGGGGAGAGCAAGGCAAGGTGGCACCCACTAAGGACCACTTGTCCAAGGGCCATGCCACATGCTACCACCCCAACACCACTTGTCCACTCCTTCCACATGCTAGCAAAGCAACCACCACATGTACGAAGAGGGTGACACAAACGATACTAGGTGGAGGGGTGTGTGTCGCCCACCATGGCAACCTGACACACCCACCAGCACCCTCTGGCCGATACACCTCCTAGCCGACACACCATGACCGACACAAGGCACCAAACACACCCTTGCATGACACACTCAAGCAAGGATGAAGGGCTTCAAGCCCAACAAGAAGCCCAAGCTTAAACAAGCTCAACAAGGCCCAAAACAACTCAAGCAAGGTGCCCAACTCATCCTCTCAACCCTAGAGGAGCAAAGAGACAAGGAGGCCTCTCAAGGTGATAAACTTGCACAGAAACCCTAGAACTTGGGAGAATTGTAAGTTGTACCTCAACCCCACAACAAAACACAACAACCCTAATCACATCATAGGTGATTAGGCATGCCTCTAAACATAAGGTTTAGGCAAAGAAAACAAGGTAAGCCCTAAATGAAGGTCAGGGTCCTTACAAGCCATAAACCCCTACAAAAGGATTTTGTCCCCGAAATCTGAAGATAAAAGCAAGGGATACTTCCTCCTCATCTCTTCCTCAAGATCCCACGTGGCTTCCTCGATGACACGATGATGCCAAAGAACCTTCACAAGAATTAGGTCCTTCCTCTTCAACTTCTTCACCCGTCTGTCAAGGATCAACATTGGACCTTTCTCATAGGTCACATCTTCATCAAGCTCGACCTCAACTAGTTGTATCACTGTCTCTGTTCCTGGATGACTTTTCTTTAGCATGCTAACATGGAACACTAGATGCAATCTGTGCAGCTCTGGTGGTAACTCCAACTTGTAAGCCACTTTCCCAACACGTGTTGTCACTGGATATGGTTCCATATACCTGGGAGCCAAGTTGCCTTTCCTTCCAAACCTTAGTACACCTTTCCATGGAGAGACTTTGAGATACACCTTATCTCCCACCTGAAATTCTAAAGGTCGATGACGATTGTCTACATAAGACTTCTATTTGTCTTGTGCCGCATTCAACTGTTGTTGCATCACCTTAATCTTCTCTGTCATCTACTGCACTAATTCAAGACCCAAAAGTTGATATTCGCCAGACTCGTACCAACATAAAGGAGATCTACACTTTCTACCTTACAAGGCTTCATAAGGTGCCATGTCGATAATTCGCTGGTAGCTGTTGTTGTAGGCAAACTCTATCAGACTGAGATGCACATCCCAACTCCTTAGGAACTACATAACACAAGCTCTTAGAAGATCATCCAAAGTTTGAATAGTCCTTTCAGACTGTCCATCTGTCTACGGATGAAAAGTGGTACTGAACCTCAACTGCGTTCCCAACACCTTATGCAACTGTTCCCAAAAATGACTTGTGAACTGAGGACCTCTATCAGAGACTATCATTACTGGAATTCCATGCAAACACACTATCTCATCAACATATACTTGGGCAACCTTCTTTGCTATATAGATTGTCTTCATAGGAATGAAATGAGTAGACTTTGTCAATCTGTCCACTATCACCCAAATGGAATCATGATTCTTAGCTGTCTTTGGAAGACCAACTACGAAATCCATGGTTACATGATCCCACTTCCACTGAGGTATCAACATGGGTTGCAACGTTCCTGCCGGCTTCTGATGTTCTGCCTTAACTTGTTGATATATCGCACACTTTGCCACAAACTCAGCTACATCTTTCTTTAAACCGGGCCACAAATATAGATCTTTTAGATTGTGATACATCTTGGTCACACCTGGATGCATAGCATACATAGACGTTTGTGCTTCCTCGAGCACTAACTTCCTTGGATTATCGGCATTGGGAACCATCATCCTGTTATGGTAACAAACTAGTCCATCCTCAGACTCATGGAAGCCATCACGCTTCTCACTACTAAACTCTAATTTGATCTATTGAATTGTAGAATCTGCTTGCTCTGCTTCTTTGATCTATTGTCTCAAGATAGGCTTCACTTGCATCTGTGCCAACAGTCCTGTCAACAAAGAGATTTCCAACTGTACATTCATCTGCCGTAAAGAGACAAACATATTCCGCCTATGGCATATCAAAGAACTCAACTGTGCCTTCTTCGTGGGAAGAGAAGAAGACTTCCTGCTAAGTGCATCCGTTACTACGTTCGCCTTACCTGGGTGATACTCAATGGTGCAATCATAATCATTGATTAACTCCATCCAACGCCGCTGATGCATGTTCAGCTCATTCTGTGAGAAAATGTATTTTAGGTTCTTGTGATTCGTAAAGATCTGATACACTTCCCCTTAAAGATAGTGTCTCTAAATCTTCAATGCATGAACCACTGCTGCCAACTCCAAATCATGTGTCGGATAGCTTCCCTCATGTTTCTTAAGTTGTCGAGAAGCACAAGAAACCACATGATCTTCCTGCATCAGTACACAACCTAAGCCCTTCTTGGAAGCATCACTGAAAACAACATAGCCTTTCCCCTATTCTGGAAACACTAACACTGGAGCACTCGTCAGCTTCTCTTTTAGATTTCCAAAAAGCTAGCTGACACTGTACATCCTTCCTGGTTAACCTTGTTAAAGACTACGCTATCACACTGAAGTTTCTTATAAACCTCCGGTAGTATCTGGCTAATCCCAGAAAACTACAAACTTCAGTCTGTGTCTTCGGTTGCTCCCACTCTACTACTGACTCCACCTTCTTGGGATCCACCCTGATTCCCTCTGTAGAGATCACATGACATAAGAAAGTCACCTCCTTCAGCCAAAACTCACACTAACTGAACTTGGCATACAACTGATGTTGTCAAAGAAGAGTCAACACTTAACGAAGATGGTGTTCGTGCTATTGGTTGTCTCGACTATAGATCAAGATGACATCTATGAAGACTACAACAAACTGATCTAAGAATGGATGAAACACTCTGTTCATCAGATCCATGAATGTTGTTGGTGCATTAGTTAGCCCAAATAGCATAACCACAAACTCATAGTGTCCATACCTCATCCTGAAAGCTAACTTTGGCATGTCATCCTCCTTGATTCTGAGCTGATGATATCCAAACCACAAATCAATCTTTGAGAACACTGTCACACCGCGCAACTGATCAAACAGATCATCTATTATCGGAAAAGGATACTTGTTCTTGATCATAACCTTGTTCAATTGTTGATAATCTACACACAAACACATAGATCTATCCTTCTTCTTTACGAAGAGAACTAGAGCACCCCAGGGCGATGTGCTCATCCTGATGAAACCTTTATCAAGCAACTCTTGCAACTGTTTCTTTAACTCTGTCATCTCTTCTGGAGCCATAATGTACGATGTCTGAGCAACATGTTGTGTCATTGGTACCAGATTGATCTCAAAATCAATCTCTCGAGGTGGAGGAACACCGAGAAACTCATCGGAAAACACATCTGTGAACTCTCTGATGATAGACACGTCCTGAAGGCTAGAACATTTTGCCTTGGTATCCACAACATGAGCCAAGAACACTCTGCAACCTTGCCGCAACAAATTCTTTTCCACCATTGTTGACACCAAACACATCGAAAGAATCTTCCTATCTCCTTGGAAGATCCACTTCTCACTACCGTCAGCAAACACCGCCTGCTTGATACCACAATCCAACACAATCTTATATCTTTCCAAGGTATCCATCCCAAGAATTACATCGAACCCATGCATATCAAGTGGTTTGAGATCCACTTGTATGTTGTGTCCTGAAAAAGATAGAATACAAGATGGACACACTTCTCAAAGCATCGCAGGACCAACAAGAGGGGTTTCTAACAATAAGCTATTTTTCTTACAACTAACAGGTAAAAGATAGCTATCAAGCATACTACGTGTGATAAAAGAGTGTGTAGCACCCACATCAACCAGAACAGATATAAAGTAAGAAGAAGATAAATCAGAATGAAACAAATCTATCAGACTTGCCACCACTCACGGGTTGACTATCGCCTTTGGCTAACTCATAGCATAGAATCGATTCATTTCTTGTTGTCATCCATGTCCTCTACTTCCTTGAGTAGACGATCCTACTTGTGACGCTTGGCCGCGTCCTCGCCCTATGGCACCATTAGACTGCTATCTATCTAATCCTTGTTGGCTCTACCTCGGTTGTTACGTTACTTCGATGTCTCTTCTCGGGAAATTTGACTTTAAATGCCATGTTTGTCCACAAAAAAAGCACAACTTGTCTCTAACTGCGGCCTAGACAGCCCTGTCACTACTAATGAAGTTGTATTGTAGGCTCTAGATGGTGAAAAACCACACCCTCTTCCTTTACTTGGTGATTATTGTGACGGTGCAATGGAACTTTGCATCATAGAAGGTACAGAAAACCTTGTTTTCTTGGGGCCATCAAACCTATGTCTCTGGAAATGACCATGCCTTTTCTTGGACATAGCTTCTCTCTTTTCTAGGACTGATCGCTCTATCCTTCATACGGACTCCACAAATGTGGCAAACCGCTCTCAGTTTTCCAAAGTAGCAGTAGGTGTTGTTAGCTCGGCACTCAAACCTTTCTCAAACTGTCTGATCCTCTCATCATCTATTGTTGCCATGTGAGGAAAGAACCTTAGTAGCTCCATAAACTTCGCTTCATACTCGGTGATTCTCAAAGGACCTTGGCACAAATGCTCAAACTAGCTAATCTTCTCATCTAGATATGTCTTCAGGAAGTATCGACTAACGAACTCATGCCGAAACACATCCCATCCGATCACCTTGCCAGGTCGCTTCTCCTCCTCGATGGCCCACCAGTGGCCAGCACTACCTTTTAGAAGGTAGACAGCGTGCTTGACTTTGTTTGCTTCGGAGATGTCGAGGATCCGGATGGCCTTCTCAAGACCTGTCAGCCACAGATCTGCATCTGCTGGATCAGCTGTTCCAGCATAATCTTAAGCTCTGACTCAGTGAAGACGCTCAAAGGTCTTCCCAATACCAAAAGATTCACCATGGGCAACCAATGCTCTTGGAAGAGGCACATGTAATCTCTCCACCATGTGATTCGTCGTAGCCATTAGCTGCCCCATAAGGTGTTGATAGGCAAGGTTCTCAAGAATGGTTGGGTCAAACTGGGGGACCTCAGGCACCCGATCTTCATGTGCCTACGCACTAGCTCCATCAATAGATGCAGCAACACTGCTCTCAGCAGCATGTTTTTTGTGATTTCCAGACATCTTTTAGCTTTATCTTCTGCTGGGGGCAGAAGTCATTATAAGAAAATCTAGAAATATTACAAGAACAGACACAAGCCTAGTCCTAGATCCCTGTAGACTCAGTGAACCTAGAGCTCTGATACCAAACTACTTGTGACATCCTGTTATCACATAGACAACGAAATGCCACATGAAACGTGCGGAACCATCATAAACCACATATTATCAAAAACACGAGTTAATTAAAACCGATTGCGGAAAACATCATAAGAACGGAAATATTACAACCAGATCCACATTCTGCATGAAAACATTATATATATATATGTAAGCATGATATATCTCCACCATTACATAGGATCCAGTTGTTCCATATCCATCAAGGATACATCACTTATTTATATACATATCAGACCTAGCTAGGCCAAAAACAAGTTACAAAAGCCATACTAAGATCATACATCATGAAACCTCATCAAAACACCTCCAAGGACCTGAGAGTACAGAGAAGACTCTAGTACTCTACTTCATAACAACCACAACAGCATATCCAACCTTGCCTTCTACTGATCTTCTTGTTGCTCAGCTGTAACACTATGATCACCACCATGTCTAGCTCGATCAGCTAAAAAGGTTGAAACCAGCAGGGTGAGACACACAGTCCCAGTGAGAAACATAACTCCCCGCCAAACTATAAAACCTCATAAAAGCTAAAGCATATAGTGTATGGTAGATACAATTAGATATGAAATACGAAGAGTAGGATTATATAAGTGTAATAGCTTAACATGATACTTGAGAAGCATATGACTCACTGCAAGAAGTACTTAGGGAATGTATATAAAACAATCATACATTATGAAAGGCCTCAACTAATGTTTTGTGTTTACCCTAAGTAGATATACTATATGGATGGATTACCATTTATTATGCCCTAAGGAAATGAGTCATACCACTCAAATCCAACCTTCAGTTGCGAAACCCAAAGTCGGTGCCATACAAGTTCAATTGAAGAGTCGGACTCCATGACCTCACCCCTCGTGGTCAGTGCATGAGAACTAAAGTAGGACCATAGTCTCTTGCTTAAGTGACCATAGTCATAGGGTCAGCTCCGCAGGCTACCCTTTCTCTAGCCCACCTTGGTACAGGTCATGGTGCTAGTATACTTGAGCCACGAGCCTGTTCACCGTGCTCCCGAGCCGTGAACGCATTTATGCTCTATCACACTGAGCCATGGGCCTGTTCACCATGCTCTTATACATCCTCTGAGTCTACAACCGAAGTTGCAATCTAATCCTCCTATTTTCGGCTAGAAAAAATCAGCATACTCAACAATATGTGCTCCAGGTTAACCCGCGGGAAAACCCATTTCACCATCACCAACTACTGATGATGATGGATCTGTGGCCAGGGCAAACTACATGAAAGGTTCATCTGTAATTAATTAATACATTTTAAGTGGATTGTTGGGGTCAACCAATTTGTATTATGCTAACCATAAACAAGAGTTAACAACATAGATTCCCACCTATGGTGTCACACTATTACTGCTATTCTCAATGCCATCAACATCATCATGATCCATCTTAAGGATCCAACATCATATGTTTCCACTTGGCCTCTTGACAATCATCAGGATCCATCACAAGGATCCAACATCATAGGGATTCAATCCCATCATTAAGCACATGTTACCAACACATAGGCAACACTCATCATGTAGTTCTCATAACACATAATGTTTCTCAATATCAAGAGAATGTCACCAAGGACATCAATATAGCTCATACCTGAGTACACATCTCACTTGATGAAACCTGCATGGTTAGTATGCTCAAGAGTAGATAAACACTTCATCATCGAGGTATGGTTGTGCCACATTAGATGAGCATGCATATAACATCAATATATAAGCATTCCAAATGATATTAGGGTTTCAAGCATAACAACAACATATCCGGTAAAGGATAACCCTCACCAAAACATACCATGACCCTCACCAAAGGTGCAGTGGCCCTCACAAAAGCATATCGGGTAAGGGACTATCCCTCACCAAAAGATCATGCCATAGCCCGTCCTTATGGTATCGGTTAACCAGCAACTAGCCACAGCTTGTCGTGTTAGACAACACCCATATCGGTCAAGCACCTAGGAAGATGAAATTGAGCAGCACCATACCGTGTGACGCCATGACGGGCAACGTTCAGACCATGTCGCCCAGCTAAAGGGTCAGCACCCAACCAAGCTAACACTAAGCTAAAACATAGACTGATAACGGGAAAAGCACCTAGCCAACTGACATCAACAAGCCAATATCGGGCAAGCCTTGACCAAGCCGATATCGCCCAAGATAACAAAGGTCACAACACCATAACAGGAGACACCACATCCGGCAACGCAACGTCTCAAGCCAACCATCATTGGGCAACACCATGGCATGCAACGCCAAATGGCCAACACAACACAACATATCGGGCAATGTCCCATCCAAGGTTCAGCTCTAACATTCAAGGTAAACGGTGGTCAAGACACCCATCGAAGCACCATATCGGCCAACGCCTTCAAGGGATATCGGGAAGCACTACCCATCATGGGTATCGTGCAAAGCAAAAAGGTCAACACAAAAACGAGATATCGCCCAAGAGCTCAACTCCTCCAAAACACACATCGGCCATGGGACCAACTAGGTGTCAACCAACCATATCGTACAAACCCTAACCCTAGGGTAGGAAAGGGATATTGGTCACCACACCTACAATCATGTCGGGCAACGAGCTCCAAGACACAACCATCCATATCAGGTTACTAGGGTTAGAAGGTCTCAACCTCATCACAACCATCCCCACCATAT
The DNA here is from genome assembly GCA_963693085.1 of Alisma plantago-aquatica. NCBI lineage: Eukaryota > Viridiplantae > Streptophyta > Magnoliopsida > Alismatales > Alismataceae > Alisma > Alisma plantago-aquatica. The sequence continues at coordinate 713,066,159 of OY856409.1, read as the reverse complement.
CGCCCAAGGATACCAAGAGTGTTGGCTCACCTCTCAACAACCAAGTGAGAGGGTTTTGCACAACCTCAAGCATATCAGGCAACAAGGGTAGAACAACACCCTATCGACCAACCAACTCAACATATGCCCAAATATCTAGGCCATAGGCTCACCTTTCAACAACCAAGGAGAGCGAGGGGTTTTGCCCAAGCAACTAAAGCATAGGATCACCTCTCAAGTCCAAGGAGAGAAAGGGGTTTTTCCCAAGAACACGCTACACACACCTTTGAACCAAGGAACCCTAAGCTCACCTCTCAACTAAAGCAAGAGAGGGGTTTTTCTCAAGATCCCCTAATCCAAAGGGTAGGCTGACACAAAAGGGAAACCAACTCACCACATAACATCCAACATGATCTAGGGCACATGTAGGGAAGCAACATAACCAACTAAAGTAAGAAGCATTACTAGCAAGGTATGTAAGGCTGATCAAGATAACATAGCGAAGCAACATGTAAAGGAGATAGTATAGTGAGGGTTAGGAGTTATGTAACCCACCTTAAGCACACTCCTCCAAGATCCAAAGGTCCAAAGCTCCAAGGCACCACCTTCGGCCACCTCAAGAAGAGAAGAGAAATCCTATTACCACCATGGACGAAAAACAAGGAAGAAGATGGTACCAAGGGGGGAGGGAGAGAGATACTCACCAACTAGAGAAGAAAGGAGCAAGAACACTAGGGTTTCGGCCACCACTAGGGAAGAAGAGAACCACGACTGCAAGATGTATCATCCACCACTCTTCTCCATGGGATATCAGCCACCAAGGGAAAGAGAGCAACAAGGGAAGCTAAAGGGACCACTAGCAAGCAAAGAGAGGGGTATATATACAAGAGGGTAAAGGGGGAAAGCAAGGAAAGGTGGTGTTCACTAAGGACCACTTGTCCAAGGGCCACGCCACATGATAGCACCCCAACACCACTTTTCCACTCCTTCCACATGCTTTCAAAGCAACCACCACATGTCCAAAGAGGGTGAAACAAACGATGCTAGGTGGAGGGTTGTGTGTTGCCCACCATGGCAACCCGACACACCCACCAGCACCCTCTGGCTAATACACCTCCTGGCTGACACACCATGGCCGACACAAGGCACCAAAAACACCCTTGTCCCACACACTCAAGCAAGGAGGAAGGGCTTCAAGCCCAACAACAAGCCCAAGATTAAACAAGCTCAATGAGGCCCAAAACAACTCAAGCAAGTCGCCCAACTCATCCTCTCAACCCTAGAGGATGCAAAGAGACAAGGAGGCCTCTCAAGGTGACAAACTTGCACAGAATCCCTAGAACTTGGGTAAATTGCAAGTTGTACCTCAACCCCACAACAAAACACAACAACCCTAATCAAACCTCAGGTGATTAGGAAAACCTCTAAACACAAGGTTTAGGCAAAGCAAATAGGGTAAGCCCAAAATGAAGGTCAGGGTCCTTACACATACCGTCTCATACGACCTTCACACAAGTTGTCCTTGATGCTCACCACCACTACTTTGTTTATGATATAGTCATTCCTCAACCAATCTTTTCTCATTTTCCCACACATGCATCTCACCATACTCATTTTGGCCGCATTCATGTTGTTGAGAGCTTGATTAACACTGCCCAACATTCATTGTCACATAACACGGTTGGTCGTATAGTTGTTTTGTAGAACTTTTTTTTGTCTGAGTTGTACTCCTCTACTCCAACAATCCTACTATGATCATGTAACAAACATCATCTTGAACTTCACCCTCCTTTTCAATAATAAAGCCCAATTATTGAAACATATCACATATTGGTACATCCATTCCATCCAACTTGACCCCACCATTCATAATTCTAGATTGGCTAAAATTACATTTCATATATTTAGTTTTGCTTTTGATGATCATAAAACCATTGGATTTTGATGTATTTCTTCAAAGTTCAATCTTATCATCAATATATATTTTCTTTCATCAATCAGCACAATATAATCAACAAATAACATGCACCAATGGATATTTTCTTGAAAATTCTTTGTCAAATCATCGATAACAAATATAAAGAGATACGAGTTGGGTGTCGTCCTTGTGTACCTGAATGGTGATAGGAAAAGTTTGTCTCTCCTCTAGGAGTTCTAAAACCTATAGTTGACTCATCACACATTCCTTTAATGAGGTCAATGTATTGGATAGGCACACCTTTTTTATGCAAAACCCTCCATAATACTTCCATGGGTACTCGATCATAGGTCTTTTCCAGATCAATAAACACCATATCAAGGTATCGTTTGTTTTCTTTGTACTTCTCCATAAGACTCTTTATTAGAAAAGTAACATTAGTTATTGATCCTCCCGACATGAAATCAAAATGGTTGTCTGATATCTCAGTAATTAATCTTAACCTTTTTCTCAATAATCCTCTCCCAAAGCTTCATACTGTGACTCATCAACTTGATAGTTCTGTAGTTTGTGTAGATCTAAACATCTTAACATAAAGCTTAAAATTTGAATGAGCATGTATAAATATTATTGATGACTTTTGGAATCATTATTAACTTGATTAACCACTCTTATTAGGGCACCTACTCAATGAAGCTTATCTGATCTGATCTCACAACACATACGAGGTGTGTAGGCTTATGAACACACTAAATGTGAACAAGACTGACTTGAACCCAATGAACATAACATCACTGGACACACTGAAAGTGAACATGCTTGGGCTTGAACCCATAAAGTGAAGGGGGATCATGAGGCACCAACCTTCCATAAACATGTTAATGAGTAGGGCCTAATTATTAGTTCTTATACTGATCTGATATAATCTAATCTTATCTTACTTAGGGGTTTTCACCCATAATTCCATTATTGATCTTATACATGAAGATGTATATTCTTTTAACTGCTTTGATATTAACAAGAATCTTCATGCAATAAATCTTAATAAGATATGCATATGATAACTACCTCTTAAAACATTTAAGTGCTCACATGATAACATATATATTATGTACTTAAAACATGACTATGCAAGCCAAACGGAATGATTTAGTATAACAAAATCCAAGGCATGGATCACTAACCTAATTTTAGTAGGAAAGACACACTCCTAAAATCTCCTGATCTCAACCCTTCAATTTTCTTAGTCATTATAACTCAAACCCTAACCAATATCTTATAACCTAATTAGGTAAATTCTTGGAATCTGAGAAACCAAGGTTAGGATGATGACTCATAACCTATCCTATAGGCTAGATCTCGATAAAAAGATTAACTTGACCCTATAAGAGTTACCAATTAATTTCTATGATTAATTGAATATTCAAAATAGCCAATCAGAAGTGAGATAAAAAATTACCTTATTCAAATATATAGAGGTCATTCAGGTTTAATCTAGGGGTCATCAACTTCTGCACACCCTTCCCCCTTTGCATCTTGATCTAGTAGATCTAATGAGGGATCTGCCCATCAACTGGTCCAATTAACTCAGAAAGGAAAGTTTCATCGTATCTGTTCCTAGTTCGGCTGCACATAGACCCTACATCTTTATGCACCAACACAAGGCCTCCGACTAGGTTACTGTGCTACCTCCCACCTGTATCATCTGCAAACTACAATGCTCAAGTCTATCTAGTTTTCGAATTCTATAGACATGGATGAAGTTAGGCTTGGCCTTCCGTATCGCATAAATGATGGATCACAAGGGTGTCATAGCTGGACATGTGTGACTTCACAGAGAATTCTCCACATTCTATAGGCCACCATCGTGGCTCCCTCACCCTTATTGGAAGAGGTAACTATTCAAACATAGGATCTACATGACCCTACAACTACTCTCACATATTGGGCACACACAATCGTCATTACTTCTTCCCTCATTGTGAACCTGGGTGGTCGGCACCCTCAGATAGCCTCACCTCCATTGAAGAAATGAAGTGTGCCCTGATCTGTGCCTCTATCTTGCTTTCATCTTCGTACTGCAGGTCAACACATAAGGTTCCACTCTTCTACTTTGCAAAGGAACAAGGGGATGTTAACAATTATTTCTACAAGTCACCACCGCCCCTTCATGCTCCAAGCCGTCGTTGGCATTCTAGAAACCAAGATTATGCATAAAACTAGCCTTTTGTTGACGACACTTTTGTAGGGAAATATGGCTATAGAGTAGGCAACAGAAGAAAAAAAAATTATCTACCATATTCCCCATAAGCAACGGGTCATGTCAATTACTATAAGATGGAAAAGATGGTTTTGAGGATATACTTAGTCCTAGAGCAAGTCCAACGACAATCCTCGTCGTCATAGTTGCGCAACTCTGACTCCTAGTTGCATTAGGACTCATCCAGACAACATACTTGAACATCGTCTCCTATAGAAACTCCTCTTATCACAGACTACTGGTTGATGATGCCCTCCTAACGACAGACAATGACCCCCTGCTTCTAAAGAAGTCTACATGGACCACCTAGAACTCCTATTGTCATGCTAGAATGGATAAGAAGGATTCATCCCCCCCCCGTTTGCATGCTAGTCACCATCTTGCTCTCCTACAATAATGAACTCAGTTGTTCTCTCCCTTGCTATCCTTCCCTAATCAGGTAGGACTTGCTTGGGCTCTCGTGGTTACCACAACCAGAGAGGACAACATTTGTCAGAGCAATTGATCCTCAATTGTCTGTGTTGTATTCTGGGAAGTCCTCAGTACCCCTCTATTTATAGGTAGGGTTTGGTCCAGGTTCACATTCGATGCATGGGTGGAAGGGTCAGAAAGATCTCAAATTTTTGTAACAATTATGGAACTTTCACATCATGCAACATCTCAACCGGTCATCTGGCATGCCAAACAGTTAGATCACATGCTAGACAATCATCTTACTCAATCTAGATGACTATCTTGTGTTTTCCCAACCACACACAAAATTGGCAGTTCGATTCAAATTAATATTACATATTAATTCCTTGCACCACACGTAATGTGCAATCGAAAAAACTTGGAAATATCTAGAACCTTCCCTTGGTTGAACTGGGCCATCTCACCCATGCGATATGACTGTCTCGCTCACCCAGATGGTCATCGAGTGAGCCAAGCCGGTTCAGTCAGTTCAATCCATAGTCAATTTCAACTCGAATCGGTCTGACACTCCAAAAGCCTATCTCAACCCTTGAGACGATCGTTTGGCACTCCAGACGGTCGTATCATGCCATGAGATAGGCGTTTGGTAGTGTAGTCAAACTTCTTGTTGCCTGAACTGAATACCTAAACACTTTGGTAGTCATTTCAACTATCATTCAAGATCAAACTCCTCTTCTAGGTCTAGACCTATGTGTGTGACCCTATAGGTCCCATATTACATTGTAAGTGAATGTCCATAACTACTTATGACATCAGAAGCAATGAGCGGTGCCTAGTATCACATCAATGCTACCCACATAAAAAGAAAGTTGGAGACAACATCAACCTATAATTTGTGAATGGTGTCATAATGTGTGTATAGTTCCTTTGTCACTAATGTTTGGATTGAACTCAAGGTATGGATCACTCATCCTCTTCATCATTCAATCTTTTACCTTGAACCAACAGCAGACTGTCTGAGATATATGTAATCTCAATTTCACATATTGACTCACATGTGCATGGCCATGCATTTCTCCGTCTCGCTAATCAAGAGGCATTGAACATCAAACTCCTATAGGAAGGACAAATCCCATTTCTATCACTCAGAGTGTATCCCCATGTGTCAAAGTCACCAATCATCACCTTTATAACAACCCATGTTTTAGAAATGTGTTTGATGATGTCAAAGTGTACCCAACAACATGTGATGAGTGTAGTGATATTAGGTCTAAGAACCACAACCACCACCATCACTATGAGATCTGACTATGACTTCCATGATGATGGCTTCCATGTGTCAGTCTCACGGTGGTTCTGTATGATACACTATTCTCTAACATATATCTGTGTGATTGGTTTGATATTGCCATATCATGACAATGAGATTATGTCATCAACAAACTCACACTCTGATCTTATGTGCTATTGTTGTCTATCAATCTTCCACAATAACAACTGATTAGGGACATAATCAGAATATATATATGTACTCTTAACATCCGTATGATCTCATTCTTCCAAGTCACGTACTTGAAGACATATGTCATTGAGTAATATTATCCTCTAGACATTTATAATGTTACATCATTATCTCATAACTAAATTTAACATAATAAATTGGAAGTTTGCCTTTCATTAATAATCAAATCATTTACATTCATGCCATTACAATCATCACATGATTGGCTCTCTGGGCATACATACCAACATACTCCCACTTGCACTTAGAGCCAATCACCATGAATCATATTCCCAATATTTTAACATGACTGTCATGCTTTTGTTGCAAAAGTTACTTTGTCAAGGGGTCAACAACATTGTTTTCAATTGGTAATTTGTAAATCTTTACATTAACTTGTTGTATGATCTCTTATATCGAACGGAAACACCTTTGTATATGCTTTGAGCACTGATGTGATCTAGGTTCCTTAGCCTATGCAATAGCTCTATTGTTGTCACAATATAGCTTGATTGTGTCGCTAATGCTTGGAATGACCTCAAGTTCTATAATGAAATTCTTGATCCATACATCCTCCTTTGCTACACTTGATGCAACAATATACTCGGCCTCTATTATAGAATTGATAATTGTCTCTTACTTGGAACTCTTCCAACTTACATCTCTATTGTTTAGGCAAATCAAGAATCCCAATTGCAATTTGTAATCATCTTGATTAGTATGGAAGCTTACATTAGTGTAACCCTTTACCACCAACTCTTCCTCTCCACTGTAGACTAAGAACTAATCATTTGTCCTTCTCAAGTAGTTGAGGATGTTCTTCACAAATGTCCAGTGAGCATCACCTGGATCTGAATGATATCTTCTAATCATGCTCAAGGCATATGAGATGTCTGGACAGGTACAAAACATTGCATACATGATTGATCCAATTACTGAGGCATATGGAATCAAACTCATGTGTTCTCTTTCTTCATAATAAATGGGACATTGACTCTTAGAGATGATCACTCCATGCAACGCTGGTAGGTTTCCTCTCTTTCAGTTCTCCATGTCGAATCACTTCAACACTTTGTCAATGTATGTGCGCTAACTTAGTCCAAGAAGCCTTTTAGATCTATCTCTATAGATATTTATCCCCAAGACATAGGATGCTTCTCCCAAGTCTTTCATAGAGAATGTATTTCCAAGCCATGCATTTACCTTTTGTAAAGTAGGGATGCCATTCCCCATCAATAGCATATAATCTACATACAATATGAGGAATGACACTATGCTCCCCTAACCTTCTTGTACACACAAGGTTCATCTTCATTTTGAATAAATCCAAACCCTTTGACTGTCTCATCAAAATAAAGATTCCATCTCTGAGATGCTTGCTTCAATCCATATATTGATGTTTGTAGCTTACAAACTTTATTTGCATCCTTTTGATGTATAAAACTCTCTGGCTATGTCATGTACACATCCTCAAGAAGATTCTCGTTAAGGAATGTGGTTTTAACATTCATCTGCCAAATCTCATAGTCATAATAAGCTACAATGGCAAGCATGATCCTGATGGAATTTTTAACCATGGCCACTAGAGAAAAGGTTTTGTCATAGTCAAGACCTTAAACTTGTCTGAAACCCTTTGCTACCAATCTGCCCTTATATGTTTGTACTTTACCATTCATGTCGATCTTCTTCTTGAAGACCCACTTGAACCCTATGGGTTTTACCCCTTCAGGTGGATCCACCAAAGTCCATACTTTGTTGGTATACATGGATTCCATCTCAGATCTCATGGACTCATGCCATTTCTCATACTTGGTCCCTCAATAGCATCTTGATAGGATATTGGTTCATCATCTATGACCAATTCACTGCATTCCTGAGTTATTAGATATCTAGATCACTCAAGCTCAAGGAATGTCCTACTAGATCTACGAGGTTCATGTGTTACTTGAGGAATTTGAGACTCCACAACATCTTGTAATTATCTTTGTTCCTATTGTTCATCTATCGGTACAATATTTTCTTGTTGGTCTCAAACCTCTTTGAGTTTCACTTTTGTCTCACTGGTTCCTTTGGAAATGAAATCCATCTCAAGGAATGCAACATCCTTCGCAACAAACACTTTGTTGTTAGACTAGGAATAAAAGTAATATCCTCTTGTTTCTTTAGGATATCCAACAAAATAACATTTATTGAATCTTGGGCTAAGCTTTTTAGGAAGCATTTTCTTGACATAATCTTCACATCCCCAAATCCTCATAAAAGAAATTTTAGGACGCTTCTAATTCCATATCTCATATGGTGTCTATTGAATCGATTTAGATAGCACTCGTTTTAATATAAATGTGGAGGTTTATAAAGCATACCCCCAGAAGGTAGTCAAAAGTTCGGCTAAACTCATCATTGATCGCACCATATCCAATAATGTGCAATTCCTTCTTTCTGATACACGATTATGATGAGGTGTTCTAGGTGGAGTCCACTGGGATACAATCCTATGGGCTCTAAGATGGTTCTCAAACTCTTGGTTTAAGTATTCTCCACCTCAATTAGAATGAAGTGCCTTAATACTTTTACCAAGTTGGTTCTGTACTTCATTCATAAACTCCTTGAACTTTTTAAGAGTTTCTGACTTATGTTTCATTAAATAAACATATCCATACCTACTGAAGTCATCAGTGAAGGTAATGAAGTATTGATACCCACCTCTAGTGGTTGTTCTAAAAGGTCTGCACACATCAGTATGTATCATTAGCCCTCTCATTATTACCAGTTAAAAGGGGTCTTAGCCATCTTGCCTAATAAATAAGATTCACATGTCTCTATTGATTCAAGATCAAAAGAGTCTAGATAACCATCTTTATGGAGTCTAGATATGCGATTCTCATCTATGTTCCCTAGACAATAATGCCAAAGGTATATTTTTTTGAGTTGTTGAGTTTTAATCTTTTGGTATTAACGTTATATACATCTATTTTTGGATCTAAAAAATAAAGACCATAAGACATTGGGGCATGCCATAAAAGATCCCATCTTTTAAAATAGAACATTGACCATTTTTAATATGGAACTAAAATGCATCGTTGTCCATACAAGATACAGAAATGATGTTTCAATTTATAGTAGGTACATAATTACAGTTCTTTAACTCTATTACAAGTCATGTGGGTAGAGATATACTATAGATTTCAACAGCGCTGGCCCCAACTCTTGTGCCATTAGCAACTCACAGTTCCACCTCACCTTTTCCCAAAGGCCTACTTTCTTTCAGATGCTACATATGAGAACATATGTGAGATCCACATTTGGTATCTGGTACCCATGATGATGAAGTATATATGTTTATCTTAATGACATATATACCTAAAGTGGAGATCACCATCCCCATATTCATCTTCATGAATGCCTTCAAATACAAAGGATGAGTTCCTCTTGTACTTTTCTTTCTCCTTATCTTGAGTGTTGAAGATGTGGATTTAGGCTTGACCTCAGAATTCTTCTCAGTCTTTCTTTGATCCTTGGACTCAGCTATGCTGATCACCATCACAGGCTTGTCCTTTTTCAATTTTGCTTCAGCATGAATCAACATGGCAAGCAAGTGTGACATCTATCCAGTCGTATTATTCACATGATAACATGAAAATAAAGCAGATATATGATTCTGGCATAATCTTTAGAATCACATCAGTGGCCAACTCTTAGCTCAAGGTGAATCCCAATTCTTTAAGATGATACACACGTCCAATCATATTGAGCACATGTTCTTCTATTGAGGTTTCCTCGGTCATCTTGAACTCAAGCAACACCTTCAGGATATCGTCCCTTTTTTTATTTGTAAGACCAAATGTTCCAAATATATTCCCCCATGATTCAGTGAAACCTCATAATATTGAATCTTCCCACCAAGATGGATGCAATGGAAATTACAATCCACCATCTTCTAAAGATAATTATGAGGAGCAATGCCACAATCAGTATGAGGAGAACAAGGCCCAAGACTACCATAAGGGGTACGGAGAGGATGGTCAAAATTTTGGGATGTATAAATCCTATGGTGAAACTCAATTTAATCCTAAACTAGATGAGAGACTTAAATCCCTAGAGAATATGGCAGCAGAAGGACAAGCAAAACTTGAATCCGATCATGCCCTATTAGACACCTTATTAGAGGCTCAATCACAGACCCCCCTATAGAGTTTGAGCAACTGAAGATGGTTCTCCCAGACGATGATGATGATGATGATCCCATTATTTTGTCATATATATCAGATCCTAAAGAAATAGCACAAACCATGGAGTCATAGTTTGCATACGATGAGGAAGTTGGTATCCCTACCTTTCCTTTAGAGACTTTATTACTTGAGAATGAAAAGTCGAAGTAGGAGAGTTGTTATGAAGATCCAACAACTTCTCCCATCCTTAACATAAATCCAAATGTTATCATTGACTATTCCACTTGGGATAACTTTTTTTGGACAATAAGCCACTTCCGCAAGAACCTTACATGCCACTGTTATATTGTGAGGTGATCCCTTCTGAGCCCATTGAGTTGGGCACATGTTCTATAAAGGAATTAGATCTCCTCTTCAACATAGTAGAGGACTCCAATAATTCCATGTACATCAACATTAATGAATTTTTTCCATGAAGTAGAAATGGAGAACCCCCCAACAGAGATGGAACAATCCAGAATAATCAATTTTGATGATTATGATGACAACTATATCATCTATGAGTCGTCAACACCAAATCCACCAGCTTCCATCTGTGGGGCAAAGGATCTGGATGCACCTTGTTGCATAATCCTCCAAGAAGACATACGACCCCATGTGATTGTTTACCTGGCTTACAAACCAATTCTTCCAATATTGGCACCCTCTCTACTACATGTAGATCCAGGCAACAATAGGACACCCAGGCCAGATCCTCCACCCGATCTTCCACATTCAGCACTACATGTGTTACCCGTCAGGTACCCGCCAACCTCCCACAATCCACATCCATCTTCAACACTTCCTTCGCTATCAAAAGAAGCTCTGTGGATATTACTGGAGGGAATGCAAGGTGAGAGAAAACTTTAACACCCCACTGAGCTTCCATGACTATCCTATCATTGGGTATAATATGAAACTCCTATGATGAAGGTCACCTCATACACATCCCCTTTAGCTGGACGTTCTTCGGGCTACTAGGGCCACCTAGAAATCCTCACTCTTCTCTTTCCTCCATCTCAAGTTTGGGTTTTACTCAGGACAAACAAAAATCTAAGTCTGGGGGGGAGGTGGGTGGTATTTTTCTATTCCACCCCCCTTATCTTTTTTATTCTTGCATTATTCTTGTCATTTATTTGTTTTTCATATAGTTGCTATGTTAATGGACATTATATAGTTGGCCATGTTTTATTTCTTTTGTTACAAAATGGCCTTTATCTAGTCGTCCAATATAAATAGATGTTTATCATTGTACCCCTTGAATTCAGTAAATCTTTTACAAAAATTGTTACAGATTGTCATGTCTAAAACCACCATGTCACTTAGGACCCCAAAATACCATCACTCCTTGTAAAAGTTGGCGAGTCGTATGGAATCAATCAAAACCAAACACAAATTTTCTCTTTTTTTAGACTGTAATTTGATATAAATCTCGTATAATGTGATTGACATGAATATTCTTTTTGATGTAATGATATTTTTGAAAAAGAAAAAAAAAAGAAAATAACTATGTGAAGTTATAAGCACAAGGACACATTTTGTTTCCCCCTTATTTTCTTTCCAAAAAAAGAGAAGCAATGAAACACCACCGGACAAAAATCAAGTCCTAGGTGGCATGCTTCCCATATCAAAAAATCCATACCCCAAAAAGGGGCATACCATCAAAGGATGCCAAAAGTGCACATGAAAAAATTGTGACCAATGTAGCCACAACTCCACAAATTCAAATCCCGAGTCGAATAGAGGAGGGATCAAAAAAAAAATTATCACTGCCTTCTTTGTTTTCACACCCCCCAATTTCATCTCATTCTTGTGCAACAACTCACATAAAAAAATACTATAATAAAAATGAGAGTGTCAAAGCAAAAGTAAGATGAAACATGTTTTTTTCTACAAAGTCTTGATTTATAAACAAGATATGATATTTATTTTTAATAGGGAATATATAATTTTGTGTTTTTTGGTTTTAGGAGATTGGGTTGCTTGGCCAAATTTAGAGGTAAGGAATAAAGTGATGTTACAAGGGTGATGATAGACATGTTGTTAGTATAAATTGAAATTACTTGTGATTTTATTTGTTTGAGGACAAAAAAAGATTCAAGTCTGGTTTCTGTCCGGTTGCTTTAGGCAATGTTTCCCCAGCAGATCAGCGAGGGTGTTGAGATTCCGCCGGACATGGTAAATAGCCTTTGGGGGACTCCCGGTGACTTCTTCATCAATAGTCTGTACCAGACGCCGATACTTGGCCGGAGCGGGGGCGCGGTTCGTGGTCCAGTCCACAGCAAGCTTAGAGTCACTGAGGATGATACAGTCGATAAGGTTGAAGTCCTTCGCGTGCCTGGTGCCTTTAAGAATGGCGAGAAGCTTGCCTCGAAGTGGGTCTCTACCCTCCGTGATCCCAGTATCGCCGGCTATCCATTCACCTGTGCTGTCGCGTTTGATAAGGCTAGTGGCCATCCTGTTCGAGTTGGCATCGACGGCAATGTCCACATGGATGACTGTTGTGGTCTGCTTGATTTCAATCGGATTCGAACGGGGTGAGGTGTGAGAGGTTGTATTACCTGCAGAAATTTGGAAGGCATCCTTGATAGATCTGGCTTCGGCCAGGCTAAACCTCTTCTTCAACTCTTGCCCCCCATTCCTTACTAATCAATATGCGGAGGATATGGCCTCCTTTTCTAATTTCTTTCCTATTTTTCCTGCTCTCGGGCCTTTGATGTAAGTGGACAGTAGTCTACTAGTACCCAAAAAAAAAGATTCAAGTCTGGGGTATTTTGATAAATGTGTATTTATCCTTTTTAATTTAATCTTTTAGATATCTTTTTAGAATTTCTTGTTATTTGTTTTTTATTTTTGTAATTAATTGTATTAGTTTATATTTTCTCTATTTTTGTGGAGTTTTAATTATATTTTGTTGGATTTTTATAAAAAAAAGGCCTAATCACTCCAATCATTTATTTCTCTTGGAAGATGTTTTGCACAATTCCCGTAGTTCCTAAAACTCATGAATGGACATCACCAAAATAGTCATAACTCCCACATACAATTTCTAAAGTTAGATTTTAGATATGTTTTGAAAATATAATTTCAATTTATACAAGAAAAATATATTTCCTGATTATTTTGCTAGTCAATTGAATGTCCAACCAACCAGTGAATGTGCATGTTTGTTTTCCCACAATGTCTGATTTAAATATATACCTTGCACCAAAATAGGCATAACTCTCACATCCGAAGGCAAAAGTTAATGTTTAAATATGTATTGGAAAGGAAATTCAAAGGCCTACAGGAAAAAAATATTTTTGGGTACACTTTAAATATTTTTGCTAGTAGAAATTCACGCGAAACTTTATGAACGGGAATCTATAGAGAGAGAGAGAGTAAGAATTTGAAGGATCAAAAGAAGACAATCAATGATTTTTTTTTATTGCCTATTGAGGAAGAGATTTCTCTTGATCAAGACAAATAATAGCCACCTCTTTCATTCCTTCTCCTCCCCTTTCATGATTTCCACCCCTCCTTCCTCTACAAAAGGAGGGGGGACTTTACAAGAAAAAGGACACCATCTTGTAATCCATTTATCAACATCCAACCTTAGATCTAGTCCTTAGCTTTTTATAATTTTTACATCATGTTTGAGTATTCTTTTTCTGGTCTATGAGGACTAACCCCATAGCCCACTTCTATGTTCTTGTATTACTCCTTTATTAGTGAATGAATATTTGTCAATCTGATTTCTTTCAAGAAAATGATGGATATTTTCATGCGGGAGCACCAAAACCAGGGCCCCAATTGAATGAATTACATGAAATCCTGACAAGTGTTTGTGGTGTTTCATCTTTTGATCCATTCTTGATCTTAGATAGGTAATATCATTTTGTTATAAGAATGTTGAGACCTCATGTTTTAGTAGAACGAGTGGTGATTTTATTTTATCTTTTTTCTTGTCTGTAAATCCATAGTGACGAGATCAACTGATCTATGGATTAGAACACCGGAGTGGGATTACCTTTTTCTTGATGTGACCATGGATAGGAAAATGTTGTACGGTTGGGCCATGAACCTTAAACACCGGGACCAACGGGTCCAAGAGGATCTTGACCCTCGTGCGGTCTGTGAGGACAGTCAACCATGAGGTCCTACTTCAATAATTAAGAATTGGAGTTGTATCGATTTACATAGTAGTGTGGCTTTAGTGGTGAATCTTTAGAACCCGAGATCTTTCTTTTATTAATCTAGATACATTTTTATTCTGTACTTTTAAATTCTATTTTAGTTTAATTCAAACACTCTCAACAGATTTTACTTTTTGTTCTCACAATCAGATTTGAACTCAACCATCCTATTTTTGTCGTCTCTGTGGATCGACCCTTCTATACTAGCCTTTATAGGAAAGTATAAAAAGGATAAACTCTAGGATAATTTTCCTAGTGATTTGTGTGCTAAACAAAGTACATCGGTAGGCAACTCTTTCCAATTACATCATATGTGATTCTGGATAGATGATATGTGCAACCTCTTGCAATTATCATCTACATGCTTCTGGGCCCAAACGCTCTGAGAATCACCAGTCAAGCCTGGCCCAAAATCCTTCCTGATAATAATGCACCCCTCGAAGGTGGAACTTACATTATTGCCATCACATTTCCACGAGATAGACGATGCAACATGTGGAGGCATAACCTACACTTGGTCGATCAAGCTTTTCATGTGTGCCGCTTTTGGAAAGCATCTAAGACATGATATTTTAATTGAGGGAGTTTGTATTTATAAATACATATACTTTATGCAATCACCATATATATAGTATGTATCATATACATGCTATATCCCACAAAAAAAACATGAAATAAATGAAAGAAATGGTTATGGCCATTCTAATGTAATTTCTTGGAGTCACAATGAATTATTTTATCCTATGTCTACAACACATGCAAAAACTTATTGTTAATGAAGATCCGTACTTGCCAATCCAGGTTGATCAGTTCAACCCTTGAACCGATCGGCTAGCCTCCTGGCCAGTTGTAGCTCATCTTTCTGGTCATCTAGTTCCATCGATACACCATCTGTTGGCTCCTCCAGCTAATTAGTCAGGTCCACCAGGCGATCAGTCTAGTTCTCCCTCCTAGTCCTCCATGGTACTTCAGTCAGTTTGATCATCTTCAGGATGTCTTCTTCTTCATCATAAGATGAAAATAAACTATCCTACTTTTTCATAATTATTGAAAAACCTCAAAAGGAGCAAGGGTAGGAAAGAATTAACTTTACATGGGGAAGAAAAGATAGAGGCTCAGTACACAAACCCATATAAAAGGATAAGCCAACCATACAACCATGCACAAATAATAGGGGTTATTGTCCATAACCATGCTACACATCCTCTATCAAAACTTCTTTTAGGGAGACGTGTGTAAATTAAACACACACACAAACACACACACAAATATATATATATATATATATAGGCCATTCATTTTCTACCCACATGGGAAACTAATTTTAGTTACACATGGATTTATTTTGTTATAGAAGTATACATGTTTGTAATGAGACAAACAACATTTGTAATGAGATGACCAAATTTGTAATACAAACACTCATTTTTTATTACAACGTAAACTGCTATTATAAATATCATTTTACTGTAATCAGACATGTAATACAAAATGAGTGTTGGCATTACAAATTTGGTTATCTCATTACAAATGTTGTCTGTCTCATTACAAATATGTACCTTTCTATTACAAAATAGATCCACGGGTAACTAAAGTTAGTTACCCATGAGGGTAGCAAATATATATATATATATATATATATATATATATATTAGTTTGGGATTATCATGGTATTGGATTTGACAAGATATTATTCTCATCACATGTAATAATAGAAAGACAAAAACTAAAATATGATCATATCGATTATCTCATAATATAGTAAATTGACATTGACTCTGATACCAATGTAGGGAAATATGGCTACAGAGAAGGCATCATAAATAAAAAAAATTATCTATCTTATTTCCCATAACCAACAGATAACATCAATTACTATAAGATGAAGAGGATGGTTTTAAGAATATATCTTGTCCTGGAGCAAGTCTAGAAACAATCCTCATTGTTGTAGTTGCATATGTGATGCCCCGTGCACACAAAGTGAGATTACACAAAACATAACTGTGGCAGAAAGATTAACGAATAAATGACTAAGAAAAGATTAAAAATTAAAACCTTTTTCATGAAATAGCCATATAGCAAGAACCTTTACACATGGGTCCTTTCATGCCTCAAAGCATTCACAAGGCATATTGTCAACCTGTAATGAAAGCACTATTCCAGAACATAAATACATGATTCCATCATATCTGATATACAAAAGGGTACATGAAGATATCACATTCGCAACACATCTACAAAATGTTCCCAATGACCCGAGTGTACAAGGATGAATCTAGGACTCTAGAAACAAAAGACATCCAGCTGCACCTCCAACCTTATCAGCTATTGTTCCTCTAGCTGTTGCTCAACCTCCTCTGTACGATCTCTACCTCTTCATGCTCTTCCACCTAAAAAGGGTGTGGGAAATCGACAGGGTGAGATTCTAAATCTCAGCGGGAGATATAACTCACCACCAACTCTATTATTACCACAGATAAGATAAAATGAGCAACAATATAAATACAACTAAGATGAAGCAGGTAACAATTATTAACAAGAAGGGACATTACTGTTGAATTATGAATCATCTTAATAATTTAAAAGGAATATGAAGAACATGTATATTTTATATCAAGAACATTGTATAAAGATCAAGATAGGCCTCAACCAATGTTTTCGTACTTGATCCAATACCATTATACTACATGAATGATTACATATTTCATTATGCCCCGAGGATTTGATTCATACCACCCAAATCCAAGTGACCACTTGATAAGTCAAATTGGTACCATACAAGGTCCATTGGAAGAGTTGGAATCAACAACCTCATCCCCTCGGTCAGTACGAGAACATTGGCAGTGACAACATTAGTCAGACTGATATCATTGACTTATAGTTCAGCTGTACACATCTAGCCCGCCTTGGTGCAAGTCACGACGCTAGTGAGTTATGACCACAACCACACTCTTTATTAGGATATGACTACAGCCATTCCTATAGCTTAAATTGAGCTACAACGACAGTTGTACTCATTATTGGGGTATGGCCATAGCCAATTCCATTCATATACATTCAGGACAAAAGGAGATACCTCAACTTGCACCCCTCATATTCAACAATATGCACTCCAAGTTAAACTCGTTTCACCAGTCAGCAAGTGCTGACACTGAATGGATATATGGAACAGGGCAACCTACACTATTAGATTTCACTTCTTTAATTAGATCAATTTAAACATCTTGTAAGCATCAATCAAGTTACAACATATAACCTCTAAATAAGATCTACATAAACAAGGCACAACCCATCACCAAAGAAAATTGAATCACATTAAGTGTGATCTCATCACATCATGTCCCTTTATGCTTGTTATTCATCATATGCCCATCTCAAGTCCAACACAAGGACCAATGTCCATAAGATCATAGTCACCATAGTTCATACCTGACTATGTACATCAATTAGTATCACCTGCATGGTTAGAAAATGATAACATGAAGGCAAAGCATCATCATCTCATAGGACTCATGCTATACATTTACATCATACATCTACATCATAACAATTAGGGTTTCACTTTTCCCGATTAGGCTTTACAAGGTTGGATCAACAACCACCCTTAGGTTATCACTTTCCTCAGCATTAGGAGGTGTATATGAATCATGGAAACATACTTCTTATCATCGTCATTATAAAACATGCTATGAATTAGAAACATGTCTTTCAACATCATATGTACATCTACTCCATAGGGTATCACATCATACCATGCGACCCTAACATCAGCATGGTGTATCTCAAACACTACCACAGGGTATCAGTTAGGGTTCACCACATGGGATATCAAATTGTCCTATGTGTGTCGAGCAACCACCCAAAGGGTTATCCGTTTAGGGCATACACTAGATGAATAACTAGGGTATCGGTCTACCACTAGGATGGTGTATCTATTTTAGGTATCAGAAGGGTGTGTTGGGCATAACACCTCAAAGAAAGGGTGTCAGCCACAAGGTGTATCAAATAATGCCTCCAAAGTAAAACGAGCATCAAAGGATAATGGAAACACTGGTATATCGGTCAATACCCAAGCCGTGACGGCTTATAGGGTTATCGGGCTTGCAACGCCTCCACCATGACGGCTCAACGTCACACGGATATCAGCAATGGGGTGTATCAACCACCCTCTCCTATTAGCAAAGTCAACATAGAGTGTCAGTCACCAAGGGGTAATAGGCAATGCCCTAGGGTATTGACATAGCTAGGAGATGATCCTCTTAGGGTCCAACAATACTTCAAGCAACACATCTTTGGTCGTGACACCAAGTCGTGATGGCCCAGGGGTATGTCGGCCAGCACTCATCGCATCACAACCCAACACCACCTCATTCAACAACCACCAACAAATTATCACCCTCATCTAACATCAACTCACTCATTACTAAAGGCATTTCGGTCAGAGCGATTCATCCTAGATCCAACCAACATCGTGACAACCTACCACAAGAGTAACGACCAAGGGTGCATCACAGGTCATGATGACCTCCCAAGGCACATCGACGTCAAAGCCTATCGGCCAGCACAAACATATTGACCTCCTCCTAAATGTTGGCCTACTCATCCTCTACCTTAGCACAATGTTATAAACAAGGTAAAATAAGGTGCAATGCTAGTAACAACTAAGCAAGCTCATTTTTCCAAAATAGAAGACAAGTCTACCAAGGAAAAGTTACTATCATGCAAGCAATAGCGAGCCATAGATCAAGAGCAAGATAACAAGTAGAAGGTAATAATAACATAGTGGGTTTAGAGTTATATAAACTGCCTCAAGGATCACCACCAAGCTCAATGATCCAAGGTTAAGATCCAAGCTTCCCAAGCTCAAGGTAGAAGAAGATCCTCCTAGCTCAATCTCCACAACACCGCCAAGAAGGAGGATAGAATTGAGGTTAAGAGAGAGAAAGAGAGGGGGAAAAGAAGCAACTAAGGTCCATGGTCGAGAAGAAGAAAGAAAGACAGAAAGAAACTAAGGACCATGGCTTACTAAGGTAGAAGATGAAAGGAGCACACCACAAGCTTGGGCTTGTTCACCAAGCTTCCAAGGAAGAGCACTCCCTAAGATCAAGATCATCCACCAAGGAAGAGGAAGTAAAGATGGCCAAAGGATTCTCTTGCACGGAGAGAAAGAAGTATATATACAAGAGAGATGAAATAGAGAACAAAGGAAAGATGTCACCACCTAAGAACCTTAGATGACACATGTCCACAAAGAAATATCCACATGCAATAAGGTGATAAGATCAATGGCTTACCCACTAAGCCTCCTTCCTAGGTCAAGGTCGATACACACCTCCTCCTCCCTTCACAAACTGATAGGGATTAAACCCTAGAGCCAAAAACTGATATGGTGTATCTAGAGACACCACAAAACTGATAGGAGGCCTCCACAAGACACCCACAACTGATACAAGGTCTCTCCAAGGCTCTCAAGCCCGAGACAACACTCCTAGGTGTAAGATACACCTCAAACATGAGTGCAAAACATCACCAAGGATGTCACCACTCAACCAAAGCTCAACCAATGTGTTCATCTCTTTCTCACTCCTCTAGATGATACCAAGATAGATAAAGACCACACAAGAGGTGGCAAACTTGCACATCAACCCTTATCTTGGTTAAATTGCAAATTTGCACCAAAACCTCTCCACAAAACACAAACACTAACCAACAAGCTCAAATAAGGAACTCAAACCTCCAACATACCGTAATTACATCTCAGATGATTAGAGCAAGGAGCTAAGCAACATACTTAAGTAAAGGAAATAGGGTTATCCCAAAATATGGGTCAGGGTCCTTACAAGCCATAAACCCCTAACAGAGATTTCGCCCCCGAAATCCTAAGAGTAAAGGGAAGGGTATTTCCTCCTCATCTCTTCCTCAAGCTCTCACATGGCTTCCTCAACACCATGATGATGCCAAAGAACTTTCACAAGTACAAGGTCCTTCTTCTTCAACTTCTTGAACTTCTTCACTCTCCGATCAAGGATCAACACTGGACCTTCTACATAGGTCACATCTCCATGAAGCTCTACCTCCACATGTTGTAACACTGATTCCATATCTAGATGACATTTCCTTAACATACTGACATGGAACACTGGATGTAACTTGCACAACTCAGGTGGCAACTCCAACTTGTAAGCTACCTTTCCAACTTGTGCGACAACTAGGTAGGGTCCCATATACATGGGAGCCAACTTGCCCTTCTTCCCAAACCTCAGAACACCCTTCCAAGGAGAAACCTTCAGGTATACCCTATTTCCCACTTGAAACTCCAAGGGTCTATGACAATTATCTGCATACGACTTGTGTCTATCTTGTGTAACCTTCAACTGTTGTTGCATCACTTTGATCTTCTCTATTGTCTATTTTACAAGCTCAGGACAAAGAAGTTGATATTCACCTGTCTCATACAAATACAATGGAGATCTACAATGTCTCCCCTACAATGCTTCATAAGGTGCCATGTCAATACTACTCTGGTAGCTGTTGTTGTAGGAGAACTCTATCAAACTGAGGTGTACATCCCAACTTCTTAAGAACTAAAGAACACAGGCCCTCAATAGATCCTCCAAGATCTGGATGGTCCTCTTAGATTGACCATCTGTCTGTGGGTGAAAAGTAGTATTGAACCTCAACTTTTTACCCAAGGATGTGTGCAGTCGCTCCTAAAAGTGACTCATAAACTGAGGACCTCTATCAGACACAATAGTTGTTGGAACACCATACAAACACACTATCTCATCAACATAGACTTAAGAAATCTTCTCTACTATGAACGTTGTCTTCATGGAGAGGAAATGTGTTGACTTGGTCAACCTGTCAATGATTACCCAAATGGAATCATAACCTTTGGTTGTCTAGCCAGACCAACCACAAAATCCATAGTTACATGATCCCACTTCCACTGTGGTATAGGAAATGGTTGCAATATTCTTGTAGGCTTCTGATGCTCAGCTTTGACTTGTTGACATACATCACATCTTGTGACAAACTCAACTACATCTTTCTTCAAGCCTGGCCACTAATATATATCCTTCAGATTGGGGTACATCTTGGTACTACCTAGGTGCATATCATACATAGATGTATGAGACTCTTCCAACACCATCTTACTTAGGTTATCCTCATCAGGAACTACTATCCTATGATGATAACATACTATCCCATCTTCTGCCTCATGAAAACCATCACACTTCTTACTGCCTAACTCTGATCTAATCTGCCGTGTCACAATATCTCTCTGTTGAGCTTCCTTGATCTATTGTCTCAGTGTAGGCTTCACTTGTAATTGTGCCAACAAACCAACTAACAAGGAGACTTCTAACTTGACATTCATGTGACATAAGGATACCAACATGTCTTGCTTGTAACACATCAAATAACTCAATTGACCTTTATCCATGGATGAGGATGAAGACTTCTTGCTCAACGCATCTACTACGACATTTTCCTTTCTCGAGTGATAATGAATTGTGTAGTTGTAATCTTTGATCAACTCCATCCAATGTTGTTGTCTCATATTCAACTCCTGCTGTGAAAAGATATACTTCAGATTCTTGTATTATGTGAAGATCTAACACTTCTCCCCATACAGATAGTGCCTCCAAATCTTTAAAGCATGAACCACAATAGCTAGCTCCAAATCATAAGTCAAGTAATTCTCATCATACTTTGAAGCTATCAAGAAGCAAAAAAAACTACTTGCTTCTCTTGAATCAACACATATCCCAAACCATTCCTGGATGCATCACAAAAGACGATGTATCCTTTTTCTTGCTCGAGCAAAACCAAAATTGGTGCACTTGTCAGCTTCTCCTTCAACGTCTAAAAAGCTCATTGACATCTATAGTCCCAAATGAAGGACACATGCTTCCTTATCAACTTTGTTAGGGGCAAGGTGATAGCATTGAAATCCTTGATGAACCTTCGATAATATCCTACCAAACCTATACAACTATGCACTTTTGTCAGTGTCTTTGGCTGTTGCCACTCTGTCATTGACACTACCTTCTTAGGATCTATGCATACTCCTTCTATAGATATAACATGCTCCAAGAAAGCTACCTCCCTCAACAAGATCTCACACTTGCTAACCTTGGCATAGAGTTGGTGTTGTCTCAATATTGTCAATGCCTGACGAAGATGTTGTTTATGATGTTGACTATCTTGACTATATATCAAGATGTCAGCTATTAAGACCACTACAAACTGATCAAGGAACGGTTGGAACACCCTGTTCATCAAATCCATGAACGCTGCTATGCATTGGTCAGCCCAAATGACATAACCACAAACTCGTAGTGACCATACCTCATCCTAAAAGTTGACTTTGGTATGTCATCCTCCTTGATCCTCAACTGATGATATCTTGACCTTAGGTCTATCTTTGAGAACATCATCATGCCACACAGCTGATCAAATAGATCATCTATACTCGACAACAAATACTTTTTCTTTATCGTGACCTTGTTTAACTACGTGTAATATATGGACATCCTCATAGACCCATCCTTCTTCTTCACAAACAATACTAGAGAACCCCATGCTGACGTACTCGGCCTGATGAAACCTTTGTCAAGAATTTCTTACAACTGTCTCTTCAATTCTGCCATTTCTGTGAGTTCCATCCTATACGGTGTCTAAGCTATGGGTTGCGTACCAGGAACCGAATTGATCTCAAAATTAATCTCACAGGGTGGTGGAACACCTGGAAACTCTTTAGGAAACACATCCTCGAACTCCCTAATGACTGACACTTCCTGGATACTAAGACTCCTCACCTTTGTATCCACCATGTATGCCAAAAACGCCTTGCAACCTTGTCTCAGAAGCTTTCTTGCTACTATAGCTGATATAAGACACGTCGAGAGAATCTTCCTATCTCCTTGGAAGATCCACGTCTCATTACCATCTACAAGCGTCTCTTTCTTAAAACTACAGTCCAAGACTACTCTATACTTCTCCAGGGTATCCATTCAAAGGATCACATTGAATCCATGCATGCCAAGTGATATGAGATCCACTTGAATGTTGTGTCCTGAAAAGGAAATAACACATGAAGGACACACATCCTGCAACACTGCAGAACCGACCAACAATGTTTCTAGCAACAAACTATTCTTCTTATGACTAACAGGCAATGAACAACTACTAAGCACTTCCCATGCGATAAAAGAGTGAGTAGCACCCGGTTCAATCAAAATAGATATAATGTAAGAAGAAGACAAATCAGAATGAAATAACTCCATCTCACATTTCACCACTCGTGGGTTGACTACCACCTCCATCTATCTCATCATGTAGAATCTAGCCATTGAATGTTGTCACCCCCATCCTCTGATTCCATGAGCAGATAATCTAGTTTGGGATTCTTGGCCACATACTCATGCTCGTACACCACTATTCTGATGTCTCTGCGAGCCTTTCTAACTCTACCTCAGTTGCTGGGTCACTTCATCATCCCTCATCAGGCACTCCCACTTCAGATGTCCTACATGTTTGCACTTGTGATAGGCTCAGGTCTCAATTCGTGGCTTAGACGACCCTATCACCGATGTTGATGCAACACTTTGGGCTCCTGAGGGTAGAAAACTATGGCCTCTTCCCTTACTTGGTGAGCACTGTGTCGAAGAACTAAATCTTTACAATGTTGGTGGTGCAGAAAACCTCAACTTCTTGAAGCTACCTGACAACTACCCTTGAAACTATGCAAACTGCTTCTTGGTACATGTCTCTCTCTTCTCATTTATATATCATTCTATCCTTTGAACAAACTCCACAAATGTTGCAAACCTCTCCCGATTCTCTAAAGCAGCAACTGGGGTAGATAACTCAGCATTCAACCCCTTCTCAAAATGACGAATTCTCTCATCCTCTATCACTTCCATGTGAGGACAGAACCTCAACAACTCCATAAATATTGCCTCGTACTCATTGATAGTCATGGACTCCTACCAAATCCTTTTAAACTGACTGATATTCTAGTCAAGATACGTCAGAGAAATTATCGACTCATGAACTCTTGTCAGAACTCATACCAACCAACCACAACACCGAGTCTCTTCTCCTCTTCTATGACCCACCAATGGCCAACACTCCCCCTTAGAAGGTACACTGCATGCTTCACCTTATCCTCTTTAGGGATACTCAGGATCTTGAAAGCCTTCTCAAGCTCAGTCAGCCACAAACCCACATTTTTTGGGTCAACTATTCCAACATACTCAACCGCTCCAACATGGAAAAGCCTCTCGAAAGTCTTCCCAGTACCCAAAGATTCAATATGGGTGACGGGTGCCCTAAGTTGAGGTGTAGGCATTAGTGATGAGCAAATAATGGACCAAATCAAAAAATCGGACCGGACCGGTCGATTCGATTTGATCCGGTCCGGTCCATAATGAGTTTGGCTCGGTCTGCGGTCCACAAATTTTGGTAAATTCGGTCTTCAGTCTGGTATGGTCCGGTCTAAAAATGGCCCAACCGTGGACAGGACCGTAGACCGACTTTATGTAAAATACATGTATATTTCTCATTATATTATGAAACAAGTACAAATAAAGTACATATATAAACACTAGTAGTGTAAATATTTTCTATTAATGTTATATAATTGTTAGAAGTAACTAATATTATCTACTTTTTACAATTAAATAAGTTTTGAAAAAGGTAAAAAGGTTGATTACGGTCCAAACGGTCTGGTCCAGTCTGATCCTACCACAAAATGGTCCGGTCCTACCTCGAAACGGTCTAGTCTACAGTCCATAAATTCTTACTAAGTCTGTCCTCGATCTGGTCTAGTTTGGTCTGGTTTGGTTCTGGACCGATGCTCACCCCTAGTAGACATCCTATCCGCCATATGAGTCATCGTTGCCATAAACTACCCAAAAAGCAATTGAAAGGTAGGATTTTCTGGGTCAAACTGGGGGACTTCAGGCACTCGATCTTCTCATGCCTGGTTCATTGCACCACCACCCGATGTAGCAACACTACTCTTGGCAACATGTTCTTCATGTTCTCCAGACATCTTTAATCGTTCTCTTCTTCAGCATAAGCAGAAGTAACTATTGTTGGTATGTATGCCCAAGAGCCATCACAAGCAATTGTATGGAGTCTGATATTAATTAATTAATTAATGCAATTAATTGGTTAATTAATTAATTCTAGAATATTCTAATTGCCAGCTATCCGGGCTATGGCTGGGCAAAGGACGCGGGGGCAGGCTGTAAAGGTTATCATTATCGTTTAGAATATTCTAATTAATCCACAAACATTTTAATTAACACCGTCTTTCTATTTATCGAAGGGTTTAAAAACCCTGGTTCCTTTCTTCTCCTATTTAAAGGTGCTTGACGACCGATATCTTTAAAAGACATTGAGAATGGCTTTTTAGTTTATGCTCACATATGTAAACCCTATTTGTCACCTTCCTCGGGAGAGAAAAGAGAGCACCGCGACCCTAGCATGTCATCCCACAAAGACTATTCCTTCTTGCCGGCTTAGGAAGCATGACGTGGAGTTCTAGTTCATCCACGTGGATGAAGTAGAGATGCAGATGTTGAGATGCTTGCATTCGGAGGATGTCAATGATTGTCCATACTTGCTATGAGCAGCATAGATCACCGCACGAGAGAAGCTCCATTGGATCTTCCCACAACACATTCAGAGGATGGGAGAGAAGTACCGTCCGTGTAAGTCAGGAGCGTTGCATACTATCGTGCAACAGGACGTCACCAGACTTGCTCTGTGATAAGGTATATCCCATGAACACTCTCTTTGCATATGTTGTTGTCGATGAGATCCTATTGCGGTTTGTGTGGAAACATATTTTGTTTTGCTGCTTCTGCCGTGCAAGTTTCCTTCCACAAAACCCAACAGTGGTATCATAGTAGTGTCGATCTATGATGTATTTAGATTCATTTAGATATGATCAAATCTCTGTATATTGTTTTCTATGGTTGCATAGAATGTGAACTTAAAATTGTTAATGTTTGTATCTAAACTTAATTCCACATACACCACAGGCTTCCATTTTTTACGTTTCGAACGGGGTCGACTATGGAAAATATTGATTTTCGTAAGTGTACAGAAGTAAAATTTCTATGTAACCCATAGAGTCTGCGTGGGAGTCAAAAATTTATTTAATGGGGAATGTCCCACATTAAAAGGACTACAATTTTAATATGTATATAAGTATATGTAGATATACCTATTATATCATACACGTCACCTTTAAAATCTATTTTATGTGGTGAATGCATGCACGGTTATGGCCTAGAATCTGCTTTTGTGAATTTTGTGGATGAATGTGGTTGTGAATGTTATGGATATGTTTGTTTTGAAATGCTATGGATGTATAATGGTTGTATGTGGATCCTTTGTATGAAGTATTCATCTTGCATGTTGAGCCTCATCTCTTATTTCACAGTGTAATTACTTCTTTCTCTTTATATTTGTACTCATATGATGTAATAGAGATAGGATTAGTTTTAGTCTTTGTAAACTTGATGTAAGGAGGCCACTTGAAGATCCAACTCCAAGGAGCATCCATGGAGAAGAAGCCTAAAGATCCAATTCCAAGAAGCGACCTGAAGATCCAACTCCAAGGAGCATCCATGGAGAAGTAACTTGAAGTGCCAACCTCTCGGAGCATCCATGAAGTTGTTCATTGTAATGTTGATCCGTACAAGTTGATTCACAGGTGTTGTTGCATGAGATACATATGATCTTAGGTGGATCGTAATCTTTTGTGGCTCCAAAGGATTACAATAGTATGGCCATAATCAATGTTTTTGTATTTGTGATTGCATGTCTATCGTTTGTGGTTGTGGATATAGTAGTATATGATACATACTATAAGTATGTGGTATTTGGATGTATATATATATATATATATATGCATGTATTAATATAACCCCTCAATTAATAATATTAAGTTTTAGTTGCCTTCTATAAAGCAACACACATGAAATCCTGATAAAAAATGTATGGGCACGCCTCCGCGTGGTACATTGTCTATCTCATGGAAGTGTGATGGTGGGTATGTGGGTCTGCCTCCATAGGGTGCACATTCATCATCTTGACTTATGGGTTGAACTTAACTAGGGAACCTTGATAGGATCAAGTACCTAGAGGCACACAGATGCATCATGGCAAGGAGTTGTGCATGATCATCTATCCAAGAATTGCATATGATAAAAATGGCAAAAGTTGCCTACCTTAGTATTTAGTCTTTGACGCCAGCGTTGGCTGGGCATTGATCCAATTATTTTGGATCTTGACTCACTAAAAGGTTGTATGTTGCAATCTTCCGAGTTCATAATGAGGGCTATCAATTTGAATAAAATTTTAGGAATGTAATTAACTAAAGGCATAATTAATCTCATTTATCAAATATTTACAAGTCAAAATGTTTTGGACTAAATGCAAAGTTTTTCTTGTGTAGAAATCAAATGGCAAACAACACACACATTCTCATTGCGATCAGTCCTTGAGAAGGACAAACTTACCGGAATCAACTTTCACAACTAGTTTAGGACACTGAGAATTGTTCTCATGCAGGAGTGTAAGCTCTATGTCCTTGAAACACCAAAGCCAGTGGAACCCGCCTCAAATGCTCCCAAGGCTGAAAAGGATGCATACAAGAAGCACCTTGATGACACTATGTATGTCAAGTGCTTGTTGTTGTACTCGATGAAGTATGAGTTGCAAGAGCAGCATGAGAACATGAATGTCATGGAGATGGTAACACATCTCAAGAATTTGTATCAGCATCAAGAAAGAGATGAGAGATATGATGTCTCCAAGGCTTTGTTCAGAAGCAAGATGAAAGAGGGAGACTCAGTTGGCACCCATATACTCACTTTGATTGGGTACGTGGAAAGCCTATCCAAGCTGAAATTTCTCCTAGGTCAAGAGTTGGCCACTGACGTGACTCTGCAATCATTGCCTGAATCATATAGTCATTTTGTTATGAACTACAACATGAGTAATCTTGACAAGCCATTGTTAGAATTGTTGGGCATGTTGAGGATAGCTGAAGCACAAATGAAGAAAGACAAGCCCAAGTTTGTGATGACGATCAACAGGACAAAGGGAAAGTCAAATGACAAAGGCAAGGCTAAGAAAGGTTCTAAAGTTGGGCATAAGACAAAGTCATCCATCCTCAAATCTAAAGGTGGGATCTCCAAAGAAGACAATTGTCACCATTGTCACCAGGTTGGACATTGGAAAAGAAATTGTCCTCTCTACCTAGAGGAACTGAGGAAGAAGAAGTAGGGGATATAGATCTCTACTTCAGGTATATACGTTATTGAGATAAACTTAAATACTTCTTTATCATGGGTACTGGATACCGAACGTGGATCTCACATATGTTCAAATATGTAGGATCTGATAAGAAGTAAGCCTTTACAAAAGGACAAGTCGAGCTACGGGTCGCTAATGGAGCAAGAGTTGTTGCCACCACAATTGGATTTATTAGTTTATCATTGCCTACGAGCCTTGTAATAGAATTAGAGAATTACTATTATGTATCTACCATTAATAGAAATATTATTTCTATATCTTATATGGACAAGAATGGATTTGAATTTCACATTAAGAATGGAATGATTTCTATTTCTAAAGATGAGATCTTTTATAGCAATGCCCCTATGTCTTATGGTATCTACTTGTTAGAACTTGAGACTAGAACATTTAGCATAAATACTAAAAGGCTAAAACTTGAGAACTCAAACAAAACATACTAATGGCATTTTCGTCTTGGACACATAAACAAGAAGCGCATATCTAGACTCCATAAGGATGGTTATCTAGACTCTTTTGATTTTGAATCATTAGAGACATGTGAGGCTTGTTTATTAGGCAAGATGACCAAGACACCTTTCACTAGACACATTGAGAGAGCCAGTGATCTACTAGGGCTCATACATACTGATGTATGTGGACCTTTTAGATCAAATGCTAGAGGAGGCTATTAATACTTCATTACCTTCATTGATGACCTCAGTAGGTATGCTATGTATATCTTATGAAACACAAGTCCGAATCTCTTGAAATGTTTAAGACTTTCACTACTACAGAAAATGCTTTTTACAACGGGAAAAACACAACAGTTTTGGTGGTTGTGTTGTAGTTAGCATATCTTTTACAACAAGTCTATTTGTGTGTTGTGAATTATATATTTTATACAACACAAGTTATATACAATGGGCCAAACTCGTTGTAGTATATGTGATACTACAACATGTGCTAAATTGTTGTAATAGACTGTAATATCACAACATACTCAAACTCATTGTAAAAGAACATAATTACACAACATGCTCTAACCTGTTGTAATAGTCGTGTATGCTAACTAGTTGTAATAGATCATCATTACACAACATACTCTAAACCGTTGTAAAAGATCATAATTACACAACATGCTCTAACCCGCTGTAATAGTCATGTATGTTAACTCATTGTAATAGACCATCATTGCACAACATACTCTAACTCATTGTAAAAGATCATAATTACACAACATGCTCTACCCGTTGTAATAATCACATATGTTACCCGTTGTAATAGACCATCATTACACAACATACTATAACCCATTATAGTATACTATAATTACACAACAGGCTTTCACCTATTGTAATAGTTACCTATTGTAATAGACCACAATCACATAACAGGTTTGCACGTCATTTGTTGTATATGTACAACAACGAATATATGTGTTTCATAAAATGAAACTGGTTCAGCGGTTTGAGATGTGCCTTACTTTGAAGTGGTCTCAAGTTCAAAACCTTGTATCTAGCTACATGTATTTTCCTTTTATCTCAACATGTTATATACAACACCCCTATTACAAAAGGTGTGTTCAATGATCTACAACATGTATTAACTATTGTATAAAATACATATATTACAACATGTGCAACACCTGTTGTATAAAGAACCCCCCCCATAAGACCACGCGATCTAATACAATAGTTGACACCCGTTGTAAAATGGAAAATGAACTGTTGTAAAAACCATTTTTTGTAGTAGTGTTTTATGAATGAAGTAGAGAATCAACTTGGTAAGAGTATTAAAAAACTCCATTTAGATCGAGGTGGTGAATAATTAAGCCAAGAGTTTGAGGACCTTTTAAGAGACTGTGGTATTGTATCACAATGGACTACACCTGGCACACAACAACATAGTAGTGTGTCAAAAAGAAGGAATCATACATTATTAGACATGGTATGATCAATGATGAGTTCAGTCGAACTTCCAATATCGTTCTGGGGATATTCTCTTGAAACCACAACTTTTACACTTAACCATGTACCTTCTAAATCATTTCAAAAGACACCATATGAGATATGGAATGGGAATCATCCCAATTTATCTATGTTAAATATTTGGGAATGTGAAGCTTATGTTAGGAAACAATTTCCTAAAAACAAAATCTAAAAAATGTTATTTTTGGATACCCCAAGGAAACTCGGGGATACTACTTCTACACACCAACTGACAACAAAGTGTTTATTGCTAGGACTACTATATTTCTTGAAGGAATTTATTTTCAAAGGAATCAATGGGAGGAATGTAGAGCTCGAAGAAGTTTGAGGTCAACAAGTAAGAAGAGAACCTGAGGAGGTACATAAGGAACCTGAAGACTCACAAACTGTTGTAGAATTTCAAGTTCCAAATGTAACATAAGAACCTCGTAGGTCTAGTAGGACATGACTTGAGCCTGAACAATTTGGATTTCTCGTGACTCAAGATAGTGACAAATTGGGCATAGCAGATGAGAAATCCATGTACACCAATAAGGTATGGACCTTGGTGGATCCAGTCAAAGGGGTAAAACCCATAGGGTGAAAGTGGGTCTTCAAGAAGAAGATCGACATGGATGGAAATGTTCAAACCTATAAAGGTAGATTGGTTGCGAAAGGATTCCATTAAATTCAAGGTTTTGATTATGATGAGACCTTCTCACCAGTTTCCATGGGTAAATCCATCAAGATCATGCTTGCCATTACAGCTTATCATGACTATGAGATTTGGCAAATGGATGTTAAAATGGCATTCCTTAACGGGAATTTACTCAAGGATGTGTACATGACACAACCTGAGGGTTTTATCAATCTGAAGGAAGCCAATAAAATCTATAAGCTACAAAGGTCAATCTATGAATTGAAGCAAGCATCTTAGAGCTAGAATCTACATTTTGATGAAGTAGTCAAAAAGTTTAGCTTTAGTGAAAATGAAGATGAACCTTGTGTTTACAAAAAGGTTAATGGGAGCATAGTCATATTTCTCATATTGTATGTGGATGACATACTATTGATGGGAAATGACATCCCTACTCTTTAGATAGTAAAAGGTTGGCTGGGGAAATCCTTCTCTATGAAGGATTTAGGCGAAGCATCCTATTTATTAGCAATAAAGATCTAAAGAGATAGATCTAGAAGGCTTATAGGACTAAGCAAGTGCACATACGTTTAAAAGGTGATAAAGAGGTTTAGCATGGAGGGTTCTAAGAGAGGTAACTTGCCCATGTTACATGGGGTTACAATCTCTAAAGCCCAATGTCTGAGTTCATGTGATGAATGGGCATGCATGAGTAAGATTCCATATGCATCAACAATTGGATATATCATGTATGCGATGTTATGTACTCGTCCTGATGTGTCGAATGCTTTGAGCATGATGAGTCGATATCAGTCAAATCTAGGTTCATGTCAATGGACAACGATAAAGAGCATTCTAAAGTACTTGAGAATGACTAAGGATCAATTCTTGGTATACAGAGGTGAGGAAGAGCTCATGATAAAGGGTTACAGCGATGCTAGCTTCCAAACTGACAAAGATGACTATAGATCACAATCCAGATTTGTGTTTTGCCTGAACAACAGAGATGTGAGCTGGAAGAGTTCCAAGTAAGAGACAGTTGTGGATTCTACAACAGAGGCCAAATATATTGTCGCATCTAATGCTGTAAAGGAAGTTGTGTGGATCAAGAAGTTCATTTTTGAACTTAGAGTGGTTCCAAGAACTAGTGATGCAATTGATTTGTTTTGCGACAACAACGGAGCAATTACACAGGTTAAAGAAGCAAGATCGCACCAAAGTTCCAAACATATTCTATGGTGGTTCCATCTCATATGAGAGATCATACGACGAGGAGATGTGAAGATTTGTAGAGTACCTACAGAAAGCAATATGATTGACCCGCTCACAAAAGAACTTTCACAGCAGAAACATGACGGACATGTTCGATCACTTGGATTGAGATTCATGAGTGATTGAGTATAAGTGCAAGTGGGAATCTGTTGGTATGTATATCCATAGAGAGTATCATTTGATGATTGTAATGGGATACTATGTAAACAATTTATAATACTATATTGATCATATCAATAAAGGCAAGTTTCTAATCTATATGTTTGTGTTTTATATTGTGAGATGACCACAAAACTTATAGGTGTCTTCAGAATAATATACTCAATGACATATGTCTTTAGGTTGATGACCTGAACAATGAGATCATATGTATGCTAAGAGTATGTATTCTTGTTTTGTCCCTAATCGAATGTTATGGTGGAATATCCATAGACATTAATAACACATTAGATTAGAATGTATGTTGGTTGATGGAAGAATATCATTATCCATGATATGGAGATATCAAACCAAATAGATAGATACTTGTTAGAGAACAGTGTATTAGACAAACTCACCTTAAGAGTGACACATGGATACCATGATTGGTAGTTAGAGTCACATCTCATAGTGATGGTGATGATTGTGGTTCTTAGACCTAAAGTCACTACACTTATCACATGTCATTCGGTGTACTCTAACATCATCCACTATGGTCCTGAATAAGGATTTCCATAAAGACGGTGTTTGGGTGCACTGTGAGACATAGGGATGACTGTGAGTGATGTAAATGGAATTTTTCGTTCCTACGGGAGTTTGATATTGTGGCCACCTGATAAGTGAGACTAAGAAATGCATGGCCATGATGATGTGAGTCAATATGTGATATTGAGCTTACATTTATCTCAGGCATTCTACTCTAGTTCAAGGAACATGGATTGAACATTGAAGAGGATAATAGTTCCATGATCAAGTTCAATCTGGATATTAGTGACAAAGGAACTATGCAATCACTGTAACACCAGTCATGAATGATAGGTTAAGTTGTTCTCCAACTTCTCCAATTACTTGAGTGGCAATGAAGTCTTTCTAGATACCAATCATTGCTTGTGAAATAATAATATGATTATGGATATCACTGCCAATGTAATTTGGAGCCTACTAGGTTACATGCATAGGATGTGTTGGAATATGAGTATAATTGCGGATTTGATTGGAATTGTTCATAATCACATCGATTACTAAAATGTTTATGTAATCCATTAGAATAATATTGGAATATGTTAAAATGTTTGAGCCAATTAATTAGAGTGACTATCTCTAAGTGCAAGTGGGGTATGTATGCCCATAGAGCCATCCTGAGCGATTCCATGGAGTCGGATATTAATTAATCAATTAATGTAATTAATTGGTAATTAATTAATTATAGAATATTCTAATTAATCTACAAGAACTTTAATTAATGCATTCTTTGTTTACCAAAGGGTTTAGGAAACCCTACTTCCTTTCGTCTCCTATTTAAAAGGGCTTGACGGCCGATATCTTTATAAGATATTGAGAGAGGCTTTTTAGTTCACATTCACGTACATAAACCCTAGTTGTCACCATCTTTAGGAGAGAAAGGAGAGCACCGCAATGCTAGCACATCATTGCAGAAAGACTACTCCTTCCTACCGACTTAGGAAGCGTGATGTGGAGTTCTAGTCCATCTGTGTGGATGAAGTAGAGATGCATACACTGAGATGCCAACGCTCGGAGGATGTCAACGATCATCTATACACACTACGAGTGGCGTAGATCACCGCATGAGAGGAGCACCTCCGGATCCTCCTGCTAGCATTCAGAGGATGGGAGAGAAGTATCATCCATGTAAGCCACGAGCATTGCACATCATCATGTAGTGGGACGTAGCCAGACTTGCTCCGTGACAAGGTATATACCACGAAAACTCTTTCTGAATACACTGTTGTTGATGAGATCTTATTGTAGGTTGTGTGGAAACATATTTTATTTTGTTGCTTCCACCGTGCATGTTTCCTTCCACAAAACCCAAAAACTATAAGATAGACTGGATGATACTAGAACAAACACAAACCCTAGTCCTAAGTCCTTGTAGACTCGGCAAACATAAAGCTTTGATACCACCAAATTTGACGCCCACACCACACAAAGTGAGATTACTCAAAACATAACCGTGGAAGAAAGATTGACAAATAGATTACTAAGAAAACACTTAAAATTAAAACTTTTTTCATGAAATAGTCAAATAGCAAGAACCTTTACACATGAGTCCTTTCATGCCTCAAAGAATTCACAAGGCATGTTGTCAACTTGTAATGAAAATAGTGTTCCAGAACATATATACATAATTCCATCATATCTGATATACAAAATGGTTCACAAAGATAGCACATTCACAAAACATCTACAAAATGTTCCCAAAGACCCGAGTGTACATGGACAACCCTATGACTCTATCAACAAAAGACATCCAGCAACACCTCCAACCTTATCAACTACTATTCCTTTGGCTATTACTCAACCTCCTCTACACGATCTCTACCTCTTCATGCTCGTTCACCTAAAAAGGGTGTGGGAAACCCACAGGGTGAGATTCTAAATCTTAGCGGGAGATATAACTCACCACCAACTCTATTAATATCACATATTAGATAAAATGAGCAGAAGTACAAATACAAATAAGATGAACCAGGTAATGATTATTAACATGAAAGGAAATTACTATTGAATTATGAATCATCTTAATAATTTAAAAGGAATATGAAGAACATGTATATTTTATATCAAGAACATTATATAAAGATCAAGCAAGGCCTCAACCAATGTTTTCGTGTTTGATCCAATACCATTATACTACACAGTTGATTACATATTTTATTATGCCCCGAGGATTTGAGTCGTACCACCCAAATCCAACCAACCAATTGATAAGTCGAAACAATGCCATACAATGTCAAGTGGAAGAGTCATAATCCATGACCTCATCCCCTTGATCAGTACGAGAACATTGGCAGTGACATCATTAGTCAGACTTCTATCAACAACTTATAGTCCAGCTGTACACATCTAGCCCACCTTGGTACAGGTCATGACGTTAGTGAGTTATGGCCGCAGCCACACTCTTTATTAGGATATGACAACAACCATTGTTGTAGCTTAAATTGAGATACAACCACAATTGTACTCATTATTAGGGTATGACCCCAACCAATCCCATTCATATACATTCAGGACACAAGGAGATATCTCAACTTGCACCCTGCATATTCAACAATGTGCACTCCAAGTTAAACTCGTTACACCGTCTAACCTCACAACCAATCCCTAGGTTCACTTTTATGCATCATCCGTCTAACTGCATGCTCAGCTTTTTCAACCACAAACCAAACAGGTACAAGGTATGGCATGCACCTCCTACTATTCTTCTATGTGAGCAACACTTGAGAGTCCTACACCAGGAAAACAAACTAGGTGCAAGGCCTCACAACTTGATACTATACCCCCTCAGGGTCTAAGGAACTCTTCTTCCTATCCCTAGAAGGTAAGGTAGGAATCTACAACTTCCATAGATCGGTTCAAGAAGTCTCTTTCCTTTTCCAGGGTTTGGTTCCTCTAAAGGAAACCAAGATGCCACAACTCTCCAAGGATCATGCACGAGGCAACCACCACCATCCACTTAGGTCGTCCATTCTAGGTTAAAACATACCCAACTCCTCATGGTTCCTCATATCTCAGAGTCTAAGCTTCCAACCTTATTTCTCAGCTCTTATTCTCTCTCTCTAGAGCTACCCCTACAATTGACCTTACCACTGGGGTTCTCTCTCTAAGAAGGTGGATCAAGCTCACATGCATACACCTCCGTGGGCGAAATGTATGATCAAACCTATGTTTGCTCAAGGTTAGCCTTAGCTATTTATGCTTATCTCATAAGCTATCCAACATGCCCTTCTGGCCTAGATTTCAACCTAATTCCAACACTACCAATGTGCTCTCCTACATAGGGGCATGCTCATATATGCTCACATATGCCCATAAGGGTTTCTATATGGTCATCACTAACCTCATCAATGAAGGAGTTATCCTTCACCCTAACATGCATGACCCTTCCCAAGTTGGGTCGCCCAAAATGCACTAGGTCAACCAACCTCACATAGTTCATACTTCTCATAGGTATTCCAAAACCAAAAGCATGTCAACCCACACACACGGTCGACCATGATATCTAACTCATCATGCCATCTCTCTCTAACAACCACTTAGGGTTTAGGGTTAGCATCATCCTCATAGGATGCGCCAGGTCTCTACCTCTTTTGGAGGCCTCTGCCTCCAAGGCTCTACTCATCCTCCTATTAAGAAGGTCTAACCTCATGTCCCTCCTGAGGGTACGGCAACACATGTCATGCAAACTAAGCATGTAACTATCATTAGTTTACGCATAAACCATTATATTATGTCCATGACATCTTGTTTACATGCTTTTCATTAATTTGGTGGAGGATTCCGTAATCTTATCATACATACACATACCTTAAGAGGGTGAAGAAGAGAGATAAAACCCTAACTCTTAAAATCCTTAACAGAATTTGAGTTGAAAAGGGATGAACGGGATGTGAGAGTCCTAAAGGTATCTTATTTTGAGTCAGATCCTGAGACATTGGCCAGGAAGTCACACAGATCCATGAGTCCTCATGACCGACTAGCAGGGCGGAGCAAAATATTGCCAGCTCCCGGATTGTGATCCTTTTATAGACACCTCCATCATCGGAAAATCCTCTAATAACTCCCTTGGGTTCTAAAGAGTTTGTAAAATTTAATAGTTATTAGAGATTAAATGGGGAACCAATGCTCTGATACCAAATGTAATGACCTCGCCTCCTAGTAACCCCCAATTAAGGGAGACCAAGAGGTCAGAGTCGTTATCCCAATTAACCAGATCAAAGGTTCGACAAATAATCAATAATAATTATAAAATTCTACCAAACTATACTGAAAAGCTGGAATAAAACTTTGCATACCTTTTTAAAAACTTGGATATCTAACTTCTATCCACAGCAGGAATCTATTCTAACTAATCCTCTTTGTACTTTAATTCTTATTTCCACAATGTGCCACTTTACTATTTGTCCTTTTCAATATTGTACCTAAAACGCCGACAAAGAAAATGTCAGTTAGCATAAATGAATATGTCGGTATGTGGGGACAACCAAAATTTTGCATATATGGCTAACAACCTAAATATCACAATCAAGTTAATTAACAATTCAATTTACGTTTTTGTGTGTCAATCTCCACCGCTTTCTCCCTAATCCTGGAATACCCTCCTTAGGGTTTCTCTTTTGCAATTGACTTAAGGCCACCTTCTCCATCCTGAGCTTGGTGCCTGGGGTCACCTCTCATGGTGCCCATTAGTCATGCAATGTCATAAGGATACCTTCTCTATCCTGAGCTTGGTGCCTAGGGTCACCTCTCATGGTGCCCATTGGTCTTCCCTCTTGGGCTTGACCTCATTGCAACTTCCATCAGGGTGGCATGTAGGTGTGAGAATACACACTTATAACATAATTGAGATAATCATAGTGACTTTATGAATTTGTGTATATGAACATCCAAGTAGATAGGTTGCATTCAATTCCATCAATCACCTGAGAAATCTCCGTGAAACTAAAGCAGTTAACCATAAATAACCACATACATGTTTTGCAGATCTTTGAGATAGAATCAACCAATAAGAGAAATCCAATCAACCAAATACAAGGATCCTGAAATAACATATAATTCCTTTTATCAATATCTATCCAAACCATCTTACTTCTTAGGGTTTCTATTCCTTTTTAGGATTTCTCCCTCTTTTTAGGGTTTCATATGCAATTAGGGTTTTGCCTCACTTTTAATACTTTTAAACCCTAATTATACAAAATTACTCATAAACCTTAAGTTTCTCTCCCAACAGGCTTAGGATTATCTTTTGACAACATATATCCATATTTCGGATTAAGTACAATCTTCCCCTCTTTTACCCTAATTTAGGGTTTCTAAATGTATTAACCACCATATTAGGTTTAAAACACTAAACCATGCAATTATCTTTCTAAATTAGGCTAAGACTCAACATTATCATTTAACAGGTTAATATTACTCGAATTAACATATTATTCCTCATAAATCCATCCATTAGTCTTAATTAGGGTTTCTAACCTAATTTTAATACATCTTCCATCAAAATAATATACTTTTGCAAAAATATATGGAATTAGGCTTTCAAACTATTTTTATCTTATTCCTTGTATTTTTTTGATCAACTTTCATATATAAAGTTTCATCATTAGGCTTTCCTAACAATTTCTATAATTTTTAGAAGAAAAAGCCTTTTTCTAGAATATTTGATAGAGAGGTGAATTACTGGAAAATTGGTTGTCGTTTGATCAGTGGACCAGTGATCCACTCTTCGGATATGATTATTCTCATCGCGTGCACCTAAGATAGCTGGCTCCTCTCTGGATCATCAGATTTCTATGTGGGGTTATGATGCACCGTGATCGGACGGTTGTTGGTCGTCATCTTCCTCCTCTCGCGTATAGGGTCGAGGTCAACTCCGTGGTTGACTCTGAGCTCGCAACCATCTATGAGCATGCCGAGTGCTCAGGGAGCTTCGTCTCCCTCCTCTGAACTTGACTATAGCCTCAATTTCTTGCCATGACCCTGTTGTGACCACCTCCTACTCGTCGGACTCCGGCGAGGTCCTCTGGG
The DNA here is from genome assembly GCA_963693085.1 of Alisma plantago-aquatica. Lineage (NCBI taxonomy): Eukaryota > Viridiplantae > Streptophyta > Magnoliopsida > Alismatales > Alismataceae > Alisma > Alisma plantago-aquatica. The sequence goes on along the minus strand of OY856409.1, from coordinate 713,026,753 downwards.
ATGATGGGGGTGAAGGTCGGGGTGAAAGATGGAATTGAGGGCATGGAAACGTTCCTCTCGGTCTACCGCAGAGTCTAGGGTAGAAAAAGAAGATGTGGGTACCCTCTCTCATCCTCCCCTATATATAGGGTCGAGGACAGGGATGGGATGAATTGGGATCTTTCCCAATCATTGACCAAACCCCTACAAGGTAGGGATGGTCATCATCGGACTTCTCTCCTGAGTCCAACGGTGATCTTCCCTCATCCTAACTCTCTTTCCTTTTCTCACAATGATTTGAGTTTGGATCATCTCTAACATGTCTGGCATAGGACTCCTCGTGCTTGTGGGAGTCATCCCAGATCATTGGATCGTGATCCAACAGTCCACATAAAGCCCGAAATCTTGAATTATCCAATTAATTCATATCATCGATTTCTTAGGCGATTAATAACTACACTTTAGGTAATTTTTTAAATTACATATCTCAAAAACCATGTGGTATTTTCCAACCAAATTTTAATGGTTTCTCTCTCTTTCCTTTGTCTACTTGCATGTCAAGTTTGAGTCTGAAATTCCAAAAGAATAGGACTATCTCTTCATAGGCAAGTTACTCTTTAAACAAATCTAAATAATGGTTATTTTCTCTTTCCTCAAACCAATATCTTTCTATTTTGGACTCCTTGGAACACAAGGAACCCTAAAGGCACGAAATCCATCCTTGGAGGGTATTATCTAGCCTTCTAGAGGCTTCTACCTTTTTCTCCTCCCTTTCTTAATATGTATTCTTTTATTAACTGAATTTCTTTTTCTCTTTTATTTTCTTTTTCTTGTTATTGGGCCCAATAGCCAATAAGGCCCACAAAGCAACTAATAAGACTATTGTAAACGAAATTCATTCATTCAAATCAAACCACACCATTATTTCTTCATATATCTATATTAAGAGAAATTACATTTCTCACTGAAAGAACCCAAAATTGGGGTTGTAACATTCTTCCCCTCTTATGGGAATTTTTCCCTCAAAATTTCACCAAGAATACAAATAAATAGGATACGACTTTCTCATATCCATCATGGCTCCCATGTATCTTCACCCTCTCCATGGTGCTTCCCAAGAACCTTCATCATCTTATATTCTTACATCTGAGTTCTCTCTCACCTTGGTATCATGTACCCTTATAGGTGACTTAGGACATTTCAGCCTCTCTTGAAGCTTAATAGGTTCATGGCTCAGCACATGGCTTGGGTACCTCACATAGTGCTCTAGATCGGACTCGTGGAACACATCATACATCTCGTTATCCTGAGGGGTAAGGCTAAACACAAGCATCTCCACCAATTCATCTCAAATGGACCTATGTATCGGGAACTCATCTTTCTTAGCTATAACTTAGAGGGGTCAGATTTTCATACCACATATTCTCCCTCAGTGAATTGCATGTCAGTCTGCTTCACATCAGCTCATGACTCATGTCACCCCTGGGCTTTCTTAGCCATTGCATGATCAAAACTTCATCTGCACACACTGTGGTCTCTTTCTAACCTTCACGAGGTTCTTTCACCAACATCATCTTAATGAAGAGGTGACCAACACAGTCTTCATTACAGAGCTTCTTACATCCCAATATTGGATATGGTGGCTATCATCACAATAAACTCTCTTAGGGTAGGAACTTCCCCCATGTATCACCCTGAATGAGCACAAATACTCTCATCAGACCCTCTAGTCTGGATCATACTAACCATCAATTAGGGGTGTTAAGTTGTACTAGCATTGAGTTTTTCATGTACCTACTTCCACCGCATCGAAGTGAATCTTTAGGTCATACTCAAGAACCTTTTAACTCGCATCATGGTGTAGTTGAACCACCTCTCTCTCTCTCTTATATGTGTAGTTCAACTGGGTCTGTCCCCTGACAATACTCTCTCTCTCTCTCTCTCTCTCTCTTAGATTATGTCATCTAGGTAAGGTGATCTACCATAACCCATATCGCATCGTGACCTTCCTTGGTCGAGGGGAGACTCACCATAAAATCCATGGTGATCCACTCCCATTCCCTCTCAAGTACTCATTATCCTCTATATCAACTCACTGGGTTACTGGTGTTCGTCCTTCACCTCCTAGCATGCATGGCGACAAGCCACATGCAACTATGTACACTTCTTCATCTTAGGCACCCAAAGTACTACTTCCACTTACTATCTTAATAGTACCACTGTGTATGGAGAACTTAAAATCATGATCTCCTATATATCATGATTCCTCAAGGTTGGTTCCTCAGAAACCCTAAAACACTCTAGTCGTGGGTTTCATCACCTTCTTTTCCAAAGAAGTGCATCTGAGGTTCTACAACCATCCTTCTATCACATCAAGCCCTAGGATGGCTAACCAAACAACCACTAACTCGACCAACGGGTCCAGTTGTATATGAAAATTAGCCATACAGGTCTCCTTTTCAAACTTAGAGCTCATCTAACAACCTCTTCTAGTCTCTGCATGGGCTAAACAAGATAGCTACATCTCAACTAGAGCATCCATTACCACCTTACATCCTTATGTTCTACGTAACAATGAAGACATACACCATGTATTCCACTTAACACCTCATCTCGGACTTTAGGTCTATCTTTATCAAGAAAACTCAGAGCTCATCCTCTTGGTTATCAAACTCAAACTTATATAACTCATAAATTCCATACAACTCTTGGTAAGAACGTCCTTATATGATGACTACCTTAGTTCTCTTGGTGTTTGTAAAACATCCACACATCGTACACTCCACAAAGGTACACTATTATCTCTATCCTCATACATTATAGCAACATTTCAACTCACATCATCATTATCCTTAGTGTATGGCATGCGTACTACCCTCCCCATAACGAGAGGAAATAAGCATTTGGTGGCCATCCAAACACGGAGTTTTTCCCGTTCCAAGAGTAGAGATGGTGCATCCCACATCACCAGTACACCTTCCAATCTAGGTTGGAATGTGAATTACATGTCTCCACATCATGAACAACTCGATTATGGGTCTACACCCATGGGAAAACTTTTTCCATCACCTTATGGATCTTAACATATCTCCTTTATGTACAATCCTTAGTCGTTACCTCAAGGTCTCTAGGGTGCCGACACTTTTGGAGTGATCTGACCTTTATGCATCTAGAGAGTGCCTATCACATTTACCCCTTAGGCCCCATGAACTCATGAAGGTGGACAACCTCATAACCCATGGTCCTTGGGCAAAGGTAGATGTTACCTCCCGACCCTATGGTCTCGTGCATCCAGGGAATAGACAACTCCTACTTCCATCGGTCTTATCCCTTCATGACCTTAGTTTGACTTATGATTCCATCATAGCACATCTCATTCTTGAATCTTTACCCAAAACTCCATCATCTCTCTGGACACAAACTTACATCCTTCGATAGGGATCATGGCGACCTACCTTCCTCGGTATGGCCCCTTACAGGTTACCTCCATGACAACATATCCTCATGCCCTTTAGATATGGTCAAACTTGGGTCTATAGATTTGTGTGCGCTCCACTTATCATATCAAGGTCTTATGGGACCTCTTTAGGTTACCTCAAACCCAACAAAAATGGGTACATACCCTACAGAAGGGTCCCTCTCTAGGATGGGAGAAAAATATCTCTCGATAGAAACAAAGGTCACAAACATCCCTACATCTAGTGTTTACATCTACATGATCATGCTTAGCCCTAGCAGGCTACTAAGGCACATAGCTAACAAGTAGACCACCTACTAAACCATGCTAGGTCTCCATGGTAGGTCATACTTGTTTCTATTCCTTAACATGGACCAAGATCAAACATACATATATCACCAACCTATAAGTAAGGGGTTCATCAAACATACTCCTTAATCCAAGGGGTTTCCTTTTACCCTAAACATGAGGAGTGCCATGCTCAAATCCATAGAAACTCAAATCTTGCCATGAGCATCAGGTACTACTACGTCCCCTCTTAGGTCTAGGAACCCTAGGTTCACTTTTATGCATCAACTATCTAACTGCATGCTCAGCTTTTTCAACCACAAACCAAACAGGTACAAGGTATAGCATGCACTTCCTACTATTCTTCTACATGAGCAACACTTGAGAGTCCTACACTAGGACAACCAACTAGGTGCAAGGCCTCACAACCAGATACTATACCCCCTCAGGGTCTAAGGAACTCTTCTTCCTATCCCTAGAAGGTAAGGTAGGCACCTACAACTTCCATAGACCGGTTCAAGAAGTCTCTTTCCTTTTCTAGGGTTTGGTTCCTCTAAAGGCAATCAAGATGCCACAAGTCTCCAAGGATCATGCACGAGGCAACCACCACCATCCACTTCGGTCATTCATTCTAGGTTAAAACATACCCAACTCCTCATGGTTCCTCATATCTCAAAGTCTAAGCTTCCAACCTTCTTTATCAGGTCTTATTCTCTCTCTCTAGAGCTACCCCTACAACTGACCTTACCATTGGGGTTCTCTCTCTAAGAAGGTGGATCAAGGTCACATGCATACACCTTTATGGGCAAAACGTATGATCAAACCTATGTTCGCTCAAGGTTATCCACATATATTCATGCTTATCTCATAAGCTATCCAACATGCCCTTCTGGCCTAGGTTTCAACCTACTTCCAGTACTACTGACGTGCTCTCTATGCTCACTTATGCCCATAAGGGTTTCTATACGGTCATCACTAACCTCATCAATGAAGGAGTTATCCTTCACCCTAACATGCACGACCCTTCCCAAGTTGGGTCGCCCAAAAGGCACTAGGTCAACCAACCTCACATAGCTCATACTTCTCATAGGTATTCCAAAACCAAAAGCATGTCAACCTACGCACATGGTCCACCATGATATCTAACTCATCATGTCATCTCTCTCTAACAACCACTTAGGGTTTACAGTTAGCATCGTCCTCATAGGATGTGTCAGGTCTCTACCTCTTTCTAGAGGTCGCTGCCTCCAAGGCTCTACTCATCCGCCTGTTAAGAAGGTCTAACCTCAGGTCCATCCTGAGGGTACAACAACACATGTCATGTAAACTAAGCATGTAACTATCATTAGTTTACACATAAACCATTATATTATGTCCATGACATCTTGTTTACATGCTTTTCATTAATTTGGTGGAGGATTCCTTAATCTTATCATACATAGCCATACCTCAAGAGGGTGAGGAAGAGAGAGAAAACCCTAACTCATAAAATCCTTTACAGAATTTGAGTTGAGAAGGGATGAACAGGATGAGAGAGTCCTAAAGGTATCTTATTTTGAGTCAGATCTTGAGACATTGGCCAGGAAGTCACACCGATTTGGGAGTCCTCATGACCGACTAGTAGGGCGGAGCAAAATATTGCCAGCCCCCAAGCTGTGATCCTTTTCTAGACACCTCCGTCATCAGAAAATCCTCTAATAACTCCCTTGGGTTCTAAAGAGTTTTTAAAATTTAATAATTATTAGAGATTAAATGGGGAACCATTGCTCTGATACCAAATGTAACGACCCCACCTCCCATTAACCCCCAATTAAGGGAAACCAAGAGGTCAGAGCCATTATCCCAATTAACTAGATCAAGGTTCGACAAATAATCAATAATAATTAAAAAATTCTACCAAACTATACTGAAAGGTTGGAATAAAACTTTGCATACTTTTTAAAAACTTGGATATCTAACTTTTATCCACAATAGGAATCTATTCTAACTAATCCTCCTTGCACTTTAATTCTTATTTCCACAATGTGCCACTTTACTATTTGTCCTTTTCAATATTGTACCTAAAACACCGACAAACAAAAGGTTGGTCAGCATAAATGAATATGTCAGTATGTGGGGACAACCAAAATTTTGCATATATGGCTAACAACCTAAATATCACAATCAAGTTAATTAATAATTCAATTTACATTTTCAATGTGTCAATCTCCACCGCTTTTTCCCTAACCCTGGAATACCCTCCTTTGGATTTCTCTTTTGCAATTGACTCAAGGACACCTTCTCCATCATGAGCTTGGTGCCTAGGGTCACCTCTCATGGTGCACATTAATCATGCAATATCATAAGGCCACCTTCTCTATCCTGAGCTTGGTTCTTGGGGTCACCTCTCATGGTATGGTGCCCATTAGTCTTCCCTCTTGGGCTTGACCTCATTGCAACTTCCATCAGGGTGGCATGTAGGTGCAAGAATAGACACTTATAACATAGTTGTGATAATCATAGTGACTTTATGAATTTGTGTATATGAACATCCAAGCAGATAGGTTGCATTCAATTCGATCAATCACCCGAGAAATCTCCGTGAAACTAAAGCGGTTAACCATAAATAACCACATACCTATTTTGCAGATCTTTGAGATAGAATCAACCAATAAGAGAAATCCAATCAAGCGAATACAAGGATCTTGAAATAACATATAATTCCTTTTTATAAAGATCTATCCAAACCATCTTGTTTCTTAGGGTTTCTATTCCTTTTTAGGATTTCTCTCTCTTTTTAGGGTTTCATATGCAATTAGGGTTTTGCCTCACTTTTAATACTTTTAAACCCTAATTATACAAAATTACTCATAAACCTTAAGTTTCTCTCCCAATAGGATTAGGATTATCTTTTGACAACATATATCCATATTTTCATATTAAGTACAATCTTCTCCTCTTTTACCCTATTTTAAGGTTTCTAAATGTATTAACCACCACATTAGGTTTAAAACCCTAAATCATGCAATTATCTTTCTAAATTAGGTTAAGACTCAACATTATCATTTGAAAGGTTAATATTACTCAAATTAACCTATTATTCCTCATAAATCCATCCATTAGTCTTAATTAGGGTTTCTAACCTAATTTTAATATATTTTCCATCCAAATAATATATTTTTGCAAAAAGAGATGCAATTAGGCTTTCAAATATTTTTATCTTATTCCTTGTATTTTTTTATCAACTTTCATATACAAAGTTTTGTCATTAGGGTTTCCTAGCAATTTCTATGATTTTTACAAGAAAAAGCTTTTTTCTAGAATATTTGAGTAGAGAGGCGAATTACCTGAAAATTGGCGGTCGTTTGATCAGTGGACCGGTGATCCACTCTTCAGATCTGACGATTCTCATCGTGTGCGCATAAGATAGTCGGATCCTCTCTGGATTGTCAGATTTCTGCATGGGATTATGATGGACCGTGATCGGACGGTCGCTGGTTGTCATCTTCCTCCTCTCGCGTACAAGGTTGAGGTCAACTCTATGGTTGACTCCGAGCTCGCGACCACCTACGAGCGCGTCGAGTGCTTAGGGAGCTTCTTCTCCCTCCTTTGAACTCGACTATAGCCTCAATTTCTCACCACGACCCTACTGTGACCACCTCCTACTCACCGGACTCTAGTGAGGTCCTCTAGGATGATGGGGGTGAAGGTCGGGGTGAAAGATGGAATTGAGGGCACGAAAACATTCCTCTCGTTCTACTGTAGAGTCTAGGGTAGAAAAAGAAGATGCGGGTACCCTCTCTCGTACCCCTCTATATATAGGGTTGAGGACATGGATGGGATGAATTGAAATCTTTCCCAATCATCAACCGAACCCCTACAAGGTAGGGATGGTCATCACCAGGCTTCTCTCCTAAGTCCAACGGTGATCTTCCCTCATCTTAACTCTCTTTCCTTTTCTCACAATGATCCGAGTTTGGATCATCTCCAACCTGTCTGGCGCCGGACTCCTCACGCCTGTGGGAGTCATCCCAGATCGTTGGATCATGATCCAACAGTCCACATAAAGCCCGAAATCCTGAATTATCCAATTAATTCATATCATCGATTTCTTAGGTGATTAATAACTACACTTTAGGTAATTTTATAAATTACATATCTTAGAAACCATGTGGTATTTTCCAATAAAATTATAAGGGTTTCTCTCTCTTGCCTTTATCTACTTGCATGTCAAGTTTGAGTCTAAAATTCCAAACGAATAGGACTATCTCTTCATAGGCAAGTTACTCTTAAAAAATCTAAATAATAGTTATTTTCTCTTTCCTTAAACCAATATCTTGCTATTTTGGACTCCTTGGAACCCAAGGAACCTTAAAGGAATGAAATCCATCCTTGGAGGGTATTACCTAGCCTTCTAGGGGCTTCTACCTTTTTCTCTTCTCCCTTTCTTAATATGTATTCTTTTATTAACTGAATTTCTTTTTCTCTTTTATATTCTTTTTCTTGTTATTGTGCCCAATAGCCAATAAGGCCCACAAAGCAACTAACAAGGCTATTGTAAACGAAATTCATTCATTCAAATCAAACCACACCATTATTTCTTCATATATATATATATATATATATATAAAGAGAAATTGCATTTCTCATCAAAAGAACCCGAAATTGGGGTTGTACAGTCCCACACAAGGACCAATGTCCATCACAAGGACCAATGTCCATCACAAGGACCAATGTCCACCAGATCATAGTCACCATAGTTCATACATGACTATGTACATCAATTAATATCACTTGCATGGTTAGAAACTAATAACAAGAAGGAAAAGCATCATCATCTCATAGGAATCATGCTATACATTTACATCATACATCTACATCATAACAATTAGGGTTTCACTTTACTTGATTAGGGTTTACAAGGTTGGATCAACAACCACCCTTAGGTTATCACTTTCCTCATCATTAAGAGGTGTATATGAATCATGGAAACATAGTTCTTATCATCATCATTATAAAACATGTTATGAATTAGGAACATGGCTTTCAACATCATACATACATCCACTCCATAGGGTATCACATCATAACATGTGACCCTAACATCAACATGGTGCATCTCAAACACTACCACAAGGTATCGGTTAGGCTTCACCACATGGGATATCAGATTGTCCTATGTGTGTTGGGAAACCACCCAAAGCGTTATTAGTTTAGGGCATTCACTGGATGAATAACTAGGGTATCGGTCTACCACTAGGATGGTGTATCTATTTTAGGTATCACAAGGGTATGTCGGGCATAACACCTCAAAGAAAGAGTGCCATCCACAAGGTGTATTGGGTAATGCCTCCAAAGCAAAATGGGCATCAAGGGATAACGACAACACTAGTATGTCAGGAAATACCTAATATGTGACGGTTGCTAGGGTTATCGGGTTTGCAACACCTCCACCATGATGGCTCACCATCACAGAGATATCAACAATGGGGTGTATCAGTCACTCTCTCCTATTAGAAACATTAACACAGGGTGTCAGTCACCAAGGAGTAACGAGCAACACCCTAGGGTATCGACATAGCTAGGAGACAATCCTCTTAGGGTCCAATAATGCTTCGAGAAATGCATCTTCGGCCGCAACACCAAGTCATGACGGCCCAGGGGTATGTCGACTAGCACTCCTCACATCACAAACCAACACCACGTCATTCAATAGCCACCAACAAACTATCACCCTCATCTAACATCAGCTCACTCATTACTAAAGGCATGACCGTCAGAATGAGTCATCCTAGATCCAATTAAGGTCGTGACGACCTACCATAAGAGTAGCGGCTAGGAGTGTGTCACAGGTCATGATGGCCTCTGAAGGCACATCAACCTCCAAGCCTATCATCTAGCACAAACATATCAGCCTCCTCCTATATGTCGGCCTACTCATTCTCTACCTTAGGACAACATTATAAACAAGGTAAAAGAAGGTGCAACACTAACAACAACTAAGCAAGCTCATTTTCCCAAAAGAGAACACAAGGTTACTAAGGAAAAGTTACTAGAATGCAAGCAACAATGAGTCATAGATGAAGAGAAACATAACAAGTAAAATGTGATAATAACATAGTTGGTTTAGAGTTATATAACCCGCCTCAAGGATCACCACCAAGATCTAAGATCCAAGGTTAAGATCCAAGCTTCCCAAGCTCAAGGTAGAAGAAGATCCTCCTAGATCACTCTCCACAACACCTCCAAGAAGGAAGATAGAATCGAGGTTAAGAGAGAGCAAGAGAGGGGAAAAGGAAACCAAGGTCCATGGCCAGAAGAAAGAAAGAAAGAAAGAAACCAAGGACCATGGCTTACCAAGGTAGAAGATGAAAGGAGCACACCACAAGCTTGGGCTTGTCCACCAAGCTTTCAAGGAAGAGCAATCCCTAAGATCAAGATCGTCCACCAAGGAAGAGGAAGCAAAGATGGCCAAAGGATTCTCTTGCATGGAGAGAAAGTAGTATATAGACAAGAGAGATGAAAGAGATAACAAAAGAAATGTGTCTCCAACTATGAACCCTAGATGACACATATCCATGAAGAAAGAGCCACATATAACACCTTGAAACAACGTGATAAGTGCTATGGCTCACCCACTAAGCCTCCTTCATAGGTCAAGGCTGATACACACCTCCTCCTCCCTTCACAAACTGATAGGGATGAAACCCTAGAGCCACAAATCGATATGGTGTATCTAGAGACACCATAAAACCAATAGGAGGTCTCCTGAAGACACCCACAACTGATACAAGGCCTCTCCAAGGATCTCAAGCCCGAGACAACACTCCTAGGTGTAAGATACACCTCAAACATGAGTGCAAAACATCACCAAGGATGTCACCACTCGACCAAATCTCAACCAAGGTATCCATCTCTTTCTCACTCCTCTAGATGATGCCAAGAGAGAGAAGGAACACACTAGAGGTGGAAAACCTGCACATCAACCCTTATCCTTGTTTAATTGCAAATTTGCACCAAAACCTCTCCACAAAACACAAACACCAACCAACAAGCTCAAACAAGGAACTCAAACCACCAACATGCCCTAATTACATCTCAAATGATTAGAGCAAGGATCTAAGCAACATACTTAAGTAAAAAAAATTATAGGGTTATCCCAAAATGTGGGTCAAGGTCCGTACAGCACAACTCTGACTCTTGGTTGCAGTGAGACTCGTCTGACTGCTCCTCCACAGACAATAGACTCAAGCGTCATCTTCTGTAACATCTCCTCTTGTTACAGACTGCTGGTTGACGATGCCCTCCTAGAGGCAAAAAATGGTCTCCCACCTCTGAAGAAGTCCACACAGATTACCTAGAACTCCTATCATCCTACTAGAATAGATAGGAAGGAGTCATACCTCTCATTTGCGTACTAGTCACCAACTTGCTCTCCTACAACAATGAACTCAATTGTTTTCTTCCTTGTTATCCCTCCCTAGTTGAGTAGGACTTGCTTGGGCTCTCGTGGTTACCACAACTAGAGAGGACAACACTTGTTAGAGAAAATGATTCTTAATTGGTTGTGTTATGTTCTGGGAAGCAACCCATACTTCTTTATTTATAGGAGGGGTTTGTGTCCAAGTTCCCAGTCGATGCGGGAGTGGAAGGGACCAGAAGAACTCAAATTGTTACAAAAATTCTATAACTTTTGCATCCTACTATAGCCAAAATGGTCATCTATCATGTCAGACGGTAGGCTCACATGCCAAATGATCATCTGGCTTTGTCCAGATAGTCGTCTGGTTTTTCCTAACCACACATGAAATTGGCAATTTGATTCCAAATAATATTACATATTAATTCAATGCACCACAAGTAATGTGCAATTGAAACAAACTTGGAAATATGTAGAACCTTCCCTCAGACGAACCAGGCCATCTCGCCCATGTGAGATGGCCATCTCACTCACCCAGACGGTCATCTGGTGAGCTGAGCCCAGTCAGTCAGTTCCATCCATAACCAATTTCAACTCAAATCAGACTGACACTGCAAACACCCATCTCAACCCTTGAGATGACCATTTGGAACTCTAGACGACCGTCTCATGCCATGAGATGGAATTTGGTAGTGCGGTCAGGCTACTTACTGTGTGAACTGAATACCTAAACACTTTAGTAGTCAATTCAACTGTCATTCAAGATCAAACTCCTCTTCTAGGTCGAGACCTATGTGTGTGACCCTATAGGTCCCATATTACGTCAGTAGTGAATGTCCATAACTACTTATGACATCACAACCAAAGAGCAGTGCCTAGACGCACATCAATGCTACCCAAGTAAGTGGAAAGTTGGAGAACAACTTCAACCTACAATTTGTGTATGGTGTTATAGTGTTTGTATAGCTCCTTTGTCACTGATGTTCATATTGAACTCAAGGCATGGAGTAGACATCTTATTCCTCATTCAATCTTGTTCCTTGAACCAAGAGCAGACTACCTGAGATATTTGCAATCTCAATATCACATATTGACTCACATGTGCATGGCCATGCATTTCTCTGTCTCACTAATCAAGAGGCCTAAAACATCAAACTCCTATAGGAGGGACACATCCCATTTATATCAATCACAATATATCCCCACATGTCAAAGTCACCCAATCATCACCTTTATAACAACCCATGTTTCAGGACTACATTTGATGATGTCAAAGTGTACCCAACGACATGTGATGAGTGCAATGATCTCAGGTCTAAGAACCACAACCACCATCATCATTGTGATATATGATTATGACTTCCATGATGATGGCTTCCATGTGTCAGTCTCATGGTGGATCTGTCTGATAAACTATTCTCTAACATGTATATGTGTGATTGGTTTGATATTGCCATATCATGACTAATGAGATTCTGTTATCAACCAACTCACACTCTGATCTTATGTATTATTGTTGTCTATCAACCTTGCACAATAATAATCGATCAAGGACATAATGATAATATATGTATGTACTCTTAACATCTGTATGGTCTCATTCTTCAAAGTCACATACTTGGAAACATACATCATTGAGTAATATTATTCTCTAGACATTTATAATGTTACATCAGTTATCTCATAAATGAATTAAATAGAATAAATTGGAAGTTTTCCTTTTATTAATAATCAAATCATTTACATTCATGCTATTACAATCATCACATGATTGGCTTTCTGGGCATACATACCAGAAACTTTCTCAACTTTCACAACTGAAGGATATCTTGTAAGCTTGGATGGTGTAACCCATCATTTGGGATGAACCTCAAGAGTTTTCTCCACAACCTCCTTCCCTTCATTGTGAATATGTGTTGGAGATAAAAGAAATTTGATAACCCCTCTTTTGATCTACCTAGTTGACCTTAACCTTCTCTAAGGTCATCACCGCTCATGGGTTGAGGAATCCTCTTCATAGAAACTCTCAATGTATCCTTACATTGCAGGCTTATCAAAACCTTTACAAGGATTGATGCCATCCCTTCGTGAATCCTGACTTCACATACCTCTTGGAGTCCAACTTTAAAGAGACTTGCCTTCCTATAAGGGGTTACCAATGCCTCCCCAGTCTGCCTCCCAACTAGAGAAAAGTCCCCTAAAGAGATAACATGGATTTGTCTCATTGGGGAGTCTAGATGTGACTCAATTCCTCACCACGATATTCCTATATAAAAAGATAGATCAAACTTAGATTTATATCCTCTCTAATTATCTTTAGGAAAAAAACTAGTTTAGCACACTTTTACAAAAATATTTACTAACATAGCACACATTGTAAAATATTTCCTGAAATGGCACACTTCGGTATAAAAATGCCACTTTGTGTGGAGATTTTTGTATCCATGACTGAAAAGTGCCACAATAATTAGCATGTTTACTTTTAAATAATTCTTCTACTTAGATACCTAATCAGTTCACTGAACCAAAATTAACATATGATCATTTACCCATGAATTACTTCAACTCGTATAACCTAAATATACATCTTTGATGACGACCCCATATATCAAAGCGTCTACATGAAATATAGTTGTATGAATGTGAACATTTAACTCTCAAAATATCAGAAACATGAATCAGTCACCTGTAAGTTCCTTAGGATACAAAAACATCATGCCACTTAGGGAAACACTTACCTCTAAGAAGTGGGTTATAGAATAATCAATTAGGTTTTTAGGGTTACATGAACACTCTTAAATGGACCTCAAAAGGGAATTACATATAATGAGGTCCACTTATCTATTTAGGATTTTATTAGGTTAAGAACCCTACAAAATAGGGTGTTACACTAATCTATTCAAGCACCATTTCTATTTTTGGGGCTGTAGATCATAGTGAAGAACTTAGGAATATCTTCCCCAATTTAGGTCCTAATAGTGGTAAATCCTACAAATATATGCTAACTCAGAAATGTTATGTTGTCTTTGACTAAATAAAACAAACAAAAAGAATCTACTTTTAGCTAGATCATCACAATCTCCACTTTAGTACATGAAAGGTAATCCCAATTAATACTAAGTTTTGGTCCCATCGTCTAGGATTCACACAAATGTAATAGTAAGTGATGGGAAGTTTTTATGAGAGTTGTCTGAACAGATAATACTTTTGTTGATCACCCATATGCCAACTTGACCTATATTTGTAGTATAATACAAAAAGAAGTTTAGGACACTGTTATGTGCAAGATTTTTAAAGCATATAGTACTAATAGAAATAAAAAGGGTAATCAAAAGGCTGATATGATATGCTACCATATGGTTGCAATATTTGATATCATGTAATTTATATCCAAAGAAGTCCATGGTCTAAAGCATAACAATTTGAAGAATCAGTAATAGGGCTTCAGACTAGGTTGCCTGCCAAAGTGGCACTTGAACATAGTTAACAAACCAAACCTTAGAATAAGGTTGTGAAAGCAAAATCAATACCTCAGAATTGTTGGAATAGGATTGTTCTGAACCATGTCCTAATTGGATTTGGGCTTGAGTAGGAGTTGGCATGTGTTGCCAATCCTAATGGGAGCTAAATCTAATAGGAGAGAATATGGCTCTCTATTTACAACATTGGAATTGGATTAGAAAATAGGACTATGAATTGGAGTGGGATTCCTAATTGCTAACACATCTCATGGAGGCCTATAAATAGAGGCCTTGGGGGAGGCCATGGAGATCATCCCATCAGTTGTTTGTTGTTGGTGCCTTCTATGGTAGAAGAGATAGAAAACAAGAACAAATGATGGTGATCTCTTGTGGTAAGAGAGGGTCAGTGACTTTGCCTTGAAGCAAAGTAGAGGCTGACAGTCAGCGACACATTGGTGGTGCATCAAAAATGGAAGCATATCCGGACAACAAAGGACACACATCAATTGGTGGCACTATGTTGGTATTGGGGCAGCAACTGCAACAAAAGTCTGTCTATTCAATGGAGGATGGGCATCTTCTCTCTTAGGCAGAGAGAGCTTCTGGTTGGCAGTGAGGTAGGAGACCTTGTCAGGAGCAAAGGTGGCCTGGTCAATGATCGCAGTGGCAACCAACAAGGGTGCAACAGTGTGTCCAATCCCCTATAACGATAGAGGTGTCGTGAGGAGAAAAAGATAAGTGGGATATTTTGTACACGTTAGGTGTAATTCTGTTCTTCCTATCTTTGTTCTCGTGTGGACTGAAGCTATCCAAATTTAGAGGTAATTAAATATGGACATTGTGAGTTGTAGTCTTGATTACAAAGTGTTGGTTGACCGATATTGCCCCATGATTTTTCTCTTCTCGTCTTGGGAGAGTCTTCCATGTTAAATCTTGCACTTTCAATTTTGCAGAACATGTCACTTTCCCACTATATTCCTAACAAGTGGTATCCAAGCAATGTTGGAAGGTTGAAGTAGAAGTGACAATGATGTCTGAAGATGGGAAAGTGCACATTCACAAATTTCATGGCAAAGATTTCTTCTTCTGGAAGATGCAGATTGAAGATTATTGTCGTGGTCTATTATCGCACTAACAAACTCACCCTGAGCTGAAATCCCTGAGTTTTACCAAAACCTTATGCAATAATACCACCCGCAAGTGGATGGGTCTTATCGCAGTATAGTTAAGGATTGAATCCCAAGGGACAATGTTTTTAAAAATCTTTTACTAGTCGAATCTAGTTGAATCAAGACTAATATTTAGAATAGAGGTTGGTTTGAGTTTAATTAAACTAAATCTGAGGAAAGTAAAGTGCATGATTAAAAGTTGATTAAAGATTAATGATGGGAATCGCTGGGATGGACCTAGGTTTCACCACTGCTACTCATGCAAACATATTCAATCACAAACATCCAGGCAAGATCTAACTATCCAAATAGAGCTGTTGTAAACCCTATGTTAGGATGTTTAGGTTCACATAAGCATCACCTTAGGCATCAGATTTCTCATCGCCATCTGGATCATGTACTTATGGCTCTGAAGATACAAATATCCAACTGAAATTGTGGCCCTCCGTTAGGATGTTTAGGCACACAGAAACGTCATCGTGGGCTAGATGGCTCGTCCCTTCACGGATCATACACTTATGACCTCAGGGAATCCCATCCGATTTCTCATCAGGGAGTCAACCACATTAATCGACATTCAAATCCTACATATTGAAGTTCTCACAGCATAGGAATGAACAAGATAAATGTAAGTAGGTGATCAATCCACAAGCACACATTGATGATTAACAATGAAATAAAAAGTTATATACATGTCATGGGATGTTTAATGAAAAGACATATAAGCATGGGCAGCGGGGCTAGTCCCTGCACCAGAACGAAAGGAAACTACTCACTCATGGCGAGAGAAACAAGAAAAACAAGAGAGAGGGAAGATTCTACCATGAGCATGGTGAAGAAGATGATCGCAACTTGGTGGAGAGACGGTCTTCTACACAACATCGGGGTAGATCTGGTTGAGGAGGGAAGAACATCACGGTAGATGGGGCAGATCTTATTTCTCCACCTTCTCTCTCTTCTTGTAGTCCTTGCTCCCAGAAGGAGGAGCAGCTCATGGACGTGATGGTGGCGTAGGCATGGCATAGGTGATGAAGACGACTACAGATATGGGTTTCCACCTCAGTTTCAGATGAATGGGTTGGATGGAGCAGATAGATGGATGCACTAGGGGTCGAACGCTTCTTGGGCACAACCTAGCTATAGAGGAGACCATCTCCTTAGGATGAGGACATACCTGCGACCTAAAGGCGTCTGGAGAGGGTGTCTTGAATGGTTGGGGTAGGGGCTATTTATAGCCATTACTGGGCACTGGATCTGGAGCCTCAGTCGAGGTCTTTACAGACCCGATCGCGGTTGTCTCCACTGATCTGGTCACGGTTTGTTGCTGTCGTGGTGTGGAGGAGATGGAGGAGGTCATGGTTATGGAAGGAGGGCACGATGCAGAGCAGGCTGTAGGTGGATGCGTTGTCGCGATGATGAGCTGATTGTGAGTAATGGAAAAGAGATGCATGTCACGATCTAAGGGAGGAGATGTTGATCGCGATTCAGTAGGAGGTGGATGTCGACGATGATGATGGAGGGTGCATCCGTGGGCTGATCATGGAAGTAGGGAGTCTTGATCGGAGGTTGTTGTGCTAATGTTGGTTGAATGAGGCGGTGCTAGGGTCGTGATGTTGTTTGTTTGCTGCAGACCACGGTCAGGTCGTGATGTTGGATGAATCGCGGTCTTGAGCAGGAGTGCCCACGGTTAGGGTGAAGATGAGGACTAGTTGTAGGCAAGGTGTTGGTGAGAGACATCATGATCACGGTGTAGTTGGGGGGGGGAGATCGTGGTGTAATGAAGTGGTATAGATGGCGGTGTTGCTGCGGTGCTAGGGTAGAGGATCGTGATGTGGTGCAGGTGTTGCTATCGAACTGGAGGTGTTGATCACGATTGTTGTTGCTCACAGAGGCGTTGAGGTTGTAGATAG
This sequence comes from Alisma plantago-aquatica, assembly GCA_963693085.1. Lineage (NCBI taxonomy): Eukaryota > Viridiplantae > Streptophyta > Magnoliopsida > Alismatales > Alismataceae > Alisma > Alisma plantago-aquatica. Next base: position 713,009,090 of record OY856409.1, on the reverse strand, counting down.
CAGTAGAGAAGGGATGGTCACGGTGGCGAGAATCCATAGCCACAACCGCAGTTATTGGGAAGATGGTATTTGCGGTTGTTGCTCATGAACCACAGGCACAGATAGTGGAAGGTGTTGGTCGTGGTTTGTAGGAGGGAAGATTGCGAGGTCACTTGAGAAGGTGAAGTGGTGTTGATCGGAGGATCAAGGGTGAGGAGGATAAGATCACAGTATAGGAGCTAGAGATCGTGACCTTGAGAGCATGTAGAGAGAGGGTGCAGTAGGTGGGTCGCGATCATGGGAGTCGCGATCAGTAGGGGTGTATGGTAACGGTGTGGGTAGAGGACAGAACTGTGATCGCAGTTATTAGTGGATGAGGTCGCTGTTGTTGCACGGGAACCACAGGCTAAGCAGAGGGAGAGGGAACTACAGGTGAAGAGGTATATGTTGCGGCCTGACTAGGAGGGGTCACGGTTGTAGGGTTTTGCTCCTATGACTTAAATAAAGAAGAATGGGCCACAATGGTGAATGGGCCTTGGAGATAGGGCCCATGTGCTCCAATTCAACCTGCAAATAGATGCAAAATTCAATTAGAACCATGGATAAACCAAACAAAATTAGGGAGAATCCAATTAGGCTAAGTAAACTTGTGTATGAGAGATTAAGGCAATAAAAGCATAAAATCGGTGCAAAACTGGGCCCAACATGGCGACTGAACCTTGATGAATATGCACTCATCAAAATACCCTGAACTTAAACGTTGCTCGTCCTCGAGTAACACAAAATCTGAAACAATCGCCAAATGAATACTTTCATCTTGTGTGATTGCCTCATCTTCACATCACGATTGTTTCTTCTCTACTCCATATGACTAAGCATCTCAACTTCCTGAGACCACTAAACACATCTTACAATATCTTTGTTCCTGAATTTGTTTTCCAACATCACTTCCTCCCTACTTTTTCCAACATCAAGCATGTCTAAGAGTTTTGTAAGAGTTAGGAGATACCCACAGAACAACAAGTGTGCACCTAATTTGACACTGGTATTTTTCAAGATATTGGCAAAGTGGGCATTCATTGTACCAGTAGGTGGAAAAGGGAGTGATGGGGGGTATGGAAGGAAGAAATAAATCTCTCCTCTATTCGACTCGAGATTTTTATTATATGGTTGTAGTTTCATAGACTGCAACTCTTATTATTTTTTTTTGTTTTTTGTGTGTGAATCTCTCCTCTATTTGACTCGAGATAGCATTTGTGTGTGCGCATTGTCATCTTTTCTTGGTGGTACGCCCCTATTACATAGCGAGGGGTATGGAAGAAGCGAATAAAGAGGGCAGAGGTGTGCCACCCCAAACTTAGGGTTTGACACTATTTTGGCCATTTTCATTTCTTTTTTATGAATAGAGGGGTAAGAAGATGATAGAAGAAGTGTAGAAGAGAGTTGAGATCAGAATGCAACTTGATTTACAATTCAGTGCATCAGGTTGTTCTCTTTATCATACTCGGCTCAAATAATGACTTGATGAGGATCCGATGGAGATTCCATGCTATTGTTCCACTAGTCAGTTAGGAAGCACAATGTGTTTGATCCTTCTCAGTTCGACAGATACTTGTCATCCTTACTGATCATGATGTTAGGATTCATAAGCTTCACACGGTGATTCCTAACCATTGGCTAGTTTCAGAATTTGTCCCTCTTGAGGCCTCTCTTCGGATAAGGAGGGTATAATGATTCAAAACTGCATGGAAAAATGGGATAGCCGGCTAGATAAAGGCTTTCATTGAAACAAAAAGCATCAAAACTTCATCAAGTTTCTATACAAAACTACTTTGAAAATTTAAATTTTTTTGAAAATATTGAAATTTTTTGCTCAAAATTGCAATGATGAAATCTTAAGTTTGAACCATATAGGAGTGGGTAGAAAGTAAAGTACGTACCACACACCCTCCACCCCAAACTTAGAAATTTGCTCGTCCTGAGCAAACTCTAAATCCAAGATGGAGGGGGGAAATCATGCCAGTTGGTCCACCAGATGTGGTTGCATTCCTTTTGGCGATGCATCCTCCATCTGAAATCTCAAAAATGAAAATTACCAGAAATTAAGATTGCATCTTGCAATGCATTGTCTAAAACTAAAACTCAAAGTAAAAAATCTAAGGTAAGGGTCGGGTTGCCTCCCAACACGCGCCTTTGTTTTATGTCGTTGGTTCGACTTGATTCCTTAAATTTTCTGGTAGATATGTTGGTTTGGAAAGATCCAGCAAAGTATCAGCATGCATGTTAGTAGCGGTGAAATATCTTTTCACGCGTTGGCCATTTTCCACAAAATCTCCCGACTTCTCACTCCATAAAGTGAATGCACCATGTGGATAGATGCTCTTGACAATGTATGGTCCATACCATCAAGAATGGAGTTTCCCTGGGAATAACCTCGGTCTTGAGTTAAATAGTAGAACTTGGTCTCCCACTTGAATGTCCTTCCTTTTCATATGACCATCATGCCACAACTTTATGTGTTCTTTATAGATTCTGGCATTCTCATAAGCTATCATCCGGAGTTCATCCAGTTCCTGAAGTTGCAGCATCCTAGCTTGGCCAGCTTTCTTCATGTCAAAATTCACCTGTTTGATTGCCCATCAAGCTTTGTGTTCGAGTTCTATGGGCAGGTGACACGATTTTCCATAGATGAGTTTGAAGGGTGTTGTTCCACGAGGAGTCTTGAAAGCAGTTCGGTAGGCCCACAAGGCGTCATTGATTTTAACTGACCAATCCTTATGGTTGCATCCTACTGTCTTTTCCAGGATAGCCTTGAGTTTACGGTTTGAAACCTCTACCTACCCACTTGTTTGTGGGTGGTAGGGGGAAGCTACCTTGTGTGTTACACCATATTTTCTTAACAACGCTTCAAAGATTCTTTCTAGAAAATGAGAACCTCTATCAGATATCACTGTGCGTGGGACTCCAAACCAAAGAAAAATTATATCTTTAAACATCTTGATAACTGGTTTAGAATCACTAGTTATGGTTGGTATGGCCTCCACCCTTTAGAGACATAATCCACTGCGACTAGAATGTAGCAAAATCCATGCGAGGATGGGAATGGGCCCATGTAGTCCATTCCCCAAACATCAAAAATCTCCACTTCTTGCCATAGCTTAAGTGGCATCTCATCTCTTTTTGTAATGTTACCCGTTCTCTGACACTTGTCACATGATAGAACAAAATTGTATGCATCTCTGGATATGGTTGGCCAAAAGAAACCACATTGCAAAACCTTCAAAGAAATTTTCTTAGAACTCATATGGCCTCCAATTAGGCCTGGGTGGCATTGCTCTAAAACAAGTTGGGCTTCTTCCTCGGCGATACAACATCTGTAGAGACCATCAACATAGGGCTTGAAGAGGTACGGTTCATCCCAGTGATATTCCCTCACATCATGCATGAATTTCTTCAGTGTATTTCCAGTACATTCAGGGTGGATGACACCGACAATGAGGTAGTTCACATAGTCCGAGTACCAAGGAGTAGCTTCTAAGACTTTCATGAGCTAGTCATCTAGAAGAGAGTCTTTAATTGGGATCTTTTCAGTATCCAGGGTATGGATACGACTCAAGTGGTCAGTCACAACATTCTCTATACCTTTCTTATCTCTTATCTCCAGATCAAATTCTTGCAAGAGGGGAATCCATCTGATCAACCTGGGTTTTGCATCTTTCTTTTTTAGGAGGTAACGAATAGCAACATGATCTATATAAACAACGACCTTTGAACCAATGAGGTAGGATCTGAACCTGTCAAAGGTATACACAACTTCTAAGAGTTCCTTCTCGGTAATTGCACAATTCTTTTGAGCTTCGTCAAGGGTCTTTTATGCATAGTAGATGACATGATGTTTCCTCTCTATGCACTGGCCTAAGATGACATCGACTATGTAATCACTGGAATCACACATTATTTCGAATGAGTGCCCCCGATATGGAGCTCGGATGATAGGTGTTGTCGTAAGAGCATGCTTCAGGTTGTTAAAACTATTGATTCATTCTTCATCAAAATGGAAATCAGCATCCTTTAGTAACAAGTTGGTCATAGGCTTGGTTATCATGGAGAAATATTTGATAAATCTTTTGTAAAAGCCTGCATGACCAAGGAACACACTAACCTCTCTTACATTGGTTGGGATGGAGAGTTTGGAAATCACTTCGATCTCTGCCTTGTCCACTTCAATTCCTCAATTACTGACCCTATGGCCAAGGACTATGCCTTCTTTTACCATAAAGTGACACTTCTCCCAATTTAGCCCTAGATGTGCTTTTTCACATCGTTTGAGGACCAGGGAGAGGTGTTTCAGGCATGAGTCATATGAATCCCCATATATGGAAAAATCATCCATAAAAACTTCCATAATATTTTTGGTAAGACCAGCAAATATGGCTTCCATGCAGCGTTAGAAGGTTGCAGGCGCATTACATAGCCCAAATGGCATCCTTCTAAAGGGGTATGTTCCAAAGGGGCAAGTGAAAGTAGTTTTCTCTTGGTCATCAGGATGTATAAGAATTTGATAGAATCCAGAGTAACCATCGAGATAGCATAAATATTCCTGGTGAGCCAGTCGCTCTAGAACTTGGTCTAGAAAAAGTATCGAGAAATGATCCTTACGAGTTGCCTTATTCAACTTCCTGTAATTGATACACATCCTCCACTTGGTAGTTGTTCGAGTGGGGATGAGTTCATTATCTTCATTCTGTATCACAGTAGTGCCACCTTTCTTTGGGACAACATGTACAGGGCTCACCCATGGCGAGTCATATATAGGATAGACGATTCATGTAGTGAGTAGTTTAATGACTTCAAGGCGAACAACTTCTTTTATATTAGGATTCAGCTTCCTTTGATGTTCAACAGTCGGCTTGTGGTCTTCCACCATTGGGAGTTTGTGCATGCAAAGCGCTTCACTGACCTCGGTGAGATCACTCATCTTGTAGTCGATAGCTTTCCTTCTTTCTTTTAATTCTTTTAGGAGTTTATCTTCTTGTTCAGTCGTTAGATCGGAATTTATAATAACTGGGCAGACCTTGAGATCATCCAGAAACATGTACTTTAGTCCCTCGGGTAGGGGCTTCATTTCAGGAGCTTCTGGTTTCTCACATAGGTCTTTAGCTACATTCACAGCCTTGAGTTCCTGAAATTTAGCTTCAGGATCTTCTTTGGCAGCATTAAGTTGGAGAACACAATCCTTCACTTGTTCGTCGATGGAGTTGTCAGCAAATGGGTTTGTTAGAGCTGCTTCTAAAGGATCATCTTGTTCATAATCCTCTTGTATAAGGAGTGACATTTTCTCTATGCAATCAATCAAGTAGACTTCTTCTTACATGCTTGGTCTTTGCATACTTTCAAAAACCTTGAACTCGAGGATTTCTTTACCTAGTCTGAGGAGTAAGGTTCCTGCTTCAACATGAACCAGAGCTCTCGCAGTGGCAAGGAATGGACGGCCAAAGATAAGAGGGTATCTGACGTCTTCTTTTATGTCCATGATGAGAAAGTCACATGGGACATAAGAGTCTTTTCCTACCTTGACTGGGACATCCTCGATGATTCCCAAAGGGAGAGTCATAGAATTGTCAGCAAGCTGTATGGTCATGCCAGTTGGAAGCAATTCTGCAAACCCTAGCCTCTTGCAAAGGCTAAGTGGAATTATAGAGATGCTAGCTTCTAGATCGGCCAATCCCTTCTTACATGAAGAGTCACCGATATGGCACGGAATCCCAAAGGATCCTGGGTCTTTCTGCTTCTTGGGCATCTTGCTCTAAATGGTATTGAAAGTGCTTGTTGCTAATTTAACTATCTCGTATTCTTCAGTTATATACTTCCTTGTGAGGAGATACTTTAAATACTTCTTCCAGGCTAGTATCTCAATCAGAGCATCAAGAAAGGGTATATTAACATGAAGCTTCTTCATTACTTCCTTGAACTTGTTGAAACATGTGTCAAGCTTTTTCTGCTTCAAATGAGCTGGGAAAGTAGGATGAGGCTTGTACACTGGCACCTCTGGCTCAGGTATGTTTTCTGCTTCTATAACAATAGGTTCTTCTAAAATTTCTTTGTCGGTCTTATCAGTGGTTGGTGGTTCTTTCGGTTGAGATTCATGTAATGTAGAGTCTTGGGCAATCACAAGATCATCATCGTTCATAACAACCACATGTGTCTTGTTAGGAGGATCAAAATAGTCTTTTCCAGACCTGGTAGTGATAGCCTTCAGTTGCTCTAGATGTTTAGGATTGTTCTCTAGTTGGCCAGTGAAAGCTCCAGTAGGTGGCTTAAGGCTAGCTGACAGTTGAGCTAGTTGAGATTTTATAGCCTTCTGATGGGCTTGCTGGTTCGCTATCATAGTCTGTTGCGACTGCAACATCTTCTCAATGACTAAGAGTTTGTCATCAGGAGAGATGGGACTGGCTTGCTATCCATGTTGTTGATAAGGGACTTGGTTTGGATTCTGGAAATGAGAATTGTTCTGATAATTGTTGTAGTTTCTATTCTGGAAGTTACTCTAAAGTTCCCTTGATTCCCGAAATTTTGTTGTTGGTTATACTGGAATCCTGGCGAGCCTCATTGTTGATTATTCAAACCAAGTTGTCGTGAGTTTTCCGCTCCTGAAAGATTTTCATATTGAAAACCTGGATGGTTGTTGTTTTGATTCAGATTATAATATCCTTGACTAGGGATAGTGTTGACATCATTCATATTTTCCATTTGACCATTATCTCCTTGGGTACAAGTATTGCCCAGAACAACATCATAGAGGATATTACAGGCTAGTGTAGAATCATCGGTGCCTTTACATGCTTCACAGAACAGTGAAGCTGACTTGACTCGTTCTTGTTGTCGAGGGGGCAAACGTCTTCTTTCATAGGCAGAAAAAGATGATTCAAGTTGGTCTTATTTGGCAATTAGAAGCTTAAGAGACTTAGTGATAGACTTGTACTCAGGAGTATTTTCTACCATAGCAACCTTCAACACTCCTTTACTTACGAGTCTACCCCAGTTGGCTTAATTTTCATCTCCAAGGGTGACAACCTTCCATGCTCTATCATAGCTTTGATGCATGAAGTTTCCCCCAGATGAGGAGTCTAAGAACATCTTGATATCATCATCCACACCCCTATAAAAGATTTCGATGAGTTGATTCTTAGGAATGGCATAGTGTGGACACTTGCGTAGGAGCTCTTTGTATCTTTCCCATTCTTCTACAAGAGTTTCACCAGGGACCTGAGTGAACTGTGTTATTCGGCCCCTGATTTCATAGGTGAGAGAAGGAGGATAAAATTTCTCTAGAAAGACATTTTGAAGTTGTTCCCAAGTAGTGATGAGTTCGCATTGCAAAGAATTATACCAACTCATGGCTCTATCAGCAAGAGAATATTTGAAGAGTCGTAGTCTGATAGCATGGTAAGAGACTCCATTTTACTTTGTCATGGCACATAGATCAATGAACCTTAGAAGATGATCTTGACTATCCTCACCTTGGTTCCCATAGAATGGGCTATTTTGTAGCAAGGTGATCCAATGTGTGAGGATTTCAAAGTTAGGAGCATAGATGGGAGGAGGTTGCACAGGATGATGAACATCATCAACTTCAGGGATTGAGAACTCCCTAAGGTCTTTTTGCAGTACTGCTGCTTGTGTTGCTGTTTCAGCTGCTCGGATCTCTATTTCAACTGCAGCCATGGCTTCTTGCATAAGCCTATCTCTTTGTGCAACAAGGGCTTGAGCAACCCTTCGGGCTATTTCCTCCTCTTGTGCCATCCTAGCTTGGTTCTCTCTACTCTGACAATGAAAGGTTCTTTCTATCTCAAGGTCAAAGCTAGTAGCAAGGCCGAAACTGTTCGAGCAGTGCATGCACTAGAATTTGAGGGTACCTAGGATGGAAAGATCATTCAGAAGTAAGATGGATGGAGTAGAGTCAAATTCAAGTAGATGCTCAATTGTATCAAAATTAAAAGCACAATCCTAAATTAACCTTAATAGAACTAGATTTAATTAGATGATTCTGTTGTCCCCGACAACGGCGCCAGAATTTGATGTGGTTCTATTATCACACTAACAAACTCACCCATGGATAAAATCCCTGACTTTTACCAAAACCTTGTGCAATAATACCACCCGCAATTGGACGGGTCTTATCACAGTATAGTTAAGGATCGAATCCCAAGGGACAATGTTTTTAAGAATCTTTTACTAGTCGAATCTAGTTGAATCAAGACTAATATTTAGAACAGAGGTTGGTTTGAGTTTAATTAAACTAAATGCAAGGAAAGTAAAGTGTATGATTAAAAGTTGATTAAATATTAATGATGGGAATCGCGGGGATGGACCCGGGTTTCACCACCGCTACTCATTCAAACATATCCAATCACAAACATTCAGGCAATATCTAACTATCCAAATAGAGCTAGTGCAAACCCTCTATTAGGATGTTTAGGTTTGCGTAAGCATCACCTTAGGCATCCGATTTCTTATCACCATCCAGATCATGTACTTACGGCTCCAAAGATATAGATATCCAACTGAAGTTGTGGCCCTCCATTAGGATGTTTAGGCACACAAAAGCGTCACTGTGTGCTAGATGGCTCATCCCGTCACAGATCATACACTTACGACCTCAGGGAATCCCATCCGATTTCTCATCAGGGAGTCAACCACGTTAATCGACATTCAAATCCTACATATTGAAGTCTTGCAACATAGGAACGAACAAGATAAATGCAAGCAGGTGATCAATCCACAAGCACACATCGATGATTAACAACGAAATAAAAAGTTATATACATGCCATGGGATGTTTAATGAAAAGACATATGAACATGGGCAACGGGGCTAGTCCCCGCACCCCAACAAAAGGAAACTACTCACTCATGGCGAGAGAAATAAGAAAAACAAGAGAGAGGGAAGATTACGCCATGAGCATGGTGAAGAAGTTGATCGCAACTCGGTGGAGAGACGGTCTTCTACACTACGTCGGGGCAGATCTAGACAAGGAGGGAAGAACACCACGGCAGATGGGGCAAATCTTCTTTCTCCACCTTCTCTCTCTTCTCGTAGTCCTTGCTCCCAGTAGGAGGAGCAACTCGTGGACATGATGGCGGCGTAGGCACGGCGTAGATGATGAAGACGACTACAAATATGGGTTTCCACCTCAGATCCGGACGAACGGGTTGGATGGAGCGGATAGATGGATGCACCAGGGGTCAAATGCTTCTTGGGCATAGCCTGGATGTAGAGTAGACTATCTCCTTAGGCTGAGGACAGACATGCAGCCTAAAGGCATCTGGAGAGGGTATCTTGAATGGTTGGGGTAGGGGGCTATTTATAGCCATGGATGGGCACTGGATCCGGAGACTCAGTCGAGGTCTTTATAGACCCGATCACGGTTGTCTCCACTGATCTAGTCACAGTTTGTTGTTGTCGCGGTGTGGAGGAGATGGAGGAGGTCACGGTTATGGAAGGAGGGCACGATGCAGAGCATGCTGTAGGTGGATGCGTGGTCACAGTGATGAGCTGATCGTGAGTGATGGAAGAGAGATGCATGTCATGATCTGAGGGAGGAGATGTTGATCATGATTTAGCAAGAGGTGGATGTCGACAATGATGATGGAGGGTACATCTGCGGGCTGAGGATGGAAGCAAGGAGTCTCGATCGGAGGTTGTTGCGCTAACGTTGGTTGAAGGAGGCGGTGCTAGGGTCATGATGTCAGTTGTTTGTTGCAGACCGCGGTCACGTCGTGGTGTTGGATGAATCGCGGTCTTGAGAAGGAGTGCCCGCAGTTAGGGTGAATATGAGGACTGGTCGCGGGCAAGGTGTTGGTGAGAGACACCGCGATCGCGGTGTAGTTGGGGGGGAGACTACGGTGTAATGAAGTGGTGCAGATGGCGGTGTTGCTGCGGTGCTAGGGTAGAGGATCGTGATGTGGTGCAGGTGTTGTTGTCGTACTGGAGGTGTTGATCGCGATTGTTGTCACTCACAGAGGCGTTGAGGTTGTAGATAGCAGTAGAGAAGGGAGGGTCGCGGTGCTGAGAAGCCATAGCCGCGGTCAAGGTTATTAGGAAGAAGATGGTCACGATTGTTGGTCGTGAACTACAGGCACAGATAGTGGACGGTGTATGGTCACAGTTTGGGTGGAGGATAAAACCGCGATCGCGGTTATTGGTTGATGAGGTCATGATTGTTGCATGGGAACCGCGGGCTAAGCAGTGGGAGAGGGAACCACGGGTGAAGAGGCAGATGTCGCGGCCTGACTAGACCTGTCAAACGGGTGGGTGGGTTGGGTCATAGCGGGTGCGGGTCTGGCGGGTGCGGGTCAAAAAGATACACTTCTAAACGGGTGGAAGAAAAACACACCCAAACCCAACCCAGCGGGTTGCGGGTTGCCCGCGGATGCCCATATAAAATGTGTACAATCAACAATAAGTTACCAGTTGCCTTCTTTAACACTAAAAATAACATTTGAAACAGCTTGTAACTATTGTTTTTATGTCAAATATAGTGCAAAAGAACCAACCAACTACTATGTTTGACGTCAAACTATTCGATTAGTTTTTGATATATGAAAAAGTAGCAGCTAGTTGTATGTTGATATAAATTAGGAAAATCGATGTAGTTTTCATAGATAAATATCACAAGAAAAATACATAATTTTGTCATGTAACATTAGACATTCCTAATATTACAAGTACTTGTTACTGCCTATTGCAAACACAAAATAAAGAAAATATGATTGTTGTTGGTAAAGGTAAAGAATTAACTTGTATAAAACATGCAACATCTTTTAATAGGTGTATGTGTATATTATGTATATAAATATATTTGTTTCAATTAACTGGGTCACCCGCGGGTGCCCACGGATCACCCGCGAAACCCGCTTAATAAACGGGTGGGTATGGGTTTGGGTGATTTTCAGCGGGTGGCAAATTTTGCCACCCAAACCCAACTTAAACGGGTCGACCCATGGGCGCCCGCGGATTTTGACCCAGTTTGACAGGTCTAGGCCTGACTAGGAGGGGTGCAGTTGTAGGGTTTTGCTCATGTGACTTGAATAAAGAAGAAAGGGCCACGATGGTGAATGGGCCTTGGAGATAGGACCCATGTGCTCCAATTCAACCTATAAATAGATGCAAAATTCAATTAGAACCATGGATAAACCAAACAAAATTAGGGAGAATCCAATTAGGCTAAGTAAACTTGTGTATGAGAGATTAAGGCAATAAAAGCGTAAAATCGGTGCAAAACTGGGCCCAACATGGCGAATGAACCCAGATGAATATGCATTCATCAATTATCTATACCAGAAGAAATTGCATCAACATCCGGTGGGGACTAAGCCTGAACAAATGAAGTAGGAGGATTGGGATCTCCTTGATCGTAAGTCACTTGGGGTGGTTAGGTTGACATTGGCAGGGAATGCTGCATTCAACATTGTCGACGAGAAGATGACAGTGGGACTTCTAAGACGTTATCAAATATGTACGAGAAGCCAACTGCTGTGAATAAGGTACATTTGATGCGTCATTTGTTCAACCTGAAGAGGAGTGAAGGAGCCTCATTAGGAGATCACATCAATGAGTTCTACATCATAATTACTCAACTGAACTCAGTGGAGATAGAGTTTGATGGTAAAGTTAAAGCCCTTATCTTGCTTTCCTCTTTGTCTGAGAGTTGGTCTGCTACAGTGACAACAGTCAGCAGTTCGTCAGGAAGCATGAAGCTGAAGCTTGACGATATTTGGGATTTGATTCTGAGTGAAGATATCCGCAGAAGGGAATGTGGAAAATCTGATTCTTCAAGTTCAATTCTATACGTTGGAGGTAGAGGAAGAAATCAGAGTCACAATCACGGTTCTAATCGCAGGAAGTCAAAGACAAAGAGTAAATAATTTTACTATTACGAAAAAGTTGGACACTTCAAAAAGGATTGCAATATCTGAAAGAAGGTGTCACAAGAACTTGCCAAAGAACACGAAGATGATGACCAGAACAATACATCCGCCATTGCGGAAGATCTAATATTGACAGTCCAAGAGTAGGGATTGAACACAGAGGATGGTGTTGAGTGGGTTGTTGACACAGGAACGACGTGTCATGCTGCAACTCACTAAAAGTTCTTCACAAAATATAGAAGAGGGAACTTTGGCAATGTGAGGATGGAGAATGCTAGCTACTCAAAGATCATTGGGATTGGTGATGTATATGGCAAAGAGGTGTTGGGTGTACTATCATGCTCAAGGATGTTTGTCACGTTCCAGACTTGAGGCTTAGTGTAATTTCTAGTTCCTTATTGGATAGAAGCGAATATGATCTGGGGTTTGGTGGTGGTATGTACAAGGTAACAAAAGAGTGTTTGGTGATAGCTAGAGATAGGTTGTACTGCAATTTATATAAAACCACATTGAGAGTGCACAAAGAGAAGGTTTAGGAAGTCAAGAAGCTAATGCCAGTTCAAAGGAGACGAGGAGGACTTAGAAGTACTATTACAGATAGCCGCATGTTTGAGTTGCGGGATTCTCTCAATGATGTTAGCAAAGGTAGAAAGGTAAGTTTCTACAAGCATCAGGACGACTCCCAATTAGAGAAGGTCGCTCTAAAGACTTTTTATAGACAGTGTACACATGAAGAAGAAGGACAATGCAATAGACATGTAGTTGATGCATGTAGAATGGAGGATCAGGCTCTTGATGTGGGGTTATATTGACAGGATGAACGTCAAAGGATGGTTTCTGAGTCTTAATACAGAAGGTCAGAAACACAATTTTCATCCAGGATGACTTGATAGACCGGTCAAGGGAAGTAAAGAATATTCTAAATGTGGGCATGGAGAGAGAAGCGACACTGCCAGGATACTTCTTCTCAGGTTCTTGGGAACAAAGTGAAGTCAGGGTGGTACTTCAAGAAAAATGATGATAATGACAGGATGCTGACATGCTTGAGGAGAATGACCACCTATCAGAATCCATCATAGGTGGTGATGGAATCTAGAAGTTACTCTGGATGATTATTGAAGATAACATCTCCCTTATGGGTCGGAGGGGATATTGTTGGAATATGATTGTTTCGGCCCATGTCCTAATTGGATTTGGGATTGAGTAGGAGTTGGCTTGTGTTGCCAATCCTAGTGGGAGATAAATCTAATAGGAGAGAAGATATCTCTCTATTTACAACATTGGAATTGGATTTGGAAATAGGACTATGAATTGGCGTGGGATTCCTAACTGCTACCACATCTCATGGAGGCCTATAAATAGAGGCCCTGGGGGAGGCCATGGAGATCATCCCATCAATTGTTTATTGTTGGTGCCTTCTGTGGTAGAAGAGCCAGAAAATAAGAACAACTGGTGATGCTCTCTTGTGGTAAGAGAGGGTTAGCGAGTTTGCCTTGAAGTAAAGTAGCAGATGACAGTCAGTCACATTGGTGGTGCATCAACAACGGCGGCGTATCCGAACAGTGGAGGACGCACATCAGTTGGTGGCAATATGTTGGTGTTGTGACAGTGACTACAACAACAGTCTATCCGTTCAGTGGAGGACGAACATCTGCTCTGTCAGGCGGAGAGAGCTTCTGGTTGGCAGCGAGGTAGGCAACCTCGTCAGGAACAAAGACAGGCCGGTCAGCGGTTGCAGCGGCAACAGACGCAACCGTGTGTCTAATCCCCTACAACGACAGAGGTGTCGTGGGAAGAAAAAGATAAGAGTGATATTTTGTCACGTTGGGTGTAATTTTGTTCTTCCTATCTTTATTCTCGTGTGGGGGGCTATCCGGATTTAGGGGTAATTAAATCTGGATGATGTGAGTTGTAATATTAATTACATAATACTTGTTGGCCGGTATTGTCTCTTAGTTTTTCTCTTCTCGTCTTGGGGAGAGGTTATCACATTAAATTTTGCACTTTCAGCTTTGCATAACACGACACTTTCCCACTATATTTCCTAATGCTCCGATTGATTAGGTGATTTGTTTATTGTAACTGTGGAAAACAAGTTCCTTAGAGTTTTCGGGACTTCCATACCTATAAATAGGTTTTACTTCAGCAGTTCCGGAAAAAATGAGGGTGAAAACAATTTCCCTCTTTTCATTCTTTCTCGCGAGCGGCGGCTTCTTTGTGCGAAGCTCACATGTGTCCTCGTTATTAGATCTGGAAAAAATGACGATATCTATGTGATCCTGTTCTCATCGCCAAATACACTGACCGACCATCATGGAAAATGATTGTGGTTTGATGCAGCGCAGCTGCGTCTTGTTCGGACCAGCGATTCCTCTATGCATCCTTGCCGGTTGCTCAAGGAGTAATGTTTACATGGTGGTCTTGTCTTTATGGATTTTTCAAAAGATAACTTGCAGCTATCGGTATTATTGATCTAATCCTTCCTTCCTCGTCAAAAGTCCACATCACCAGTAGCTATTGACGGTTGGTAATGTTAGATGGTATTTAATTAGTAATGAGATGAGTATTGACATGTTTTGGACTGTGTTCTGCAACAATATGCTACAATGTTAATTTGGTTATAACATGAGTATGATTTGGTGATCATGATATAATAAGGTTGTTACAAAACGTGTTGTACATGGAGCTTTTCGTGTTGTAGATAAAGTTATAATAAACTAGTCACATAAAATTCAGTTTTAAGAAAAAATATCTTAAATGGTAAAGCAATCACTTGAACTGACTTTTGGAAACTGGATTTCAGTTCCGAGAAAATGAATTCCTAAAAAACTCTAAGTTATACCAAACCAATCGGAGCCTAACAAGAATAAGGACCTTGAATTAAAACTATACCCCCAACTCGCTGCCCATTCAGAAACAGGAAAGAGCCGTATATTGCATTCGCAGTTTTCCGTGCATCACATAGTACACCTTTCCACATTTCACGGAGAAAATATAAAATGCTTCCTGAAACAAGAGAATAAATACACCTCCCCAAGCTTCCTACATCCGATGACGGATCATTTGCATTTTAATATTTAGATAAAATAGGAGCTTAATGACAGATCAGCACTTTCGATGAGGAGGATGAATGCAAAGTCAACCACGGCCTTTGGGTACTCGCAAAGACCACATTTGTCCGAGTACTGGCCCCTCCTGTCCTCCTTCAACGATTCCATCTCACCTGGACCATTCACAAGGTTCGCCCCGTTTCTTCTCATCCCTTCAGAATTCAAAAGAGCTTTGTTGACTTTTGAACCTATCGCAGCAGTGTACAGATTCCGTCTATATAAGGGATTCATAGAAGCACAAGGATTCAGCAACTCCAGATACCAGTACTAATAGATTCAAAAAAGCAAGGTCTTACAAGGTGAAGACGCTTTCTACAGCCGAATTGGTCCAGCAGCTGAAGAGATGGCGTCTGTGCTGCCAGTGTCCTTTCTTTGCCTGATAGTCCTGTTAGGGTTCTGCGTTGGATACTCTGCATCGGTGATGTTCTCCACCCTCCCAAAGACCCTCATCGTCTCCGCTTCGCCCAAGAGCGGGCAAGGTACTGACTTGATTTTGGCTTTTCCCTTTATTCCCAACTTGTAATTTATGTTCAGGCAGGAAGCACTGGTGTTAAGGTATCTAACTTGGCACAAATTTTTTCCCCGGGCGATGAAATGATTTGAATATGCCACCGTAAAGCTTCATCTTGAGATTTCTAATCGTTATCCTAATTTATGATGCTCCTTTGTGGTCAGTGCTCTATGCCGGAAAGGACACGATCACGGTCTCATGGGGCCTGAACCAAACTCTACCCCACGGCGCCGATGCCAAGTACAAGACGGTGAAGGTGCAGCTTTGCTACGCGCCGGTGAGCCAGGTGGACCGTGGGTGGCGCAACACGAAAGATGACCTGAGCATAGACAAGACTTGCCAGTTCACCGTCGCTCTAAAGCCCTATTCCTCCGGCTCCAACCAGACGGTCGGGTACACCGTTAAGCGCGACGTACCCACAGCGACCTTCTTCATCAGGGCCTATGTGCTCGACGACTCGGGAACGCAGGTGGCTTATGGGCAGACCACCGACGCCAAGAAAGCCACCAACCTGTTCGAGATACAGGGCATCAGCGGGCGGCATGCCTCGTTGGACATCGCCGCTGGGTGCTTCTCTGCTTTCTCCATCATCGCTCTAGCTGGCTTCTTCGTCGCGGAGAAGAGGAGAGGGACCAAGTAGCGGCGTGGCGGTCGCCGGATGAGGAGTGCCTTGAACGGACGGGTGGCCATGTTCGAAATTGTGATTGGTGAGATGCAATGGTTACAATGTTTGAAACCAGTCTGGTACATGGGAGGCATAGTACTGATTCCTAATGATTGCCTGCTCGTAGGTCGAGTCGTTGCTAATAAACAAAATATCTATGAAGCTGAGTGAGACGTCATTGTTTCCAATTTCTACTTGTTTTCATAGGTATTAGGATAGCGTGAATGCTTAGTGAATGAAAAACGTGCGAACAATTAAGGTGGACATGTAGTTCACAATAGTAGATAATCACAAGTACTGGTTATATCAACTAATCGTATATAAGACTGCATATTAATTATATATTCTTGGCAGCATGTTCCCTATACTGTCTTAACCTTTCTTGTGGTGATAAGGATCTTAACCAAATTATTATTCATGAATATCAATCGGATGCAAACGGCAATGCAAAAAATATAATTATTGGATGAGTAAAATAAACATTCATGCATTCACATATACATGTATATCGCTGGGTGGCGGTCATTTGGACATTATAGTGATGACTATGAGCCGATGTCTAGGTGATTGTAGCAATAATTGAAGTCAAATGCATCGGTTCAATAATCACCATTCAATGATATGTAGTAGATTGAGTAGCAATCTATGAAAAACCTTCGTGTGAATGGATTTGTTGTGACGATCTTTTTTTCTAATAAATATTTGATGATTTCTTAGCATAACACGATACGCAGAAATTCTGCACAGTTTTAACAATCTCGATTTAACGAAAAAAGGTTGCATCGTTCGTAGTTAAATGTCTGTCATATAAGAGTTTGGAGCGACTGTTTTTACTAATTAACCGTTACAAGATAGCATATTTTTTAACAACAGACCAATTACAATCTAAAGTCTAAACCACTTCAACCCCCAAAACACTTCAATAAATCCATATTAAATATGCAAACAACCAAACATGCAGTTGAACACTCCTCAAGTCTTGAAAACAGAAATCTTTAAACAACGACAAACAATTCATGCTGAACCTAAATACTGTTTGGAATAGTTCAGATTTGAGTTACTGTGTAGTAAATCTTTAACTAGAATAAAGCAGTAGATAATAAGATCAAAACAAATAACAAAGATTTAGAGTTTTGAAGAGCTTATGGGTATAGATGTGACATGAATATCATCACCATGAAGATAAAATTCGTCGCTTTAATGCATGAGCTTGATCAGCGGTTTGTCTCTTAGGTTCAATACTCTTTGTTCAGCGGTTTGCCTCTTAGATTCAATACCCTTTGTTAACGAATTGCCTCTCTGTACTAACTAAACAATGTCGAACACTATGTTGACCTCCAAAAGTCGCCAGAGAAAGATGTTGTATGAATGTTGTACATATGCACAACAATAGGCAATAACAGGTGGAAGCAAAGGAAGAAACATACTGAAGAATAATGGTGATGTAGTGGGTTATGACAATATGGATGAAGTCGGGCATGGCAGTAGTAAGCATCACATATTAGTAGTTAACATAGAGCAATTGACACTCAACAACTCTCTGGATGAATTTTAGGCATTTTCAATGTGTTCAAAATAGCTCAAACAACTCTATTTTATAGATGGACGAAGTCAAAAGAATAGACGCCCAAATAGTCTTTTTTTCATCTTAATAATAATTGGTATACATGTTCTTGAATGTATAGATCCTTGGACCTAGACAGGGCCGGGAAGACTCAGACCAACCAACTCACATTAATTAACTTGGATGGGAAAGAGGGTATGATATCTATTCAAAGCTAATAAAAGTTCGGGCCACCCAAGACAATTACTCAACTTTCTTTGAGATTTCAAATGACAAACATTAAAGATATGTATAAACAAAACAAAAAATAAATATTTTCTATTTATAAAAAAGTCAAATGACATGCATGCAACACACCAGGCTTAATCGGGTCAGGCAGGGTGGGACATGGCGTGGTGTGAAGAGGCACACACATTGTGTTTTATTTTCTCAAACCCAATACACAAGGATTTATTAATATACTTTGCAAGCAATTAAAAAACATTTTCCAAGGAGTATATGCCAAATTAAATAAATACCTTTGTAGAGGTACAAGCTATAGATTGGGCTTCCAAACCTTTTTATATGGCAAAGCCCAATGATCTAAAGACAAAATTGAAAGAAATAGATGATGACATCATCACATTCCTATTTATGTTATGTTGTATGTGTCGTAGGAGGGAAATTGAGTCATCAGTAAGAGAAACAAAGAAATCAAAGGCAAAGAGAAGGAAATAATAATGGTTTTCTTCACAAGCAACCCCACGTTTACACACCAATAAGCCCAACCAACTGTAAATTCCAATGCCCCGGAAAAGCCCACATGGATTTTGATCTCCACTCCCACTTAAGTTGATCCATCTCACTTTATAAGTGAGCAATATGGTACTAAAGGTAGTTGAGAGATTTTCAAATATAATAAATGTGTGGAGAGGAATACAAATTTTCCCACATGTTTCATAAACCTCAAAAGTTCATAAAAGGGAAAAAAAGTGACTAACTATTACTTTTTACATAAGTAGCTTGTGACTTTGAACCTTTCCTAACGATAGCTCATTTACATCTAGAGAGACGTTGTAAACTACGTCTTAAACCAGACTCTCTGATTTGGATTTTAATAAATTGTACAAACATAGTGAGGACATAATGACATGTTCACATCAGTGTGCACATTATGACCTTTGAAAAAATATGTTTCCGAGCGTTGTAGTGAATATGCCCAACACACATAGATCCCAACCTAGGATTACACTCACATAGTAGGGATCTCCCCATGGTGTACTATCTAGTACTACACCCCGTCAAACATTTGGCATCGACCTCATTCAGAACAAAACTCTACCTCTACGAAGACAACACCAAAGTACAAAACACCATAGGGAAGGACCCATAATGAAATTTCAAGATTGTGCATTTATTGAACACATGCACATCTTAGTTATCACTTTGAACCACTTCTCATGGGATCTCTATGTTTATAATGTTACGGTTACTACTATGGTTTTCAACTAATGGGAAGAATATACATCCTTCTTTGCACACTAAGTACTAGATTTCTAGCTAGACCTTTTGTGAGAGGATCAACAATACTCGTTATCAACCTAACAAACTGTAGATATATTACACCATGGGTAATGAAGTCTCTCACCTATTCATACCTCAATCTCATAAAGCACTATCCCAAGTTACCCTTGATTGTTTAGGTTTGTCTATGGCTGACCTACTGTCACAATCTACTAAGATAGGAGGAAATGACATTGAAACTACCAGAAAATCAAGCAATTGATGTCTAAGCCAATCACCCTAACAATAAGATAAATCCAATGCTATAAACTCAAACTTCGTAGTGGATCTAGCGCTCACACTTTTCTCAGTTTATTTCCAAGAAACTACAAAGCACCACCTAGAAAAAAATACATAACTACTAGTTGAATTCATCAGAGTTAACAATCCAATTTACATTTGTACAACCCTCTAACACACTGGGTAACCAGTGTAATAAAGATCATAACTCGTGGTACCTTAAACATGCCTAAAAACGTTAACCAAAGTCTTCCTTTAATCAACATTATGAAAGTCAGTGTACCTACATAGCCTACTAACAATGTAAGCAATATCAGAGGCAGAACAATTGGCTTTGATTAGAGCATAATTTGGACATATATACTTTGATCCACAAGCTTACCTTTATGTACCTTAATATGTAAAGAGGGATCATAAAAAGTACTAAGGCACACACGAGGGTACATATCAAATCTTTCTAAAACATTTTCTATATAGTGAGACTGATTTAAGGAATAACTAGAAGTAGATCTACTCAATTTGATACCAAGAATAACATCAACAATATCTAAAACTTTCATATCAAAGTTTTTGCAATGAAAAGATTTAGCGTCAGCACTAATAACATCATTTGATCCAAAAAGTAAGACATTTTCAACATACAAACACATAATCATGAATGCAATATCACTCGACATAGTATAAATGCATCTATCAGATTAATTTATAGTAAATCCATATGATAAAGTAATTTTACAAAACTTGTCATTCCACTATTTGGATGCTTGTTTTAGACCATATGATCAATATGAATAGAAATGTTTTAGGACAAGCTCAATTTTCTACTCTTTTGCAAAATGATGAAATTTCTAAGAGTACTACTTATAGAAATTTGGGATATAGTCCATTTAAATATAGAAAAATTATCAAGAATGACTAACTATATGTTTCCCTCTAAGTGAATATTTGTGCATTTGTTCAAATAGATATAGATGGAAATAATAACAGCCTACCAAAAACCAAACCATACCACCCCATTAAAAGTGGATTTTTGACACCCAGCCAGGTTGTGGTGCCCCAACAATGATGGTGGCACATATATATCCTCCAGAAAGAGACGTGGTGCATGATGAAACAATATGCGTGGACACACCTATAGTCATGGTGTGTGGCTTATATGGAGGTCATGTTGCGTGCATTGAACCAGGTCCGGTCCAACAAAGAGGGGGGACCACAATTTTATTTTTCTAAATATCTCTTTTTGTTCTGAAATCCCAATTTGTGACGTTTGTAACTTCTACTAACCCTTCGGTAGTTACGCTTCCCGCTCCCGTTCATTCCGCTTGTTCACATTCGATGGACTCTACTGTAGCGACAACACTGCTCCTCTACAGAAGTCCACGATGCCTCTTACTGTCGTGCAAGTTCGGTGCCTTCTGTTCTCCTTATTTGCAGGCTCCGCTACTCCTGCTTCACAGGTGTCCACGAGGACCACGACGCCTCTTGCTGCCATGTTGGTGCAGCCGTCACCAAATTTTTCACAAGCAATTGCAGGCACGGAGCAAGGGGTGAGAACTAAGAAGGATCCCTGCTCTTCTCTCTAAAAGACCATCCATACCAGACAATCTAGAATTGGCAGTGAAGGTTCAGGTATTATATATAATTCTGGCTTGATCTTGGCGTCTTGCACTGCAGACTTCACTAAGGCCCCGATTAGTTTGTTGTAAGTGGACTGAAAATATCTTTGCTCATTCTTACCCTAGTTGTCGAATCGTATGCGTTCTTACTCGGTGGTAGATTGCTATTGTCTTTCATAACTTCTTGTCGTTGTATACAAATTATTTTGCAAGTCTTATTTTGAATATATAATTGAGAAATTCTCCTTCACAATTCTAACATCTATCACATATGCATCTAGGTGATGGGGAGTAGTTGTTAGATGGATTAAATTAATATGACTATTATCGAACATCTACTAACATTAAACAATCTATCTGTACATGACTGCACAAATCTAGAGGTAAAATAGTACTCTATGTTTGTTCTATTAAATGTGTTTCTTCTAAAAAAATAAGATAAAAATATATATAAGAAATAAGAACATAGAGACTGAACCAGATAGAACAAATTCTATTAAGAACTCAATTATTAAATAAGTTGTTTGAACTCAATTTCCAGGAACCGGACTTCAGTTCTAAAAAAATAAATTCCTTAAAAGTTCTAGCTACAACAAACTAATAGGAGCCACAATATACAAAATTATTAATTAATGATTGCAACGTACTCGGTCACTAGGTTGTGTTTGGTTTTAAATATCAAATTCTACTAGTCTGTCTCTTGCCACCGTATGTATTGGAATTTATTAATCAGAACGTGCTACTGTTATAATTCAAAGGTTTTGTTCTCATATTCACTTCAATATATTTCTATTTCGTATTTGGAAACGTCCAACTAACTAAAAACGTATATTTTAATTGCTATTCTTGTCACATGTTTTCTTTTTTAAACAATGATGTTGCAATTATACTATGTGAATTTTTAAAATGAAATAATAAACTCATCACTAAACTTTTACTTTGGTTGTCTTCTATGTTTGGCAGTGTGGTTTACTCAACATGCCTATGAAAAAATATCTATCTGAAAGTGAGAAAATAAGAAAGAAGAAGGAAGGTGAGAAATTTCTAGCTACTCAGAAAGGTGCTCTTGATAAATTTATTTCCATTATCCCACAAACTTCTGAAGATGTTGATAATCCTGATCAATCTAATGAAAAAGTGAATGATGATGATCATGTTACTATAAAAGTCAAAAATGTAATTGGGAATGAAAATGTTAATGAGGTTGAGGATAATACGGACATCACTGATTTAAATGTTGGCAACTTAGACGGTGTTGAACAACTTCTCCCTCCTTTTGATATTTATGATCCCTTAAATTGGGATAATATTGAAAACAAAGTTTGGGATATTTTAGTTGTAAAAGGCCCTAAAAGAGAACTAAATCTTATGCTTCCTTTAGATGACAATAAGAGGCACTCCTCATATGCTTATTATTCTTGAGCAATGGAGACACTCATGATAGGAAGTGGATAGTTTACTCAAAACATGTTGATAAAATTTATTGTTTTTGTTGTAAGTTGTTCAAGTCTGAGAAGAATAAAAGTACACTAGCTCATAATGGGTTTAAAGACTAGAAACATATTAATGAGCGACTCAAAGAGCATGAGAATAGCATCAAGCATCTCACTAATATGAGCACTTTCCATTATTAAAAGCAAGATTTAGAAATGAGAAAACCGTTGATAAAGAATTGCAGAAAGAAATTTCAAAGGAGAAAGAGCGTTGGAGACAAGTTTTATCAAGAATAGTGTCCGTCATTAAGTGTCTTGCTAAATCTAATTTGGCTTTTTGAGGATCAAATGATAAACTTTTCCAAGATAACAATGGAAACTTTTTGGGGATAATTGAAATGCTTGCAGAATTTGATTTGGTAATGCAAGATCATGTTCGACGCATTCAAGATCATGAGATTCACCATCATTATCTTGGCCATTTAATTCAAAATTAGTTGATATCTCTTTTAGCCCACAATATTAAGAGTTCTATATTGAACATCATTAGAGGGGCTAAATATTTCTCTGTAATTATTGATTGTACCCCTAATGTGAGCCACCAAGAACAATTGACTCTCATTGTATGATGCGTGAACAAGTCTGGTCAGAAAATAAAAATAGTGGAGTTATTTTTAGAGTTTCTAAAAGTTGATGATACGACTGGATTGGGGCTTTTTAATGAACTTGTAAATGCTTTTGAGTTTCGTGATATTAATGTGGAGGACATGAGAGGTCAAGGTTATGACAACAGTTCTAATATGATAGGAAAATACCAAGGTGTGAAAAAGCGGTTACTCGAGATAAATCCCAGAGCGTTATATATGCCTTGTGCTTGTCATAGTATTAATCTCACTATTAGTGATATGGCTCATTCCTGTGTTTCGACTGTTTCTTTTTTTGGAATTATACAACACATATATACATTATTTTTAAGTTCTCCAAAAAGGTGGAAGTGTTTGCTTGACAATGTCTCAAGTTTGACTGTTAAATCATTGTCCAATACTCATTGGGAGAGTCGTATTAAAAGTGTCAAAGCTATTAGATTTCAAGTTCCTCAAATCAGGTTGGCTCTATTGGAATTATCCAAGTCTCATGATGATGCTAAGACACAAAGTGAAGCAAATAGTCTGGTTTACTCAATCGAGAGTTTTAAGTTTCTGTTGGGTATTGTTATTTGGCATGATATTTTATATATTGTTAATACAGTAAGTAAGAAGTTGCAATCCAAATCTGTTTGCATTGATGCTACTATTAAGTTATTGAAAGATATGGTGTCTTTTCTTGAGGAATACAGAGATGAAGGATTTGCTTCTAGTATTGTTGTGGCTACTGAGATTGCCTCTGAGATGAATGTTGAGTCAACTTTTCAAGTTAAGTGTCACATTGTTAGGAAAATAAAATTTGATGAGAATTATGATGATATTATTCAATAAGAGAAAGATTCTTTTTGAGTGAATTACTTTCTAGTGGTTGTGGATATGACGATCTCTTCTTTAAAATAGAGATTTGAGCAAGTGAAGATATTTGAAGATACTTTTGGATTCCTTTATAACTTAGAGATTTTAAAATCATTGGTTGAAGCTACCCTAAAGGCATGTTGCACTAAGTTTCATGCTACTTTTTCTCATGAAAGTTCATCAGACATAAACTTAGATGACTTTTTTCCCGAGTTGAAAGTATTGCAGGTGAGTTTTCCAGAAGAGAAAAAGTCAACTATTGAAGTTCTTGAATTTGTGAAAGATGCAGATTGTTTCCCTCATATTTCAATTGCTTATTGTACTTTGTTGACAATGCCAGTGACAGTAGCATCTGTACAAAGGAGTTTTTCCAAGCTAAAGTTGTTGAAAAACTACCTTAGATCATTAATGTCTAAAGAAAGATTGAACAGTTTGGCAATGTTATGCATTGAGAAGGATATGTTGGGAAATATCGATGTTGACATTGTTATTCAAGATTTTGCATCTAGAAAGGCTCAAAGAATATGATGAGTGAAGCTTGATAAGGAGATATCTATATTTAATTTTTACGTTCTTTTTAGTTTGATTTTTAAGAACATGTTCTATTTTTTATATGACAATTTTGACAATTATGACGAAACTTGTGTTTATTTAAATTTTTTAAATAGGAGTATACAAATGACCATTTTTATCTTCACCCTGGGGCCTCTAAAATGTCTGCAACGACCCTACATTGAACACATCCTATGGGGGTTTCGTTGGACTCAACCTTGTTGGTATGTGTGTGGCAATGCGTATGATGATGTGTGCAATATGTGGTTGGTATCGAGGAGACATTGACTGAGGTGGTGGAAGCCTTGGGTGTAGTCCATCTGGTCGGTGGGGAAGAAGGCCCAACAGTGATGACGACAATGGGAGTATGGATAAGGACGAATCGGTGGTATTGGCTATAAGTTCATGGCGGTGGCAGTGAGTACATGGCAACAACAATAATTAGTCTATGGAAGCATCGAGATTGCATGCCAGTATTGACAATGGCTGGTGCATTACAGTGGCGGCGAGTGCCACGCAGCAGTAGCAAGAAGTGCACAACAGTGACGTGAGTGCATGTCAGCATTGACGACGACTGGTACATGATGGAAAAAGTGAGTGCATGGAAACAACAGTAATGAGTGCATGACGACGTCTTGAGTGTATGACGGCGGCGATGGTGGTTGTGCATAAGGACGACGGCGATTTCATGGTGGTAGCAGAGACTGCATGGCAACGGTCATGATGAGTGCAATCCGGTTCATGCAACAGCGTTCAATGAGCTTCTCATGTTGGTGCCATGGACTAGTGCATGTTCCTTGAACACTGACGTGGCTAGGAGACCGGCAGGTACATCGACAAATGTCCAAGAGATAAAATGAAGGGTAAATGTGGCAGTCATTGTACTCAACTCATTGCCATGCATGTGGAGGCTACATATGTCTACTTGCTACTAACTTTTGTTGGTGGCCATGTGTGTAATATGGAGTGATATGGAGTCCCACGGGCACCCATCAAACAAAAACCAAATTACCACAACAGAATGGTGTGGGAATCCAAACCATTTTCATTTACACTGGTATGGTTTGGGATGCATAGTGTGGCGTAAAATCCGGTCCATTTCCATGCCTACAAATAGATCAACATAAAGAAGTTCAATGTGACAACCAAATATTACACGAGTGAGATTACTCAAATCAAAGTGCAAAATTAACAATAAACATCTAGATTACCAGAAAACACAGTAAATTAAAACCAATCCCCAATATATTCACAAGCGAAAACATATTACATAGAAGTTCACAAACTTTGCCACATGTATTACATATCATACCATTAATTATATACATCATTGTAAAGTGGCCATCTTTCTACAACCTGTAACAAAAGATAACATATATATAGATATATACAAGCTATACATGTACAACTATGGCATACTGCCAAAAACCTCGTATGATGTACAACACCTACAAAACACCCCCAAAGACCTGAGAGTACAGGGATGACACATAAAACTCTACAAAAAACACTAAAAGGATATCCAACCTTCAACAATTTGATCTCCTTACTACTCTTCCTCAGCCGCACGATCTGTACCTCTTGTGCACGACCACCAAAAAGATGTGGAAACCCACGGGGTGAGACTAACATCCTAGTGAGAGATATAACTCTTCACCAACAACTATTACTAACACAGATAGATTATAGAATGAAAGAAATATTATTAAAAAGATGAGAAGATTCAGTTAAATGAATAAGTGAAAAATTAATAACACAAATTAAGCAGTTTAAACAACTATGACTGATCAATAGATTATCAATAAACATCCAGATTACAAGAAAACACAGTAAATTAAAACCAATCCCCAATATATTCACAAGCGAAAATATATTACATAGAAGTTCACAAACTTTGCCACCTGTATCACATATCATACCATTAATTATATACATCATTGTACAGTGGCCATCTTGCCACAACCTGTAACAAAAGATAACATATATATATATATATATATACAAGCTATACATGTACAACTATGGCATACTGCCAAAAACCTCGTATGATGTACAACACCTACAAAACACCCCCAAGGACCTGAGAGTACAGGGATGACACATAAGACTCTACAAAAAACACTAAAAGGATATCCAACCTTCAACAATTTGATCTCCTTACTGCTCTTCCTCAGCCGCACGGTCTGTACCTCTTGTGCACGACCACCAAAAAGATTTGGAAACAAGGTGAGACTAACATCCTAGTGAGAGATATAACTCTCCACCAACAACTATTGCTAACATAGATAGATTATAGAATGAAAGAAATATTATTAAAAAGATGAGAAGATTCAGTTAAATGAATAAGTGAAAAACTAATAATACAAATTAAGCAGTTTAAACAATGATGACTGATTAGTAGATTATCATACATTCTCAGAAGGAATACGAAGAACATGTATAATCGTTATCAACTAAATAGTATAAGAAAACAAGACAAAGGGGCATTCAATGTGATTCGTGTTCAACCCTAACAAATATACTACATGGATATATTACTTTCTTTATTATGCCCTGTGGAGATGAGGTATACCACTCATACTCCAACTGACCACTGCTAAGTCAAAATCAATGCCATATAAGATCTAGGAGAGTCGGGCTCTATGTTCTCCAATACTCTCAGGCATTATGAGTCCACCATAGTGGCATATAGAGTCAAATTGCAAATCATCCTAATCCTTGGTATATAGGCAAGGTACTAGTGAGATACGACCACAACCATTCTCTTGCCATGCTATGATTGCAGCCATCCCTGAAAACATATCATTGGAGATACGACCTCAACCATTCTCCTTCTAGGGTATGACCAGAGTCATTTTCCAACACCAAAGATGGTGGATGCAAGGATATATCCTAAACTTGAACCCCCACATATTCAACAATATGTGCTCTGAGTTTCTCACAGGAATTACTTGTTTCACTGTCCATCAAGTATTGACACTGGAGATGGATCTATGGCTCAGGGCAACCTACATGATTAGGGTTTCACTTGATTAATTATGCCAATTGAGTATCTTTTAGTGCATTAATCAAGTTATAATGTACAAATCCAAAACAAATTACACAAAGATAAGAGTAGTTTGCAACATCAGGAGATATATAACATATGAGGTGCAAACTCGTCACATCATCACATGATATCACTACCATACAAGTCCATCATCATTATCACGTCATTGTGGGATAAGAATACCTCATCACATCACTGGAGGTTATCACCTCAAACTAGACACAAAGCTTGTGCCAAGTCATAGACCCAAT
This sequence comes from Alisma plantago-aquatica, assembly GCA_963693085.1. Taxonomy (NCBI): domain Eukaryota; kingdom Viridiplantae; phylum Streptophyta; class Magnoliopsida; order Alismatales; family Alismataceae; genus Alisma; species Alisma plantago-aquatica. The sequence continues at coordinate 712,981,150 of OY856409.1, read as the reverse complement.
CACATAGTCCTACACAATATTATTATCTCATCATGCCTCATAAAGACTCATTATCATCACCCTATGCCATATAAGAAATATCATAGAAATCACAATCTATGAAGTGTATTCATCCTGAAATGTTAGGGTTACACAAATGGGAGAGAGAAAATACTTTATAGCATGCTAATCATTCAAGTAAGATAAGAAATTACATCAGATGCCCAAATTAGGGTTAGGGTTTCTCGTACAACACTTAGCATCAAATCTTAGGCACATAACTTCCCACATTATTGGAACACATTAGGTTAGGAATTATTATTATGATCAACCAATCATTCCAAACAAAAACATCTATTGACCATACAAGGTGTAACACCTCTAGCAAAATGCATATTCATCGTAGTTTGAGTCACCATTTTGGCCCAATTTTGCACCGAAAGCTCTCATATGCCCCCTGAATCTACTCATATATAATTTTCCGCAGTTTTAGATGATTATTTAGAGTTTTTATCAAATTCATTCATCTCCATTACATGATTAAGTATCACACTATGTGCACCAGCTCAGCAGATGGTGGTCCTGCTAATCGACTAGCGGGCCCATGAAACTTTCGATATTTTAGACCCTATTTTCGATGGCTAGTTCCTTCATCATAAAGCATCCTCATCAGTCATAGGATTCATTAACATAGGCACATCGTCCCATAGCAATAGCCCCCCTCCCTCGTGAGGGTGGGTTTGTTCCATGATGCTACGATTGCGGCCAAGAAGGATGACACAACCATGACCAAGAAGGAAATGCCGCGATCACGACCAAGACGTCGTATCAACTGACACTCGGCATGGTTGGCCCAGCTCGTCACAGCCAGGCTGAGGCCAAGATGTCGCAACTGACACCCCAATGTGACCGTGACACATGATCACGACTGCAACATAGACATCTTGACTGATACAAAACGAACGCGACCATGGCACAAACTCCTCCACCACAAAATACAAGCACGACCGTGGCACCTCAGCACGGTCAGGCGCACACCCAACATCGTTGTGTCGAGGAGTACCACGACTTCTACTGAAGGTCGCAACCACGAAAGCCAAGCCATTTCTCTCCATATCTGCACCTATAAATAGACAACCCCCTCCTTCATTTGAGGCATTGCTTCCACTCCATCCACACTGACTGGATGTCGCTCTGTGCCCAGCCAAGGAAGACAATCAAGCACCGTCAAAGACTACCTCTGTGGTGTCCTTGCTTGTAACATCCCTGACCTGGGTTATGCCTTAACCTTGGAAGTTTTGCTTAATCAAGCTAATTGAATCCTTAATTTTATTTGGTGAAAAGTAATTAAGGCTCAAGAGGAACTTATTCTTCAATTTTGGTCTTATTTGAATAATGTTGAAGCAATGTTTGCTTATTTTGGACTAATGTGCAAATTACCCAATTGAAGGGGTTAACTTGTAGATGTTACTTGATAAATGTTCCTCAAGAATTTTGGCATCATGAGAATGAAAATGATGCAGAGGTATGGCTTATGAAATCCTGAGTACCAAGAAAGAGCTGATAAAGCAATGTTTGTGCATTAAAACCTAGTTTTGGTGTAATGTGCAATTTACCCAAAACCAGGGTTCAATATGAAAATTACCACTTCAATAAGGTCCCTAATATTTCTTGGCATCATTTCGAGCAAATAAAATGAGAGGGTTGCCTCATTTGAATTAATTTTGAGGAGAGAGAATCTTCATATTAAAATAATCAAGATTTAAGCATAAATGGAACTTTAATTCAATTTAATGCAAAAAATAATTATATTAATTGGATTAACCTTAAACCAAAATTGTTTTGGTTGAAAATAAACAAGTGTGGACGTTCTTGTGCCTTTCAAAGGCAATGAAAATATCCTAAGGAGGTGAAGAACCCACTCACCTTATTATAAGGAAAAGAAATATCCACTCACTTATGGATATTAGTATAATATGTTTAAGGTGCTTAATTTCTTTTCCATTAATTCATGGATAATGGAAGGGAATTTGGAGATAAGGAAGATATCTTTGCATGCACGGATTTAAGGAGGAAGAGGTGACACTAATTTTGGAATTAAATGATTTTTATATGGCATTTTCTCTCTCATTGATTTTCTTATAAAAACACCCTTTACAAGCCAAACCAAAGGCTTTTTCAGAATCCACTTCTTTCCCTTGCTTTCAAACGATCAAAGGAGCTTTGGAGGATCAGGAGGAAGACCCCCAACCTATTGGTAATCTTCTTAACCTCCTTTCACCTTGAATCCATGGTGAAAATTGAAAATCAATGCATGAATTCTTCTTATCTCGATCCCCTCTTCAAATCTAACCATTCCTTTTCACTCAAAGCTTGGGGACGAGCCTTGTGATAGTGAAAGGAGCTTCATCCACCATTGTTGACGTGAGATTGAAGATTTGGAGCTCAATTGGAGGTGGGTTTTATAACTTGAACCCTTACTATTGTTATTGCATTCAATTCCTTAATCAATTGTTGATCATTTATTCTTCTTGGAATTCACTCGATCAAATTAATGGAACCACCATGAAATCACAGAAAGTTTCGTGGGTTTAGAGCTTGATTATAATGACATCATCATAATCACACACCTCCCCAAATATCTATGGCAAACGGTTTTAATGGTTTGGTCCAAACGGTTTCCAAACCGTTTGGAGATTTGGACCCCAAACCGTTTAGAAGAGTTGATCGTTTGGATGGGTGGACCGTTTGAGGTCAGAACCCTAGTGTATGTTGTATGATGATCCAATGACTCCAATTGATTAATTCAACATATGGACAATCTTCCAAATAGAAACCCTAATCGGGTTAAGTGTTGATTTTCAATTTGGTTAATTGAGATTTTTGGGTTGACTTAGCCCAAACGGTCTCAAGACCATTTGGAGGTCACCCAAATGGTCTCAAGACCGTTTGGAGGTCAACCAAGACCATTTGGGGGTCTAGGGTTAAGTATGGTTGAGTATTTGAAGGTCCAAAGATACCAAATTGAAATGCAATCAATTGCTGATTTGATGATCAATCCAATGACCCAGATCCTATTGAATTTCACAAATTTCAAGGATGGAATGGGGCAAACGGTCTCAAGACCATTTGGAGGTCATCCAAATGACCTCAAGACCGTTTGGGGTCTGGTCATATCAAAAATTTGATGATGATTCATTAGTTGCAATGGAATCAATTCCACAATGTTGATCATTGATGGCTATTCGATTCCAAGCCCTAATTGAAGGTTCCTTGAGTTGAAATCCTAGATCAATTGGGTTCAAAACCCTAATTGATGATCTAGTTGAAGGTTGATTCAATAGTTCAAGTGATAAATAAATCAAGGACTCAATTGATAATCGGTTCATCCATTGAAATCATGAATCGTGTAAGTGTTGAAAGGACTTTTTGGTCCATTCGGTTTTGAGATGGTTTGGACCAAACAGTCTTACTGTTTGGGTCCAAATGGTCCCAAACCGTTTGGAGACCCAAGCTCATTCGGTTTCTACGGAAATTTGCCCAAACGGTTTCAAACCGTTTAGAGATTAAAGGTTCAAGATCGTTTGATGATTTAATGTGACCAAATCAATTAATAACTCAATGTGGTGAAGGATCAATTGACACTATAATTTTTATTGAATTATCTCGAAGATAACCTCTAGGGTTGTACCTTTTAAGGTACCAAGTAATTGCTAACCTTAGATTAGCTATTCCTTGAAGCATTTAGCAAGCTATATTTCAATACATTATGTCAACCCTAATTGAATGTACTTAATTGGAGGGTTGGTTGATCTAATCCAACCAAGTTTGACATAGTCAATATCTTAGAGAGTGAGAGAGAGAGAGAGAGTAATCCATACATGTAGAATAACCACGTAATGGATAAGCCTCAACACCTTCAACATGAATGATTAAGCAATTAGGGTATGATCCTTAATAAAGAGATCATGAAACCTTAATCAAGAAGGTTGTTGAGCCCTAACCTTAATTTAGACAATATCAGATGTAACCCAAATCTAGGGTGATGGTGTGACTCTAAACTAGGATGATATTATGGGAAATCCAAATTTAGGGTGACTTCATGAAAACCCTAAATTGAGAAGATACTTCATGAATTCCTAATATAGGTTGATTCCATGAGAATCCCTAATTAAGGTTGATTCCATGAGAATCCCTAATTAAGGTTGATTCCATGAGAATCCCTAATTAAGGTTGATTCCATGAGAATCCCTAATTGAGGTTGATTCCATGATAATCCCTAATTGAGGTTGATTCCATGAGAAACCCTAAGTATGGGTAATGTGATGTGAAATTCTAATGAAGGGAGATACTATATGCAATCCAAACCCTAATGAAGTATGATAGTATGTGAAACCCTAATTCAGGGTAATGTGAAACAAACCCTAATTAGGACGAATAGTAAACCCTAATTGTGGGTTATTGAATGTGAAACCCTAAATTAGAATGATGTTATATGGAACCCTGATACAATGATGTGATATGAGACTCAAATCCAGGGTGATGCCATGTAATGATATATGAAACCCAAGTGATGGTATAATGGCCAATACACTAAAGTAGGGTGTGGCTAATATAATCAAGTAAGATGAGGATGTTACACCATGAAGAGTAAAATTGATGAATTATATGAATGGTAATGTTGATACTTTAGTAAGTAAGGGTATAAGGGACGAGATGATGCCTAGATCATTATATATCTAATTCTATACATTTGTAACAACCCTATACGCCTTACAAAGATGAGATCAAGAAACTCTTAGGAGTGATGTATGCAATACTACATGATGGAATGAATAACATCTTATGGGTTGAAATACCTAAAGTGGTTGATAATGGTTTATTCTATATCAACAATGCCTAACCATTAGATAAGTCCATATTATTAAAGATAGTTGGATAATTCTAATGTGTGACCTATGCACTACATGGTAGAGGTGATAGGTTAGTGGTTAAAAGTATTAAGAGGAAAATACCTTAATACTAAATAAGTTGATAAACTCAGAAAAGTTAGAAGTTGTGAGAAAAGTAATACATCAAGACATGATAGTTATTACATTTAGCATTTCAGGGTAGATATACCTTGATGAACCTCTAATCCAATATTTTTGGATAAGAAACACATGAAATGTGTGTTATGTATTTGTTACAATAAATATGTAATGAACTCAATACACTTTGATAAGTGTTGATTAAGCCAAACTAATGAGTATGATGTAATCATACCATGATAAGGATGAGAAATGAACTCATACCTTGAATTGATAATCATTAACAATATATGATGAGAGTAATGATCATGAGTAAATACTTATGATATTATTGAAGGCACCTAGAGAAATGGAACAATAAGTTAGGGTTGGACAGATAATATAAACATGAAACCCTAATTAATGTGAAATGGGAAATCCTAACCCTAAACTGGGTAATGGAATGAGAAATCCTATTTGATAGTATACCCTAATCCTGATAAAGGAATGGTGGTATTACTATTGTATCATATGATGTGATAAGTGAAATTTATAACTATTATCATGTGTATCAACCATACAGGCATCATTATATGATAAGCATAGCCAAATTTGAGCTATGATGATTATTTGATATAGATGTTGATTGGCCTTATGAGCCATAAGAACAAGCTATTTCCTAATGAAAAGTGATAAGACACTTTATGGCCTTGTGAAGCCATGTGAGATGCTTGTGTAACAAGTATCATGTATACCTCAGTCTGAAGACCTGGAGGTATTAGTTACCTAATAGTTGGTAACAATGATTAGTGATGAACTAAGGGTATGAATACCCATCTTTTATAAGTATGATAATGATTTTGTTGAGGGATGTCAACTTTCAAGAAATACAATGAGGGACTGAGATCCCAATGTCTTATAAAGACTGAAAAGTAATTGATAATAATAGTACATGTTTTCTTTATAGCAATTGTCATAATAATTCTTGTTTGAGAACTTGATTGATGCTAAAAGAATATACAAATGTACTTAATTAATTAAGTGAAATCATATCATGTAGAGCCCTGACCATAGATCCATCATCGTCAGTACTTTGGTGATGGTGAAACAGGTGCTCCGCGGAAAAACCCGGAACACATATTTTTGAATATGTGGGGGTTGATGGGCGAACATATCCTTACGTCCAAATGGGAGAATTAATGGAAGGTAAACATTAAACATCTCAATCCTTCATTATTTGTATCGGGATGGATGTATCACGAATCTCCCGATGATTGGGATGGATGCAGTACACATCTCCCAATAATGTTAATGTCGGATCGATGGAGGTAAACATGAAATCTCTCGATTGCGAAGAGAGTGCAGCACGCCACTGTAACTCTAATAGTGAAGTTGGCAGTATACCCTGGAAAGCTATATAGCAGAGACATAAGATGTCCTGCATGTGATCTCGCACTGACCGAGATGTGAGAGGTCTTGGAAGTCAGCTCTTCCATTGACCTTGTATGGTACCGATTTCGACTTCGTAGTGGTCGGTTGGAGTATGTGCGGTATACCTCATCTCCTCAGGGCATAAGTGTGATTGTAAAATGTAATCAGCCGTATAGCATGTTTGCTTAAGGATTGAAAACGGAAACTCATTGGCTGATGTTACATTTCTTTTGTGCATGTCAAGTTGATAGATGTTATTCATATCCCTTTACATTCATTGCAAGTAGATAAATGAATTATGATTCTACCATGAGTAGATGCAATATTCTCCGTAGGAGAGGAGAATACTTCACTCTTTTCATACAGTGATTTATCTGTTGTTAAATATATATAAATCCTTCTGCTAAGTTTATTCTAATAAACTGCTATAACAATGTTTCGGCGGAGAGTTATATCTCTCACTGGGGCAATTTTATAATTGTCTCACCCCCGTGGGATCCAATGTTTTTAGGTGGACGCGGACAAAGGAATAGAATCCCTATAGCAGAGAAAGGACAACAACAACTAGGACAGTAGTGAGATCTCAGGTGGAGATACTATCTGTCAAGTCATATAGTTAGAAAGTCCTATGTGTCGTCTCTGTACTCTCAGGTCCTTGAAATTTATAGTTAGTGTTTTTAATGAATCGATCCAAGATTTTGGCTTGATGCCTCGAGGTTATTATACAGCCTGTATATAATGTTAATAGGGTAGCTGATGTTGTAATCCTCAAGAAGAGATGGTACAAGTTATGTACTTATGAACCAGGATGTAAATGTTATACATTGGTTCTTGATGAAAGAGATTTTCTATGTTTGGATCTCTTTCTAAAAAGTTTTAATTTTTAGTGATTTTCAATAATTCCGATGTTAACGAATGCTTCCGCTTAAGTAAATCCTATTTTTGTAAGTCAGATGCCACATTGCTACTCCTTCATCTATGCTCCATCAAGATATATCTCCTAGCCACAAAAGTAGTGGAATTTCAGACCTATAACACCTTCATCCATCAACCATCTACCGCTCCATCTCCTGCGAGCAAGAGCATGACAAGAGAAGGAAGAAGGAGAGAGAAGATCATCCTCATCCATCTAGATGTTCTTCCCCTCATCCAAATCTACTCTATCATCATGTAGAAGACCGTTTCTCCACTGATCCATGACCATCTTCTTCACCATGACCATGGAGAAATATTCCCTCTCTCTTGTTCTTTTTATTTCTATCATGAGGAGAGAGTAGTCCATTTTACTAGGGTGCGGGGACTAGCCCCTCTACCCGTGCTTACATGTCCATTTTATAACATTCCATGTCTAGTATATAACTTTCCATTTCATTATTAATCGTTTAAGCATGCTTTGTGGATTGATCACCTGTCTTGCATGATCTATTATATTCCTATGTTGCAAGAACTTCAATACTTAGGATTTGTATATCGATTAACATGGTTGATGAACGGATGAGAACTTCTGAAGGGATATCTCCTTAGTAGTAAGTGTGTGATCTGTGGGTAACAAGACATCGAGCCTACGGAGATGCTTACACAAACTCTATTTCTTAACGAATGGTTTGCTACTCCATTTGGATAGTTGTATCTTGCCAGGATGTGTTTGCATGTGTAGTGGTGGTGAAACCCAATTCCACCCCAGTGATTCCCATCATTAATCTAAACTCAGTTTTAATCCCACTCTTTTACTTTCCTTACAATTAGTTTAACTAAACCCAAATCAACTCTTGTTCTAAATATTAGTCTTGATTCAACTAGATACGACTAGTAAGATTCCTAAAAGTGTTGTCCCTTGGGATTCGATCCTTAACTATACTACGACAAGACCTGTCTGCTTGCGGGTGGTACTATAGCACAAGGTTTTGGTAAAAACTTAGGTGTTTCAGCCCTAGGTGGATATGTTAGTGTAGTAAAAGCCACGTCAAATTTTGGCACCGTTATCAGGGACAATGGATTTTTTCTACTTAAATCTTGTTCCATTGAGACTAATCTAGGATTTTACTTTCACTTTTGATACTATTTATCATGTACTTGAATTTGGTTCTACTTTGTCCATCTGAATCCCAAAAGATCTTTCCATCTCAGGTACCCCCAAAGACTAGTGCATGCCACACTCTAATAGCACCGACCTTGCAGCTAGCTTTGACCCTGAGATAGAACGAACCTTTTTTCATTAGAGTAGATAAAACCAAGATAGGATGAAACAAGAGGAGGAAATTTCCCAAAGGGTAACTCAAGCCCTTAATGCATAAAAGGAAAGGCTTACTCAAGAAACCCAAGTTGCAGTTAAAGAGGAAATCCAGGCAGCCCAAGCAACAACTCAACAAGTTGAGTTATAAAAGAACCTTACAGAGTTCTCAATCCCTAATGTTGCTAACGTTCAACACCCAGTCAACCTCCTTCAATCACTGCACCAATCCTTGAGATCAAGTCACATTGGATTACACTACTTCAAAACAACCCTTTCTATGGCAAGCAAGGTGAGGATAGTCACGAACATCTTCTGAGGTTTACATATTTATGTGCTATGACACAGTAGAATGGAGTTACAGATGATGCCATCAGACTTTGTCTCTTCAAGTATTCCCCTGCATATAGAGCCATGATTTGGTATAACTCCTTGCAATGCGACCCCATCACAACTTGGGAACAACTTCAATATGTTTTCTTGGAAAATTCTACCCTCCTTCCCTCACCTGTGATATTAGGGGCCGGATAACACAATTTGTTCAGGTCCCTGGAGAAACCCTTATAGAATCATGGGAAAGATACAATGAGTTACTATGAATGTGTCCACACCATGGCATACCTAAGAATCAACCCATCGATATCTTTTATAGGGGTGTGGATGGTGATATCAAGAAATTTTTAGACTCCTCATCTGGAGGAAACTTCATATGCCAAAGTTTTGATAGTGCATGGAAGGGTTTCACCCTTGGAGCTAAAAATCAAGACAATTGGGGTAGATCCGTAGGAAAAGGAGTGTTTAAGGTAGTGATGGCAGGTAGTAGTCCTAAGTACAAGTCTATTGCCGAGTCTCTAAAGCTACTAGTTTCCAAGAAAGACAACCTTGAATCATTTTTCAACGCCTATGAAAGGAGGCGCTCACACCCTAGACAACAAGAACAAGTCAAGTCAGCTTCTCCATTTTGTGAAGCATGTAAAGGCACTAATGATTCTAAGCTAGCTTGTAATATTCTCTATGATGTTGTTCTGGGCAATGCTTGTGCCCAAGGAGGTTATGGTCAGATGGAAAATTTGAATGCCATCCACACTATTACTGGTCAAGGGTATTATAATCCAAATCAGAACAGGAATCATCCAGGTTTTTAGTATGGAAATCCAATGGGAGAGGAAAACTCACAACAACTCGGTTCAGATAATCAACAATGATACCGCCGGGATTCCAGTATAATCAACAACAAAATTTAGAAATCAAGAGAACTACAGGGGTAACCTTCAGAACAAAAATTACAACTAGTATCAAAACACCTCTCAGTTCCAGAATCTCAACCAAATCCTGCATCAACAGCTGCAACAAGGACAACATGCTGGTCCCATCTCTTATGATGACAAACTATCAACCATCGAGAAGATGTTATTATGACACCCCGCCATCACCCAGACAATGAGATGACATGCAAAAATGTGTGAAACCTCATCTTACCGAAAACACGGGTTAATTAAAACCGATTGCGGAAAGCATACTCAAGGGAACTTTTGCATCCAGATCCTGTAGAAAAAGCATGTTATAAAAATATTACAAGCTTTGATGTATGTTCACAGCTTATCGGAACTAGCTGTATTGTCAGCACAAGAGTTCATTACCTATTTATACATACATAACAGGCCACGTACGGCCAACAGCAGGACAAACCAAAATTACAACAGCTAGACATCGTGAAACGTCGTCAAACACCTCTGAGGACCTGAGAGTACAGGGATGACTCTATTACTCTACTACAAAACCACCAAAATAGCAGCATGTCCATCTCTTGCCTTCTACTGCTCTTCTTGCTGCTCGGACACAACCTCACGACCACCACCACGTCTAGAGCGATCACCTAAAAAGGGTGTAAACCAGCGGGGTGAGACACACAGTCCCAACGACAAACATAACTCCCTTCCGCAACTATAAAACCTCAGAAGGTTAAAGCAATAATAGCAGATAACTAAGAATGTATATAATAAGAGCAGCATACTGAGAAAGGCTATTATTACCATCAATCTTACCAAGATATCCAGGAGGCATATAACTAAGTATTTCTTTATGGAACATGATTGACAAGAAAATCTTTATAAGAACTTATCACAAAATATAAGGATCGTACACATATCTACAAGATGTAACTAGATCAACTATATAAACAAGGCCTCAATCAATGTTCCGTATTTTTCTCTAAACAAGATTTACTATTCGGCTAGATTACATTTTATTATGCCCTCAGGTAGTGAGCCTTCCCTGCTCAAATCCAACCATTGGTTGCGAAGCCCAATCTGGTGCCATACAAGGTCTAAGGATATCCGGACTCCATGACCTCACCTTCTCATGGTCAGTACACAAAAACCAAAGAAGGACCGCAGTCTCATGCTTATATGGCCTCAGCCTCAGGGTTAGCTCCACAAACTACCCATATCTCTAGCTCATCTTCTCACAGTTGCTAGTACATACATCTGAGTCATGAACGCATCATGCTCCTCATCACATATCCTAAGCCATGGGTTTGTTCACCATGCTCTATATATCCTGAGTCTGCAACCACAGTTGCACTCAAACCCTCCTATTTTAGGCTAGGGGAAACCTCGCATACTCAACAATATGCGCTCTGGGTAATCCCGCAGGATAAACCTATTTCACCATCACCAAATACTGATGATGATGGATCTATGGCCAGGGCAAACTACATGATATGTTCATTTATAATTAATTAGTATATTTTAAGCCAATTGTTGAGGCAACCAAAGTATAACATAGTCTTATAGAATTACATCATTATTTCCATCATCATACTGTTATGGGAGCTCGATCACTCATGATATAAACCACTACCTCTCAAGGCATCATCATGTAACAGCATGCTGGGAACACATCCCTTATCTCATCATCATAGTATAACACCTCAACTAGGCACTCAGCCTTATATTAGGTTCTCAGACCTATCAACTTGTTATCTCATTATCACATGGTGCTACTCAAGCACATTCATCTCATAGCTTTTATCAATCCATGAGTCCACATAAAATACATGCATGGTTAGTATACACATCCATAGAGATAACTGAAGTCATCATGGATTAACAGGATTATCATACTATCAAGTATAGAGCAACATCCATGATTATATCACACATAAGCTTTATCATTCATAATATTATTATCAATCATGACTATATATTATGCCTTATACTTGTGACCATATACACGTGTCACATTAACATGTGTAGCAGCATCATATCTTTCCAAACATACCTGGTTCACAACCTAACATCTTATCTCATCATCATAGTTGCAGGATTTAAGGTGATTACATCATATCACTTGTATTATCATTATTAATAGAGAACTATCAACTATATACATTCCGGGTTATCAGAACCTTCACCCAAAAGATGTATCGGTTATGGTCATACCCTCACCAAAGGATGTATCGGCTAGGGTTTCCCAACCCTAAGCAAGCTCACCACCATAACAGCTAACCCCATCATTTCACCTATCGTGCAACAAGGACTCACCAGCTCACATGGTGTCGAGCAAGGTGTATCATGCATCAGTGGATGCTATTGGCCAAAGGCCTATCGTGTACAAGGATCAGGGTTAGGGTTAGGGTTCCTCTATCGGATAACCCTCAACCTTGACCATATCGGCCAAAGGGTATAACCCAATACAAGGCTATCAGATAGCACTACTCTAAGGTCATATCGTGAAAGGCACAACCCAACATGGTCATCTTCAACCTCAAGCACAAGGGCACCAAACCCTAAATGATCAAGAAGATCGGCTCACCTCTCAACAACCAAGAGAGAGGGGTTTTGCACAACCTCAATCACAAATCAGGCAACTTACAAGGACCAACCTCAACATAAGCCATCACATATCCAAGAGCTCACCTCTCAAATCCATGGTGAGAGGAGGGTGTTGCCCAAGCAACTACAATGTAGACTCACCTCTCAACTAAAATGAGAGAGGGGTATTGCCTACATAACTAGAGCTCAAACTCACTTCTCTAGACCAAGGAGAGAAAGGGGTGTTGCCACCAAAGAAAACCCTAAACTATGGTTTGGCCAACTAGATCTAAAGGTATGTAAACCATCAACAACATCAACAACATCATGCTCACTAAATCCATAAGATCAATAACATGTATTAGAGCAAGAAACATAACATGCGTGGACGATTAACAACAGATGATAATCATACAACATAAAGAAGGTAGTATAGATAGGGTTAGAAGTTATGTAACCCACCTTAAGCAAACTCTTCAAGCTCCAAAGCTCCAAGCTTTTAGCTCCTAGCTCCAAGCACACCACTTTTGGCCACCTCAAGAAAAGGAACAAGGATCATAACCACTATGGCCGAAGGGTAGGCAAGATGGAGAAGAAGATGCTAAGGAGAGAGGGAAGATGCTTACCAAGGAACAAGACCCACCTAGGGTTCGGCCACCAAGCTAGAGGAAGAAGAAGAGATATCCACCAAGGGGAAAGGATCGTCCACTAAGCTCTCTAAGGAAGGTGTGCCGTGCACACAAGGAGGGAAGAGCAACAAAAGAACTAAAGGGTTCCCAAGGAAGAGAAAGGCAAGGGATATATAGATGAGGGTCAAGGTTAAACCAAGGCAAGGTGTTTCCTTACTAAGGGAAACTTGTCCACACATTTTACCACCTTGCAAAACACATGCACATGCCATGCCATGCCACCACTCAACCAAGGATCGGCCACATGTCCAAGCTAGGGTGACACGACAAGGCAAGGAGGTCAAACAAGGTCAAAGGCTGACACACTACCACCACCTTGGCCGACACACCCATGGGCGATACCCCATGGCCGACACAAGGCATCCTTTCCCGATACAGGGCTCAACCAAGCAAGGCAAGGCCCAAACAAGGGAAAACACGGCCCAAAAGAGCTCAACCAAGCCCAAGGCAACTCAAGGCATGAACCCAAACCTTCCTCTCAACCCTAGAAGAAGCAAAGATAGAGAAAGACATCTCTAAAGGTGGCAAGCTTGCTCTTCAACCCTAGACTTGGGTTATTTTGCAAGTACCACCTCCAACTCTCAACAAAACACAAGCAAACCCTAATCACCACTAAAGGTGATTAGCAAGCAACCAAGCACAGGGTTTAAGAAAAACAAATAGGGTAAGCCTAAAATGGAGGTTAGGGTCCTTACAAGACATAAACCTCTACAAAGGGATTTCATCCCTGAAATCTGAAGAGAAAAGTGAGGGATACTTCCACCTCATCTCTTCCTCAAGCTCCCACATGGCTTCCTCAACACCACGATGATGCCAAAGAACTTTCACAAGAACCAAGTCTTTCCTTTTCAACCTCTTTACCCTCCTATCAAGGATCATCACTGGACCTTCTTCATAGGTCACATCTTCATCAAGCTCAACCTCAACTGGCTGTATCACTATCCCTGTGTCAGGATGACTTTTCTTCAACATGCTGACATGGAATACTAGATGTAACCTGTGCAACTCTGGTGGCAGCTCTAACTTGTAGGCTACCTTGCCAACTCGTTCTATTACCAGGTATGGCCCCATATACCTGGGTGCCAATTTGCCTTTCCAGCCAAACCTTAGCACGCCTTTCCAAGGTGAGATCTTGAGATATACTTTGTCTCCCACCTGGAACTCTAAAGATCGTCGGGGATTATCCACGTATGACTTCTGTCTGTCCTGTGCCGCTTTCAATTTTTGTTGTATCACTCTGGTCTTCTCTATTTTCTGTTGTACTAACTCAGGACTCAAAAGTTGATACTCACCAGACTCATACCAGCATAAAGGGGATCTGCACTTCCTTCCATATAGAGCCTCATAAGGAGCCATGTCAATGCTCCGTTGGTAACTATTATTGTAAGTGAACTCTATCAGACTGATATGCACGTCCCAACTGCCTAGGAACTGCAAGACACAAGCTCAGATAAGATCCTCCAAGGTCTGAATAGTCCTTTCGGACTGTCCATCCGTCTGCGGGTGGAAGGCAGTACTGAACCTCATTTGTGTTCCCAATGTTGTGTGCAACTGTTCCCAAAAATTACTCGTGAACTGGGGACCACCATCGAAGACTATTGTTGTTGGTACACCATGCAATCACACTATCTCGTCCACATATACCCGATCAAGCTTCTCTTTTATGTATGTTGTCTTTACCGGTATGAAATGAGCAGATTTTGTCAGCCGGTCCACTATTACCCGAATGGAATCATGATTCCTAGCTGTCTTAGGTAGACCAACTACGAAATCCAAGGTTATGTGATCCCATTTCCATTGCGGTATCGTCATGGGTTGCAACGTACTTTCCGACTTATGATTCTCAACTTTAACTTGCTGACATACTACGCATTTAGCCACAAACTCGGCTACATCCTTCTTCAAGCCAGACCACCAATATAGGTCTTTCAGATTACGATACATCTTGGTGACTCCTGGATGCATAGCATACATTGATGTGTGTGCTTCCTCGAGCACTAGCTTTCTTAGATTATCACCATCGAGGACCACCATCCTACCATGATAGCAAACTAGTCCATCCTCAGACTCATGGAACCCATCACGCTTTTCGCTGTCGAGCTCTGACCTGATCAACTACACTGTATCATCCACCTACTGCGCGTCTTTAATCTGCTATCTCAGTATAGGCTTGACTTGCATCTGTGCCAACAGTCCTGCCAATAAGGAAACTTCCAAATGCACATTCATCTGTCACAAGGAGACAAACATATCTCGCCTATTGCATACCAAGGAACTTAACTGTGCCCTCTTTGTGGGGAGAGAAGAAGACTTTCTGCTAAGCGCGTCAGCTACTACATTTGCCTTACCAGGATGATATTCAATGGTGCAATCATAATTGTTGATTATCTCCATCCAACGACGTTGACACATGTTCAACTCACTCTGCAAAAAGATGTACTTCAAGTTCTTATTATTTGTAAAGATCTGGCACACTTCCCCATAAAGATAGTGTCTCCAAATCTTTAATGCATGCACCACCACTGCAAACTCTAAATCATGTGTTGGATAGTTCTCCTCATGTTTCTTAAGCTGTCGTGAAGCAAAAGAAACCACATGATCCTCTTGCATCAGCACGCAACCTAAGCCTTTCTTGGAAGCATCGCAGAAAACAACATAACCCTTTCCAGGCTCTGGCAGCACCAACACTAGAGCACTAGTCAGCTTCTCCTTTAGACTTTGGAAAGCTTGCTGACAATGATCATCCCAGACAAAAGGTACATCCTTCCTGGTCAATTTTATCATAGAAAACATGATCACACTGAAATCCTTGATAAACCTCTGGTAATATCCTGCCAAACCCAGAAAACTACGAACTTCGGTCGGCGTCTTTGGTTGTTCCCAATCTGCCACTGATTCCACCTTCTTGGGGTCCACTTTGACTCCTTCTACAGATATCACATGACCCAAGAAAGTCACTTCTTTCAACCAAAACTCACACTTACTGAACTTGGCATACAACTGATGTTGGCGAAGAAGAGTCAAAGCTTGTCGAAGATGTTGTTCATGCTCTTGACTGTCCTGACTATAGATCAAAATGTCATCTATGAAGACTAAAACAAACTGATCTAGAAACATATGAAATACTCAGTTCATCAGATCCATGAAAGCAGCAGGTGCATTGGTCAGCCTAAACGGCATAACCACAAACTCAAAGTGACCATACCTCATCCTAAATGCTGACTTAGGTATGTCATCTGCCTTAATCCTCAACTGATGATACCCAGATCATAGATCAATCTTTGAGAACATTGTAGCGCCACACAACTGATCGAACAGATCATCTATCCTCGACAACGGGTACTTATTCTTGATCGTGACCTTGTTCAACTGCCAGTAATCTATGCATAGCCGCATCGATCTGTCCTTCTTCTTAACAAACAGTACTGGAGCACCCCAAGGTGACGTGCTCAGTCAGATGAAACCTTTCTCCAACAACTCCTCTAACTGCTTCTTGAGCTCTGCTATCTCTACTGGAGCCATCCTATACGGCGTCTGTGCAACTGGTTGTGTTCTTGGCACCAGATTGATCTCAAAATCAATCTCTCGAGGTGGGGGAACACCGGGGAACTCATCAGGAAACACATTTGCAAACTCTCGGACAACTGTCACCTCCTCACAGCTATGACCTTTCACCTTGGTATCCACTACCTAAGAATGCCTTACAACCTTTCCGCATCAACTTTTCTGCCACCGTTGCTGACACTAAACACGTCGGGAGAATCTTCCTATTTCCTTGGAAGGTCCACTTTTCTTCATCGTCATTAAACATTGCCTGCTTGGAACCACAATCCAACATGACCTTATACTTCTCTAAGGTATCCATCCCAAGGATCACATAGAATCCATGCATATCAAGTGGTATAAGATTCACTTGTATACCGTGTCCTAAGAAAGAGAGAACACAAGACGGACACTCCTTTTGAAGCATCGAGGAACCATCGAGAGGGGTTTCTAACAACAGGCTATCTTTCTTACAACTAACAAGTAAAGGATAGCTATCAAACAAACTATGTGCGATAAAAGAGTGTGTAGCACCCGGGTCAACCAAAATGGATATAAAGCAAGAAGAAGACAAATCAGAATGAAATAACTCCATTTGACATGTCACCACTCGCGGGTTGACTATCGCCACCGGTTGACTCATAGCATAGAATCGAGTTGTTGCTTGTTGTCCACATCCTCTACTTCCTTGAGAAGATGATCCTGCTTGTGACGCTTGACCACGTCCTCACCCTCTACTACCACTGGGCTGCTATCTGTCTGACCCTTGTTGACTCAGTCTCAGCTGTTGTGTTACTTCAACATCTTTCCTTGGGCAATTTGACCTTAAGTGCCCAGTCTGTCCACAATGATAACATGACTTGCCTTATGTCTGCGGCCTAGACGGCCCTGTCACTTCCACAGAAGTTGTAATATGCGCCTTCGATGGCGAAGAAACATAACCTCTTCCCTTACTCAGAGACCATTGTGATGGTACACGAGAACTATGCATCGTGGAAGGTGCTGAAAACCTTGGCTTCTTAAAGCCACTAGATCTTGGTCCCTGGAACTGAGCAGGCCTTTTCCTAGTCATGGACTCACTTTTCTCCTTGACAGACCTTTCAATCCTTCGGACGGACTCCACAAACGTGGCAAACCGCTCCCGATTTTCCAAAGCAGCAGCAGGTTTCGATAGCTCAGCACTCAAACCTTTCTCAAACTGCTTGATCCGCTCATCATCCATTGTCGCCATGTGAGGACAAAACCTCAGCAAGTCCATGAACTTGGCTTCATACTCGGTGATGCTCATCGATCCTTGGCATAGACGCTCAAACTGGTTGATCTTCTCATCCAGATACGTCTTCAGAAAGTATCTATTGACGAACTCTCATCAGAAAACCTCCCAACCGATCTCCTCACTGGGTCGCTTTTCCTCCTCAATGACCCACCAATGTCCAGCACTACCCTTCAGAAGGTAGACAGCGTGCTTGACTTTGTCCGCTTCGGGGATGTCGAGGATCCGCAAGGCCTTCTCGAGACTGGTCAGCCACAGATCTGCATCCGCTGGATCAGCTGTTCCAGCAGAGTTTGAAGCTCCGACTCGACGAAGCCACTCAAAGGTCTTCCCAATACCTGATGTTTCACCATGGGGAGCTTGTGCCCTTGGCTGGGGTACTGGCAACCTTTCCACCATGTGATTCATCGTAGCCATCAACTGCCCCATAAGCTGTTGGTAGGAAAGATTTTTTAGAATGGCTGGGTCAAGTTGGGGGATCTCAGGAATCCGATCTTCACATGCCTGCACTCCTGCACCATCAACTGATGCAGCATCGCTGCTCTCGACAGCATGTTCTTCATGGTTTCCAGACATCTTAAAGCTTTATCTTCTGCTGAGGGCATAAGGTTATTGTAAGGAAATCTGGAAAAATTCACAAGAATAGACGCAAACCTAGTCCTAGATCCCTATAGACTCAACGAACCTAGGGATCTGATACCAAACCAACTGTGACACCCCGCCATCACCCAGACAAAGAGATGACACGCGAAAATGTGTGGAACCTCATCTTACTGAAAACACAGGTTAATTAAAACCGATTGCGGAAAGCATACTCAAGGGAACTTTTGCATCCAGATCCTGCAGAGAAAGCATGTTATAAAAATATTACAAGCTTTGATGTATGTCCACAGCTTATCGGAACTAGTTGCACTGTCAGCACATGAGTTCATCACATGTTTATACATACATAAGGGGATACGTACAGCCAACAGCAGGACAAACCAAAATTACAACAGCTAGACATTGTGAAACGTCATCAAACACCTCTGAGGACCTGAGAGTACATGGATGACTCTAGGACTCTACTACAAAACCACCAAAATAGCAGCATGTCCATCTCTTGCCTTCTACTGCTCTTCTTGCTACTCGGCCGCAACCTCATGACCACCACCATGTCTAGAGCGATCACCTAAAAAGGGTGTAAACCAGTGGGGTGAGACAAATAGTCCCAGTGAGAAACATAACTCCCCGCCGCAACTATAAAACCTCATAAGGTTAAAGCAATAACAGCAGATAACTGAGAATGCGTATAATAAGAGCAACATACTGAGCAAGGCTATTATTACAATCAATCTTACCAAGATATCCAGGAGGCATATAACCAAGTATTTTTTTATGGAACATGATTGACAAGATAAGCTTTATAAGAACTTATCACAAAATATAAGGATCGTACACATATCTGCAAGATGTAACTAGATCAACTATATAAGCAAGGCCTCAATCAATGTTCTGTATTTTGCTCTAAGCAAGATTTACTATTCGGGTGGATTACATTTTATTATGCCCTGAGGAAGTGAGCCTTCCCTGCTCAAATCCAACCATTGGCTGCGAAGCCCAATCCGGTGCCATACAAGGTCTAAGGAGATCTAGACTCCAGGACCTCACCTTCTTGTGGTCAGTACACGAAAATCAAAGCAGGACCTCAGTCTCATGCTTATATGGCCTCAGCCTCAGGGTTAGCTCCGCACGCTACCCATATCTCTAGCTCACCTTGTCACGGTTGCTAGTACATACATCTGAGTCATGAACGCATCATGCTCCTCATCACATATCTCGAGCCATGGGTTTGTTCACCATGCTCTATATATCCTGAGTCTGCAACCATTGTTGTACTCAAACTCGCCTATTTTAGGCTAGGGGAAACCTCGCATATTCAACAATATGCGCTCCAGGTAATCCCGCAGGATAAACCTATTTCACCATCACCAAATACTGACGATGATGGATCTATGGCCAGGGCAAACTACATGATAAGTTCATTTATAATTAATTAGTATATTTTAAGCCAATTGTTGAGGCAACCAAAGTATAACATAGTCTTGTAGAATTACATCATTATTGCCATCATCATACTATCCTGGGACCTCGATCCCTCATGATATCAACCACTGCCTCTCAAGGCATCATCATCATGCAAAAACATGTTGGGAACACATCCCTTATCTCATCATCAGAGGATAACACCTCAATTAGGCACTCAGCCTTATATCAGGTTCTCAGACCTATCAACTTGTTATCTCATTATCACATGGTGCTACTCAAGCACATTCATCTCATAGCTTTTATCAGGCCATGAATCCACATAAAATACTTGCATGGTTAGTATACACATCCATAGAGATAACTGAAGTCATCATGGATTAACATGATTATCATACTATCAAGTATAGAGCAACATCCATGATTATATCACACATAAGCTTTATCATTCATAGTATTATTATCAATCATGACTATATATTATGCCTTATACTTGTGACCATATACACGTGTCACATTAACATGTGTAGCAGCATCATATCTTTCCAAACATACCTGGTTCACAACCTAACATCTTATCTCATCATCATAGTTGTAGGATTTAAGGTGATTACATCATATCACTTGTATTATCATTATTAATAGAGAACTATCAACTATATACATTCCGGGTTATCAGAACCCTCACTCAAAAGATGTATCAGGTCTGGTCATACCCTCACCAAAGGATGTATCGGCTAGTTTCCCAACCCAAAGCAAGCTCACCACCATAACGACCAACCCCATCATTTCACCTATCGTGCAACAAGGACTCACCATATCACATGGTGTCGGGCAAGGTGTATCGTGCATCAGCAGATGCTATCGTCCAAAGGCCTATCGTGCACAAGGATCAGGGTTAGGGTTAGGGTTCCTCTATCGGCTAACCCTCAACCTTGACCATATCGGCCAAAGGGTATAACCCAAGACAAGGCTATCAGACCACACTACTCTAAGGTCATATCGTGCAAGGGACAACCCAACATGGTCATCTTTGACCTCAAGCACAAGGGCACAAAACCCTAAATGATCAAGAAGATCTGATCACCTCTCAACAACCAAGAGAGAGGGGTTTTACACAACCTCAATCACAAATTGGGCAACTTACAAGGACCAACCTCAACATAGGCCATCACATATCCAAGTGCTCACCTCTCAAATCCATGGTAAGAGGAGGGTGTTTCCCAAGCAACTAGAATGTAGACTCACCTCTCAACTAAAATGAGAGAGGGGTATTGCCTACATCACTAGAGCTCAAACTCACTTCTCTAGACCAAGGAGAGAAAGGGGTGTTGCCACCAAAGAAAACCCTAAACTATGGTTCGACCAACTAGATCCAAAGATATGTAAACCATCAACAACATCAACAACATCATGCTCACCAAATCCATAAGATCAAAAACATGTACTAGAGCAAGAAACATAACATGCATGGCCGATTAACAAAAGATGAGAATCATACAACATAAAGAAGGTAGTATAGCTAGGGTTAGAAGTTATGTAACCCGCCTTAAGCAAACTCTTCAAGCTCCAAAGCTCCAAGCTTTTAGCTCCTAGATCCAAGCGCACCACTTTTGGCCACCTCAAGAAAAGGAACAAGGATCATAACCACTATGGCCTAAGGGTAGGCAAGATGGATAAGAAGATGCTAAGGAGAGAGGGAAGATGCTTACCAAAGAACAAGACCCACCTAGGGTTCAGCCACCAAGCTAGAGGAAGAAGAAGAGATCTCCACCAAGGGGAAAGGATCGTCCACCAAGCTCTTTAAGGAAGGTTTGTCGTGCACACAAGGAGGGAAGAGAAACAAAAGAGCTAAAGTGTTCCCAAGGAAGAGAAAGGCAAGGCATATATAGATGAGGGTCAAGGTTAAACCAAGGCAAGGTGTCACCTTACTAAGGGACACTTGTCCACACATTTTACCACCTTGCAAAACACATGCACATGCCATGCCACCACTCAACCAAGGATCGGCCACATGTCCAAGCTAGGTTGACACAACCAAGGCAAGGAGGTCAAACAAGGTCAAAGGCTGACACACTACCAGCACCTTGGCCGACACACCCATGGGCGATACCCCATGGCTGACACAAGGCATCCTTGCCCGATACAGGGCTCAACCAAGTAAGGAAAGGCCCAAACAAGGGAAAACAAGGCCCAAAAGAGCTCAACCAAGCCCATGGAAACTCAACGCATGAAGCCAAACCTTCCTCTCAACCCTAGAGGAAGCAAAGAGAGAGAAAGACATCTCTCAAGGTGGAAAGCTTGCTCTTCAACCCTAGACTTAGGTTATTTTGCAAGTAGCACCTCCAACTCTCAACAAAACACAAGGAAATCCTAATCACCACTAAAGGTGATTAGCAAGCAACCAAGCATAGGGTTTAAGTAAAATAAATAGGGTAAGCCCAAAACGGAGGTCAGGGTCCTTATAGTTATAGTCACAACAGACTATGATAACAAATCAACAAGCCCCTCAGAAGGATATTGAATCCAAACTAGCTCAACTTTCAGCTAGCCTCAAGCCACCTACTGGAGCTTTTTTTGGCCAACCATAGAACAATCCTAAACATCCTGAGAAACTGAAAGCTATTTCCACTCAGTCTAGTAAAGACTATTCTGATCCTCTTGTCAAGACACCTGTGATAGTTACAAACGAGGATGACTTGGTTATTGTCCAAGACACTAAGTACCTGAATCTCAACTGAAAGAACCGCTGACCACTGATAAGGCAGACAAAGAAAATTCCAAAAACTATCATTCCAAAAGCAGAAGACCTGAGCCACTTATACCAGTATACAAGCCCCATCCTCCTTTCCAATCTCGATTGAAGTAGACAAGGCTTGCAAGTCGTTTCATGAAGTTCAAGGAAGCAATGAAGAAGCTTCATGTTGACATACCCTTTCTAGATGCACTGGATGAGATACTAGCCTGGATGAAATACTTAAAATCTCTCCTCACAAGGAAGTTTATAACCGAGGAATATGAGACTGTCAAATTTGCAACAACTACTTTAGATATTATTCAGAGAAAAATGCCCAAGAAGCAAAAAGACCCAGGATCTTTCGGGATTTCATGCCATATCGGTGACTCCACATGTAAGAAGGGATTAGCCAACCTTGGTGCTAGCATCTCTATCATGCCACTTAGCCTTTGTAAGAGGCTAGGGTTTGTAGAAATTCTCCAAACTGGCATGACTGTACAACTTGTAGACAGTTTTATGACTCTCCCTTTGGGAATCATTGAGGATGTCCCAGTCAAGGTAGGCAAGGACTCTTATGTTCCATGTGAATTTGTAATCATGACATAAAAGAGGACTCCAAATACCCTCTTATCTTTGGCCAACTTGTGGCATACAGATCACAAAAACAAGATCTACTTAAGCAGAAGCGTTCGTTAGCAGCAGATTACCAAAAATCACTAAAAATTAAAACCATTTTACAGAGAGATCCACACATAGGAAAACTCTTTCATAAAGAACTGAAGTAATTTAATTACATACTAGTTCACAAGTAAATGTCATGTATCATCTTTTTCTGAGAATTACAAACATCAACTGCCTTGTTAAACTATACACAGGCAGTATAAAATCTCGAGGCACTAAGCCAAAATCTCAAAACCACTAACTATTACTCCGAGGACCTGAGAGTATAGAGACGACACATAGGACTTTCTATACATATATACAAATGTGACAGCCAGTGTTTCCACCAGAGAAATCACTACCATTCTCTTCTACTACTACTGTTGTTGTTCTTCACCTATTGAAGGATTCCTGCCTCTTCATCCGCGTCCACCTAAAAATGTGGATCCCACAGGGGTGAGACAATTGTAAATTGTCCCAGTGAGAGATATAACTCTCCACCAAAACATTATTATTGCAATTTAATTGAATAAAACTGTGCAAAGGAATTATATATTCAACAGCAGATAGATCAATGTCTAAATAGATTAGAGTAGTATTCTTATTCAGAGCATTTCAGTTATAACTTGATAAAGTAGCATGATACTTATTCAATGAGGAATTAAAGTACATGTATAAAATTTATCCTTCTAGGATATGCTAAGCATAGTAACATCAACCTTCTCGGTCAGTATGAGATTATATGGCAGAGACATCATGTGTCAAACTGTAATTAGCTTGCCAAGGTATATTGACATCTTCTCTATAGAGTTATAGCCGTAGCATATACTCTCTTCAGGCTTAAGGCACTAAGCCAATACCTGGTATTGTATTGTGGAGTCATGGCATGTAGCCATTCTCTTTTCAGGGTTATGGCACACAAGCTATCATGTACATAGATGATAACACACAGTCATCCCTATGGGGCATAAGGATATAATTACTCAATTAACCCCACATATTCAAAAATATGTGTTTCGAGTTTAACTTGTTTCACCAATCAGCAAATTCTGACGCTGATGGATCTGTGGCCAGGGAAACTACATTATATGATATCACTTGATTAATTAAGTGTATTACCATATTCTTTTAGCATCAAACAAGTTTCCAAACATTAAATATTATGACAATTGCTACAAAGAATGGGTAATAATTTCATCAAGTATTGTTCAACTCTTTAATAAAGTATTGGGATCTTAATCCCTCATCCCATCAGGTACATTTCCATTTCTTAACAAGTTCATCATCATGATTATAGAATATGGGTATTCAAATGCTCAATTCATCATAAAATACTTGTTACTACTTATCAGGTAACTTAATACCTTCAGGTCATCTGACCAAGGTAATCATGATTCTTGCTACACAAGCATTCTACATAGCTCACAAAGCTCATTTCACATCTTGTTACCTCTTAATAGGCAACAAGGCATATTATGGCTCATTAACAACTTTAATAAAAGGAACATCATAGCTCACACCTGGTTATGATCATCATCTCATGATCATCTATATGATCATTACATAATAACAGTTATATCAATTACATATCAGCACTATGCAATGTAAGAGTAGCATCACTATTCCCTTATTTAGGGTTAGGATTTCTCTTACATATCATCACCATTCATTAGATTTAGGGGTTTTCATAATTAACCATTTAGGTTCTCAAGATCATATTATTAATGATCAAGCCCTAATTCATTGCTCCACACAGCTAGGAGCCAACATTGAAAAAATAAGTATTTAATCATGCTTATTTATTCTCATCACTTATCACTAAATGAATTATCAATACAAGATATAAGTTCCTCTCTCAACTTTACCAGAATATAATTACATCATACTCTATTGTTTTGGCTTAACCCTTTCATAAGGCATATTAGCCTACACTTATCAAAGTGCATTACATCCCAATGTAACAATTGACATGCCACACTTTATGTATTAATCACCCAAGTATATTGGATTTAGAATACACCAAGGTGTATCAATCTTGAAGTGCTAGATGTGATACCTATCATATCTTGATGTATCACATCCCTCATCACCTTTATCTTAAGTTCATCAACTTATCTTGTATTAGGGTATCTCCCATCCTAATACTTTATGCACTAGTTCATCACATTTATCATGTAATGTATTGGTCATAAATCACTTATTTGAAATATGCAACCATTATTAATGATATGGATTCATCTCGAATTAAGGAACTATTGACATAAAGATATCCATTATCAACCTCTTTAGGTGTTTCACTTCTTAATATATTAGTCACTATTC
The DNA here is from genome assembly GCA_963693085.1 of Alisma plantago-aquatica. Classification (NCBI taxonomy): domain Eukaryota; kingdom Viridiplantae; phylum Streptophyta; class Magnoliopsida; order Alismatales; family Alismataceae; genus Alisma; species Alisma plantago-aquatica. The sequence continues at coordinate 712,955,437 of OY856409.1, read as the reverse complement.
CATTGTTAGGAATAGGGTTTTACACCTTTATAAATTAAGGTTCACATAACATCTCCCCATATATGGGTTTCACATAGCATTACCTGAAATTAGGGTTTCTCAACTCAACCCAAAGTTAGGGTTATGGTTTAACATCATATTGTCTAAGATTAGGGTTTCATACACTATAACCCATGATTTGGGCTTCACATACCTTTACTCTATATCAGGGTTAGAATTTCATATCAAGGTGTCACATATCATTATACATCATTACCTTAGGTTAGAGTTTCACATCACATCATTGCATTAGGGTTTCACTTGACATCACCCTCAATTAGGGTTTCACATGTCATCACCCTTGATTAGGGTTTTACATAACATATTTGTATTAGGGTTTCACTTAATATAACCCTTGATTAAGGTTTCTCATGACATCACCCTTACTTAGGGTTTTACCAAGCATTACCCTAAATTAGGGTTTCACCAAGCATTGCCCTAAATTAGGGTTGGGGTTCATCAACCTTCTCAATTAGGGTCTCATGATCTCTTTATCAAGGATCATACCCTAATTACATATTCTATTTATTTTGAATGTGTTGAGGCTGGATTGATACATGATTATTATACATGTATGAATTTCTCTCTCTCATCCTCTCTAGGATGTTCATTACTCCAATCTTGATTAGATTGAGTCAATCCTTTATTCAATTACATACATTTAGGGTTAGCATAGTGTATTGATCATTTCTTCCATAAGCATCAAAGGTTAACCCCTCTAAGGGTACCAATCATCTAAGTACATTAGGGATTCAACCATTGTACTTATCTTTGATAATGATCATTATCAATCATGGGATCAACTGATCTTTCATCACTTTAAGTCTTTAATTAATTTTGTATATGTTGAACCTCTATTCAGTTTTGACCCTTGAATCTCCAAACGGTTTGAAGTCAAACATACCCAAACGGTTTTGAACAATCATGTCCAAACGGTTTTGAACAATCATGCCCAAACAGTTTTGATCAAACATGTCCAAACGGTTTAATAAAACATGTCCAAATGGTTTGATCAATCATGCCCAAATGGTTTGAGACCGTTTAGACCTCCAAACGGTCTTGGTCTCAACCTCAAACGGTTTTGAAAATTGTTTCCATTCAATCGGTTTTGGAAACCCTAAACACCAAATGATCTTGAAGATCGTCAATCATCAAAAGGTTTAGAAATTGTTTCCTTCCAAATGGTCAACTCAAATCCAAACGGTCAACTATCCCAAATGGTTTTGAACCCAATTCCTCAAACAGTTTGCAAACCGTTTGGTGAAACCGATTGACCAATTTTTATTGGAAACTGATTGGAGTTGAAATTTCGGGAAAAGTGTCCAAGATGATGTCATCATCATCTACCTTCATTTCTAAGGTTCACATTACTACTGATTTCATAGAATCATCCATTACAATAAGCAATTAATCAAGAAGAAGGAGAAATCAACATAACTTGTAAAATTGGAATTGAATAATGATGTAAATGGGTTCAAGTTATATATCCCGTCTTCAAGAATGCTTCAAAGCTCCCACTCCACGTATTTAATGGTGGTTGAATCTTTCTCAAATATCCCAAGCTCGCACTCAACTCTTTGAGTGAAAAAGGTTGGCTAGGATTGAAGATTGATTGGAGAAAAGAAGAAATCAAGAATTGATTTGTGATTTCCACCATGAATTCGTGGTTGAAGATGATCAAGGAGCTTACCTACAGGTTGGAGTTCGTTCCCCTGATGCTCCTAAGTTCCCTTGTGCTCGTCCAAAGCAAGTAAGAAAGAAAATCTGAAAAAGAGTCTTTGGTTGAATGGGAAATAAAGTGTTTATAAAGGAATTTCAAGGAGAGAGAAAGTTGAAAAGCAATCCTTTAACTCCCCAAAATGGTGTCACTTAACCCCCTCTACTCCTTTCATACGAAGGCATCCTCCTTAGCCTTTAATTCTTCTTCATTATCCACAATTTAAAGGAAAAGCAATTAAGGACCTTAATTCATATAATAATAATATCCCATTTTTAGTGGATATTACTTTTAATTAACTAATGTGAGTGGGCTCTCCACTCACTTAGATATTTTTGTGGCCTTTGAAAGGCATAAGGACGTCCACACTTATATAATTTCAACCATCTCATTTTTGGTTGAAGGGCACTTCAATTAACATATTTATTTTTGCATTAATTTGAAGTAAAGTTCCATTTATGCTTAAATCTTGATTATTTTAATATCAAGATTCTCTCTCTTCCAAAATGATTCAAATGAGGCGCCCCTCTCAAATTATTTTCTCTACATGATTCCAAGAATCACGAGGGACCCTCTTGAAGTGGTATTTTGCATATTGAACCCTAGGTTTTGGGTAAATTGTGCATTACACCAAAACTAGGTTTTAATGGACAAAGATTGCTTAACAAGCTCTATCTTGGTGCTCAAGCTTGTGGGAGACATACCACTACATCATACTCATTCCTATGATGATTCAACATCTGAGGAACATTTTATCATGTACAATTTGCAAGCTAACTCCTCAACTTGGGTAATTTTCACTTTAGTCCAAAACTAACAAAACATTATTTCAATCATTATTCAAAAAGGACTAAAATTGAAATATAAGTTCCTCTTGAGCCTTAATTACTTTTCAAAACATAAGAGAAAGCATATAATAAACCTCATTAAGAAAAACATCTAGGGTTAACACATAACCCAGGTCAGGGATGTTACACTACTATTCCTTGCCACTGCTAGCGCTTTGATTGATGTTGAAGCAGGAACCTTGCTCCTCAGACTAGGCAAGGAAATACTTGAGTTTAGAGTTTTTGAAAGTATGTGAAGACCAAGCATGCAAGAAGAAGTCTATTTTATTGATTGCATATAGAAAATGTCACTCCTCACACAAGAGAATCATGAATCAGACAATCCTTTAGAAGTGTCTCTAACAAACCCAACTGCTGATGACTCCATTGATAAACAAGTAAAGAATTGTGTTCTCTACCTCAACACTACAAAAGAAGATCCTGAAGCTAAATTTGAGGAACTCAAGGCTACAAATGTAACTGCAGACCTATGTGAGAAACCAGAGGCCCCTAAAATGAAGTCCCTACCCAAGGGACTGAAGTATGTGTTTCTGGATGATCTCAAGGTCTGCTCAGTTATCATAACTTCCAAACTAATGTTCAGACATGAAGATAAAGTCCTGATAGAATTAAGGGAAAGAAGAAAGGCCCTCGACTACAAAATGAGTGACCTCACCGGGTCAACCAAGCACTTTGCATGCATAGAATCCCCATGGTGGAAGACCACAAGCCGATTGTTGAACATCAACGGAAGTTGAATCCAAATGTGAAAGAAGTAATTCGCCTTGAAGTCATTCAATTGCTCACTATGGGAATTCTATATCCTATATCTGACTCGCCATGGGTAAGTCCTATACATGTTGTCCCAAAGAAATGTGAAACTAAAGTGATACAGAATGAAAATTATGAACTCATCCCCACTCGAACGATCACTGGCTGGAGGATGTGTATTGATTATAGGAAATTAAACAAGGCCACACATAAGGATCATTTCCCGATGCCTTTCCTAGACTAAGTCTTAAAATGATTGGCTCACCAAGAATATTTTTGTTATCTTGATGGTTACTCTGGATTCTACCAAATTCCCACACATCTATACGACCAAGAAAAGACAACATTCACTTGTCCCTCTAGGACGTATTCCTTTAGAAGGATGCCTTTTAGACTTTGTAATGATCTTGCCACTTTCTAGTGTTGCATGGCAGCCATATTCACTGGACTCACTGAAACTATTATGAAAGTTTTCATAGATGATTTCTCTATATATGGAGATTCATATGACTCATGCCTGAAGCACCTCTCCATGGTCCTCAAATGATGTGAAGAAGCACATCTAGTGCTAAATTGGGAGAAATGTCATTTCATGGTAAAAGAAGCATTGTCCTCAGCCATAGGGTCAGTAATCGAGGGATCAAAGTAGACAAGGCAAAGATCGAAGTGATTTCTAAACTCTATCTTCCAACCAATGTAAGAGAGTCCGCACATTTCTTGGTCATGCATGTTTTATAGACGGTTTATAAAGGATTTATCTAAGATAACCAAGAATATGACAAAGTTATTACTAAAGTACGTTGATTTCCACTTTGATGAAGAATGTGTCAAGAGTTTCAACAATCTTAAGCATGATCTTACATCAACCCCTATCATCAGAGCTCCCGATTGGGAGAACCCATTTGAAATAATGTGTGATTCTAGTGATTACGCAGTTGGTGCTGTTTTGGGCCAATATATAGAAAAGAAACATTATGTCATCTACTTTGCATCTAAGACCCTTGACAAAGCTCAAAGAAACTATGCAACTACTGAGAAGGAACTTTTAGCGGTTGTGTATGCCTTTAACAAGTTCAGATCCTACCTCATTGATTCCAAGGTGATTTTCAACACAGATAATGCTACAATTCATTACATCCTAGCAAAGAAAGATGCAAAACATAGGCTAATCTGATGGATTCTTCTCTTACAAGAATCTGATCTTGAGATAAGAGATAAGAAAGGCACTGAGAATGTTGTGGCAGACCACTTGAATTGAATCCACACCCTGGACACTAAAAAGTTCCCAATTAATGACTCTCTTCCAGATGGCCAACTCATGAAAGCTTCATAATCTATCCCTTGGTACGTGGACTACATGAACTACCTTGCAGCCGATGTCATCCACACCCTGAATGCACTAGCATTGCACTGAGGAAATTCATGCTTGATGTGAGGCAATATCAATGGGATGTGCCATACCTCTTCAAGCTTTGTGCTGATGGTCTCTACAGACGTTGTATCACTGAGGAAGAAGCTCAACTTATTCTAGAGCAATGCCACTCAGACCCCACTGGAGGCCATATGAGTTCCAAGAAGAATGCTTTGAAGATTTTGCAATGTGGCTTCTTTTGGACAACCATATCCAAGGATGCATACAAATTTGTCTTGTCATGTGACAAATGCCAGAGGATAGGTAACATTACAAAAAGGGATGAGATGCCCCTTAAGCTCTGGTAGGAAGTCAAGATTTTTTATGTTTAGCAAGTGAACTACATGGGCCCATTCCCATCCTTGTATGGATTTTGCTACATTCTAGTTGTGGTGGATTATGTCTCTAAATGGGTGGAGGCCATACCAACCGTCACTAGCAATTCAAAACCTATCATCAAAATATTTAGAGATATTATTTTTTCCTATTTTGGAGTTCCATGCACTGTGATATTCGACGGAGGTTCTCATTTTCTAGAAAGACGTTTTGAGGCTCTATTGAGAAAATATGGTATAACACAAAAGGTAGCTTCCCCCTACCATCCGAAAATGAGTGGACAAGTAGAGGTGTCAAATTGTGAACTCAAAGCTATACTGGAAAAGACAGTTGGCCGCAACCTGAAGGGTTGGTCAGTAAAATCAATGACACCTTGTGGGCCTATAGGATTGCTTTCAAGACTCCTCTTGGAACGACATACTTTAGATTAATCTATGGAAAATCATGTCACCTACCCATAGAACTTAAACACAAATCTTGGTGGGAAATCAAACAACTAAATTTTGACATGAAGAAAGCTAGTCAAGCCAGGTTACTACAACTTTAGGAGTTGGAAGAACTTTGGATGACAGTCTATGAGAATGCACAAATCTACAAAGAAAGTATAAAATTATGGCATGATGGTCATCTAAAAAGGAAAGACATACAAGTGGAGACCAAGTTCTATAGTTTAACTCAAGACTAAGATTGTTCCCAGGGAAACTCTGTTCCCGATGGTCTGGACCATACACTATCAAGAGCATCTACCCACATGGTGCCTTCATTTTTTGGAGTGAAAAGTCGGGCAAGTTTGTGGCTAATGGCCAATGCTTGAAGAGATATTTCACCATAGCTGATATGAGCATTGAAGCATTTCTAAATCTTTCCAAACCAGTTTATCTACCAGAAAATTGAAAGAAGCATGTCGAGCCAACAAAGTAAAATAAAGGCGCTTGTCGGGAGGCAACCCGATCCTTACCTTAGCTTTTACTTTCAGTTTTGAATTAGAAAAAATTTCACCCAGTTGATAATGCATCGCAAGATGCAATCTTAAGTTCTGATAGTTTTCATTTTTGAGATTTTAGATGGAGGACACGTTGTTGAGAGGAACGAAACCACATCTTGTGGTCCAACCGACATTGTTTTTCCTCTCCATCTCGGATATAGAGTTTGCTTGGGATGAGTAAATTTCTAAGTTCAGTGTGGAGGGTGGGTGGTACGTACCTTACTTCCAGCCACACCTATTTATTTCATACTTAAGATTCCATCATTGCAATTTTGATCAAAATATTCAAAGTAGTTTTGTATAGAAACTTGATGAAGTTTTGATTCTTTTATTCTAGCCAGATAGTTTCTTTTTACATGCAATTTTGAATCATTATACCCTCCTTATTCGAAGAAAAGCCTCAAGAGGGACACTTTATGAAACTAACCAATGGTTAGAAATCACCATGCGAAGCTTATGAATCCTAACATCATGATCCGTCAGTAGAGATGACAAGTATTTGTTGAACTGAGAAGGATCAAACACATCATGCTTCCTAACTGACTAGTGGAATAATAGCATGGAATCTCCAGTGGATCCCCATCAAGTCAATATTTGAGTATAGTATGATAAGGAGAACAACTCGGTGCACTGAATTGTAAATTATGTTGCATTATGATCTGAACTCTCTTCTACACTTCTTCCACCATCTTCATACCCCTCCATCCATAAAAAAGAAACAAAAGGCCATAAAAATAATGCCAAACCCTAAGTTCGGGGTGACACACCATCCCTCTCTTTATTCACTTCTTCCATACCCCTCTCTATGTAATAGGGGTGTATCACCAAAATGAAAAAGAAAAGATGCCAATGTGCATACACACAAAAATGAAATCTCGAGTAGAATAGAGGAGAGATTCGCATAAAAAATGTAATCAATGTAATTGCAACAATATAATAAAAATCTTGAGTCAAATAGAGGAGAGATTTACTACTTCCTTCCATACCCCCCTTCACTCCCTTTTCCACCTACAAGCATAATGAATGCCTCTTTTTTGGTACTATCTTGAAAAATACTAGTGTCAGATCAGGTGCACACTTGTTGTTCTGCGGGTATCTCTGGACTCATATGAAGCTCTTAGACATGCTTGATGTTGGAGAAAATGGGGAGGAAGCGCTTTTGGGAAACGAACTCGAGAATGAAGATATTGTAATATGTGTTCAACGATCTCAGGATGTTGAGATGCTTATCCATACAAAGCAGAAAAGAAACAAACATGATGTGAAGATGAGGCAATCACAAGATTTATAAGTATTCGATTGGCGACTATTTCTGATTTTGTATTACTCAAGGATGAGCAACGTTTAAGTTCAGGGTGTTTTGATGAATGCAAATTCATCTTAGTTTGAGTCACCAATTTTGGCCCACTTTTGCACTGAAAGCTCTCATATGCCCCATGAATCTGCTCATATATAATTTCTTCAGTTTCAGATGATTATTTATAGTTTTGATCAAATCCATTCATCTCCTTTATAGGATTAAGTATTGCACTACGTGCACCAGCTAAGGAGACGGTGGTCCCGCTAACCAACTAGCGGGCCCAAGAAACTTTTGATATTTTGGACCCTATTTTCAACGGCCAGTTCATTCACCAAAAAGCATCCTCATCAGTCATAGGATTCGTTAACATAGGCCAATCAACCCATAGAAATAGCCCTCCTCCCCCTGTGGGGGTGGGTTTGTTCCATGATGCAGTGACCACATCCACGAAGGATGGCGCGACCGCAGCCAAGAAGGTAATGCTATGACCGCGGCCAAAATGTCGTGTCAACCTACACTCGGCATGGTTAGGCCTAGCTCAGCACAGCCAGGATGAGGCCAAGGTGTCATGACCGACACCCCAACAGGACCGCGCCACAAGACCGACACCCCAACATGACCGCGACACACGACCACGACCGTAGCTATCACACCCTAATCTTTGGAACCTAGAAAGGACATTATTAAGTTATTGATGACACCAATATGTGATAGATTTATGTTTACAATAAAATTTATCCAATTTTCGTAATATTTGGATCCTATAGAAAAAGAATGCAGAGAGGTATTTTACGCACTCAGGATGACTTTGTAGTATCCAAAAAGTCTGGGAATCTTATATTTCATTTGATAATATGAGATGAAATAAAAAGTTGAATTATGAAGGAAACACAATGATGGTAGTTGATGGTTTGAGCCCTAGACTTAATTGAGTTCTACATATTAAGTAAGTGAAGTCATAATCATCGAGGGTATCTTAAGGAACATGTAATTAAGGAATGATGTTTATTCAAAAGTTTAATGTTGTAATTGAGGATATGATTAATCGTATGAATTCTTTTGGAAATCAAGAGAAGGGCCATTGGCCCTAGGATCCAAATTCATCATGATAAGGCAAATTAAGGATTTCACATGGGTCCTTGGAGTACAAATTTGAGTATGGAGTGTTTTGGTGTCATAATAAATACTCAAGATATTTTTACTGGAAGAATAACTCTAATATAAGATTGTGGGAGAAATATCATATGATTTTGATGTATATAGTGGCCTAGGTAATTAAATTAATAATTATAATGTTCATATTTAAAAGATAAGTTTGAAGTGTTTATCTAGTAAGTGTTGACTTGATATATTGTTCATATATAGGTGATAACCATAGAGTGTTTCTTCCAAAATTTGGGATCAAAGAAAGCTCTGATATGGAATCTATAAATATTTCTCTAAGTTGGACTTTTATGCAAGAAGAAAAAAAAAGGGGGACGCCTACCAGTGCAGACAGGAGAACGGTGCCCCTGTTTGGTAGGACCCGAACAGAGTCCGATGAAGAGGGAGGGCTCGCCCAAAATCCTTTGGGTGGAAGGCTATAAAAGCTTCATTTTATTGAACTAGGACGTTGTATGAATTCGTGGCTACGGTTTTGTTCGGAACCAAGGGCAAGAGAAGTAGACCAAGGAAGAAGAAGCAAGAGGTGCCATTGTTGGTGGCTGTGAGGGTTTCCCATGGGCAATCCTTGATCCCGTCCACCCAAACCAAGGAGATAGTGCCACCCTAATGGTTTAGGCCAGGCCGGAGATGGAGGCACTACATCCCTCGTGATCACGTGCCCACAGAGGCGAGATCGACCTCCGGAGGTGATGGACCAATGACACTCTGTTTTGTTGCTTACGCACACAAGAACGCAAAGGGAGTGGGAGGTAGGCGCCAGCCCTAAGGCCTGAGATGCGCCTGAGATGGGGGCCGCCAGATCAAATCTCGACGGTCGAGATTGGCCAAGGTTAGGTAAGCTTCTAAAATCCATATCTTGAGATTGGGAACTCGGATTTTGTTACGACCCCACCTCCCGATAACCCCCAATTAAGGGAGACCAAGAGGTTGAAGCCGCACCCATTAATCCCGGATCAAAGGTTTGACATATAACCATAAACAATTATTAAATTCTAACAGACTATATTGAAAATGGTAATAAAATATTTTCTTTGCATACCTTGAAAAGTTGGGAACAAACTAACTTCTAACCTCAGCTGAACTATTCTATCTAATTCCTCCTTGTTCTTCAATTCTTGAATTCATAATGTGTCTCTTTACTGTTTGTACTTTTCATTGTACCTAAAATGCCGACAAACAAAACGTCGGTCAGCCAAAGCTGGTATGTGGAGGAAACAGATAATGTTCAACTATGTTAACAATATAATCATTCAATTAATCATTTAACAATCAAGATTACATTTTAAGCCATACAACTCAATCCATACATATTCTCGAACTCTGGGCTGTCCCTGCAGTGGACAAGAATATCACCTCTCTTTTAGGTAATAGAGTCGCATGGCACTATCCAAAGATAGCCCAATATCTAACTCATTATGACTTGATGGTCCTACCTCCATGGTAGCCATGTACTAAGTCAACCATAGACCTGATGGACCTACCCAATAGGCAGCCATGTACTAGGTCCTCCATAGACCTGATGGTCCTACCCAATAGGTAGCCATGTACTAGGCCTTTCTCTAACCTGATGGACCTACCCATTGGCAGCCATGTACTAGGTTAGCTATAATGCCACAGAGAGAACCAGGATCTGAGTTTATAGGCATATACATTAAGTGATAGCCATAGTCACTTTATATTTTCAATATGAACATCCAAACAGTTTAGTTGCATTCAATGCGATTAAACGTCCGAGAAACCATCGGAAAACTAAACGGTTATTCATAAGTAACCACATACCTGTCTTGGAGATTTCAAGCAACAATTTATCCAAATCCAACTAGATGTCCAATCAAGCAAGCCAATCAATCAATCAAGCAAACATTGATCCTAAAAACATGTATAATGTCTAATTGTCACAAGCATATCCTAAACAACTCCTTATTGACTTGGGACACCTTTCTAAAGTTTCTAAGTCTCATTAGGATGCATTATGGTTTCTTAGATCAATTTCTCAAACTTTACCCTTTTTAGGTCAACAAACCCTTAAACAACTTTTCCACTCATGAAAACCCTAATTACTCAAATTATCCACATTAAGGATCTTTTATGCTCAAATTGGCTTAGGATCATCACATCTCTATTTATTCACAGATTTGAGCATTTAAACAATTAAAAGACATATTCATCTAAATTAGGGTTTTTGAGTTCATTAATGCACAATCATGCATGAAACCCTAAATTAAGCCAATTATATAAAAAGATCATCTTTTTAGATTCTTTCTCACTTTTATTAACAACAGGTTAATATAAACTTGAATTACGTCATTAAGTCCATTTATCATCAACTCTAAGGGTTTTCCCTTAATTAAAACACTAAAGATGATAAGTTTATGTACTTTTCCAATTTCAAGCATATAAACTCTAAATTAGACAAATCATGTGCAAAGCTCTTCCTTTTTTAACATAATGTATCTTTTTACATTTAAGGTTAATATCAACTCTAATGATCCATTAAACCCTATTAATCACTTTAATCATATCAAAGTAGGGTTTCTTTAATCATCATTATGTTAAAGTTGATAAATTACACTACTTTTCAAATTGCAAGAGGAATTGTCTTATAAACATATTTTATTTAGATTCCTCACGTCTTTCTGATCAACTTTCATATATAAACTTTTGTCATCCGAGCTACGAATATTTTACTACGATTTTTGCAAGCAAATTACCTTCCGGCCAATCAGAGATTGCCACGTCGCCAAGTTTTCATGCATGCGGCTTGCTTTAAAAACATAACACAATTACCAATTTGCCCTCGCGTAAGTGGTCGTTCCTTCACTCCCCGGGGGGGGGGGGGGGGGTATTTCCATCCAACGCACCCTTGCTCTTCTTCTTCCTCGAGCAGTTGGTTTGCGGCTGCCCTAGCTGCCGTTTTGCAGCCTTGGCGCGAGCTTGATCTCCCTCCTCAGGTCGCGAACTTCACCGGAATCTCAGCTCTAGCTCCGCCGTGCCTTCACGCACGTGGGGCGCCGCCCTTACCGTGTCCAGAACGACCGCATCGACCTGCACAGACCTGCAACCCATGGCTGGAATTGCAGCTGTGCGACCACTATTGCGCCTAAGCTAGCGCACGGCTGTGACGTCCAAGCTCCTTCCTTGCACCGTGGATCGTCGAGCTATAATCGCAACTCCTTTTAGCCGCCTCGTAGAAGCCTAAACTTGTTGTTTCTCTTAGTTAGGGTTTTTGGGTGGGTGCACGGTTGGAGATGAGAGAAGGACAAGGTAACTCGATGCTACAGGGCCTGTTCCTTTTATAGGGGTAGATAGAAACCCTCAGAATACTTGCCCACGAAGCAAACATGTCTTTTTCCAATAGGAAGTTGATTTCTTCTCTAAGAAGCAACTTTCTCTCTCTACGATTATCTCTTAGATCTTCCTTATCCCTTGGATAGTTATAAATATGAAAATCACTTCCTTTATTTTCTTTATATTTCCCTTCTAAATCTATTAGCACGAAATCATCTTTTCTTAAAGCAAGTAATCTCTCTTTTCGATAATAACAACAGTCATTTAATGATTTATCACATTATCTTCTTATTTTGTTTTATTTTCCTTTTCTCTTTCTTTTCTCTTTATTGGGACTCCTTGGATCCCAAGACACTCCATTATTTCGAAATTCCCTTTTCAAGGATAATTATTATCCTTCTAGATGCATCTATATGCATTATTTCACATTATCTTGTCTATTTCTCATTTAACTATCTCTTTTTGATGATTTCTTTTTATTTCTCTTTTATTTTCCTCATTGGATATTCCTTTTATCATTAGAAATCCTTGTAACACGAAATTCCACAAAGGATTACTTAATTATACCTTTTCCACTTATTTTCAACTTTTTAACATTATTTTCAATCTCTTTCTTATTAAAGAAATACTTAATTAATCTTTTCTTCTCTTATTGATTTCTTTATGCAACTTTGGACTCCTTGGAACCCAAGAGGCACGAAATCCTCTTTGGATTTGCCTTCTAGAGGTTTCTACATATTTCTTTTCTCAAAAATTCAATTATCCATTTACTATTTGAATTTTTTTTGTTATTTCCTTGTTATTGGGCCCAATAGCCAATAAAGCCCACAAATCAAACAACAAGGCTATTTTAAACGAATCCAATTATTCTCAACCAAATATATGATTATTTGTTCAAAAATCTTTAATATGAGAAATTATACTTCTCACCACTTGAACCCAAAAATTGGGGTTGTAACATCCTTCCCCTCTTATAGGAATTTTGTCCTCAAAATTCAAACAAGCAAACAAACAATTCAGGATAAGACTTTTCCATGTCCACCATTGGCCCCTATGTGGCTTTGTCGTACACATGGCGTTTCCAAAGAACCTTTATCATCACATATTCTTTTCTCTGAGTTCTTTCATCCTGGCATCTATAAACTGCACAGGCGACTCAGGTCATTTCAGCCTCCCTTGGGGCTCACTAGGTTCATTGCTCAGCACATGGTCGGGTACCTCACATAGTGCTCTAAACTGGACACATGGAACTCATCACGCATTACTTTATCTTGAGGGTAAGGTCAAACTTAACTTTCTCCACCAAACCATATCAAAAGAACCCATGCATCGGGAACTCAGCTCTCTTAGTTATAACTTAGAGGGGTCGGATTTTCACATATTCTTCCACAGTAACTTGTAAGTCAGTCTACTTTGCATCTGCTCACGACTCTCATAGTCTCTAGGCTCCTTTCAGCCCTTGCATGATCAAAGTGACTTCATCTACACGCACTGGGGTCCCTTTTTCTAACCATCATGTGGTCCTTTTCTAACCATCATGTGGCCCTTTTCACCAACATCACCTTACTGAAGTGGTGACCGACACAACCTCCCTTATAGAGCTTCATATAAAACCCGATACTGGATGTGGTGGTCAATGTCACATCTTTCATAGGACAAGAACTGTCTCTAGATATCACCCTGAACGAGCACACATGCTCTCATCAGACCCTTTAGTCTGGATCTTACTAACCATAGTTAGGGGTGATAAACTATACTAACATTGAGTTCTTCATGTACCTACTTCCACTTTATGGAAGTGAACCTTTAGGTCAAACTCAAGAACCTTTGAACTCGCTTCATGGTGTAGTTGAACCATCTTTCTCATGGGTAGTTCAACTGGATCTGTCCCTTAACCGAACTCTTCCTTTCTCATATTATCTAGGTAAGGCGACCTACCATAACCCATATTGTATCTCGACCTTCTTTGGCCCAGGGAAGACCTATCACAACATCCATAGTGTTGAGCTCCCATTCCCTCTCAGGGACTCTTTTGTCCTCTATATCGATACCCTGGGTTACTGGGGTTCGTCCTTTACCTCCTGGCTTGCATAGCCATATACCACATGCAACTTCACCTTAGGTATCCAAAGTATTACGGTCACTTATTATCTTCGTAGTATGGTGTATGGTGATCTTCAATCATGATTTCATGTATGTCATGATTCTTCAAGATCGATACCTCAAAACCCTAAACCATTCTATCAGGGTTTCTTCACCTTCCTTTCTAAAGAAGTGCACTTGAGGTTCTACCACCATCCATTCATTGTATCAAGGGCTAGACATGGTTAACCAAACAACCCTTAACTTTTCAACATATCTTGTTACATCTGAGTGTTATCCAAACACCTCTCCTTTTCAAACTTAGGGTTAGCCAAACAACCTCTTCTAGCTTCTAGTCAAACAAGTCAGATGTGTCTCAACCAGAGCATCCATTACCACTTCACATCCTTAGGTATTAGGTAACGTTGAAGACATACACTTCCATGTATTTCTCTTATCATCTCACCTCAAACTCTATGTCTATCTTCATTAAGAACACTTCTCTGATTTCATCATCATGGTGATCAAACTCTACCTGGCATAACTTGTAGGTTATACCTAATTCATGATAAAAACATCCTTTTAAGGTGACTACCTCATTCCTTTTACAAACCATCCATGTATCATTCACTTTACCAGGGTAGATATCTTCTCTATCCCCATTTCTCGTGGCAACGTTCCAACCTACATCATCTCTTATCCTTGGTGTATGACATGCATAATGTCCTATCTCTCACCCCCATAACAAGAGGAAATAAGCATTTGGCTGCAGTCCAAATACAGAGTTCTTCCTGTTCCAAGAGTAGAGATGGTACATCCCAACTTTCCAGTACACCTTTAAACTAAGTTGCAACGTGCCACATATGTCTCTTCATCACAGACATCATGATATCAACTAGTCTTGAACCTACTGAGGTTTATATCCTTGGTCATCTCCTCTAGGTCTATAGGGTACCGACTCTTTTGGGGTCATCCCTCTTCCCTCATGCATCAAGAGAGTGCCCTACTCATCTGCCCTTTGGGTCCCATGAGTTCATGAAGGTGATCAATCTCCTAACCCATGGCCCTCAGACAATGATAGCTGTTACCTCCCGACCCTATGGTCATGTGCAACTGGGGAATTAGACAACTCCTACTTTCATCGGTCTTATCCCTACCTGACCCTAGGATAGACTTAGGATTCTCCATTACAGTACATGTTCACTTAGAACCTTACCCAAGTCTTCATCATCTCTCTCTTTCTGCATTCATGGGCTGACTTTTTCATAGGGATCATGGCAACCTGCCTACCTTGGTCAAGCCCCATACCGGTTACCTCCATGGTAACACATTCATATGTAATTAGAGATGGATATCTATGGGTCTACAGGTTCATTCTCATACCATGTACTTTTCACTTAACTTCTCAAGATCCTATGAGACCTCTTTAGGTTACCTTGAACCAACAAAAATGATATACACCCTACCAAAGGGGTCCCTCTCCCAGGATGGGAGGAAACTATCTCTTGTCAACAAGGTCACAAAAGCTCTTAGTTCTAGGGTTTACATCCACACGAGCCTACTTAACCCTAGCAAGCCATTAAGGCACAAGTAGATCACTTACCGAACCATGCTAGGTCATACTTGTCCTCTTTCCTCGATGTTGGATCAAGATCATACCTTTCTTTATCATCAACCTAGCTGTGAGGGGTTCGTCAAACACACCTTAAACTTCAGGGGCTCCCCTTTTTCCTCTATACATGAGGATTACCATGCTCGCTTCTATAGGAACTCAACTTCTCATCATGAGCATTAGGTATACCACTTCCCCTCTTAGGCCTAGGAACCCTAGGTTTAATTGTAGGTGTCCAACTGCATGCTTTATCTCTTAACTACAAACCAAGCACGCAAAAGGCATGACATGCACTTCTTGTCATCCTTCAACTTGAGCAACACTTAGGGCTGGGTCCTCCTTAAAGACAACCAACAAGGTACAATGCCTCATAACCTGCTGCTAAACCTTTCTAGGTCTAAGGAACTCTTCTTCCCGCTTCAGAAGGTAACACCCCTACCGTAGGCACATAGGCACCAGATGCTTCATCTTCACTCTCTAGGGTTTGGTCCCTCTAAAGGAAACCAAGATATCATCAACTTTCAGGGATCGATCATGAGTAAACCACTATCATCCATTGCTCAGGGTTTTAGGCTTCCAACTTTCTTGTTGGGTTTCCTGCTCTCTCTCTAGAGCTAACCCTACATCCAACCTCACCATTAGAGGTTCTCTCTTCTTGAAGGATCAACCTCAAGGCATGCCCTACCTGGGTTCGAACTTATGTTTGCTCAAGATCATCCATAACCCTTTGTGCTCCCTCATGATTCCTTATCCAGGGTTTCATCCTACTGTCAGCACCATGACGTGCCCTAG
This sequence comes from Alisma plantago-aquatica, assembly GCA_963693085.1. Taxonomy (NCBI): domain Eukaryota; kingdom Viridiplantae; phylum Streptophyta; class Magnoliopsida; order Alismatales; family Alismataceae; genus Alisma; species Alisma plantago-aquatica. The sequence continues at coordinate 712,939,113 of OY856409.1, read as the reverse complement.
GTGCCAACTATGCCCTACTTGCACAAGCCCATAGGGTTTCTTTGGTCCCTCACTAACATCATCATCTAAGGAGCTATCCTTTACCCTAACATGCACGACCCTTCCCAGGGTTGGGTTGCCAAAGGTGCTAGGTCACCCATGGATCATATGGCATCCCAAAGGTATGTCCTTTAAAACACCTGGTCCAGCTCACCTCTCTCTAACCTTCACTTAGGGTTAGGTTTAGCATCATCCTCCGAGGATGTGCAAGATCTCTACTTGAAATGGAGATCTTTATCTCCAAGACTAACTTATCCTCCTGTCAAGAAGGTCTAGCCTCAGGTCTCTTCTGAGGACATCACAATTTATGTCATACGACCTAAGCATGTATCTATTATTTATTTTATGCTTAATCTATTAAGCTTATGTCCATGACATCTTATTTACATGCCTTTCATTAATTTAGTGGAGGATTCCTTAAACCTTATTAACCTTACCCATACCTCAAGAGGTGAGGAGAAGAAAGAAAACCCTAATCCTTCAGGTCCTTATCAGAATTTTGTGATGAGAAGGGATGAATAAGATGAGAAGTCCTAAAGGTATCTTATTCCGATTCATACCCTAAGACTTTGGCCAGGCGGTCACACGGGTCCGGGAGTCATCGTATTCCGACTAGCGGTGCGGAGGAAAATCTTGCCAGCCCCCGGTCGTGATCCCTTTCTAGACACCTCCATCTTTCGGATACTCCTCTAATAACTCCCTTGGGTTCTATGGAGTTTGTAAAATTTAATAATTATTAATGTTTAACTGAGGAACCTATGCTCTGATACCAAATGTTACGACCCCACCTCCCGATAACCCCCAATTAAGGGAGACCAAGAGGTTGAAGCCGCACCCATTAATCCCGGATCAAAGGTTCGACATATAACCATAAACAATTATTAAATTCTAATAGACTATACTGAAAATGGTAATAAAATTTTTCTTTGCATACCTTGAAAAGTTGGGAACAAACTAACTTCTAACCTCAGCTGAACTATTCTATCTAATTCCTCCTTGTTCTTTAATTCTTGAATTCACAATGTGTCGCTTTACTGTTTGTACTTTTCATTGTACCTAAAATGCCGACAAACAAAACGTCGGTCAGCCGAAGCTGGTATGTGGAGGAAACAGATAATGTTCAACTATGTTAACAATATAATCATTCAATTAATCATTTAACAATCAAGATTACATTTTAAGCCATACAACTCAATCCATACATATTCTCGAACTCTGGGCTGTCCCTACAGTGGACAAGAATATCACCTCTCTTTTAGGTAATAGAGTCGCATGGCACTATCCGAAGATAGCCCAATATCTAACTCATTATGACTTGATGGTACTACCTCCATGGTAGCCATGTACTAAGTCAACCATAGACCTGATGGACCTACCCAATAGGCAGCCATGTACTAGGTCCTCCATAGACCTGATGGTCCTACCCAATAGGTAGCCATGTACTAGGCCTTTCTCTAACCTGATGGACCTACCCATTGGCAGCCATGTACTAGGTTAGATATTATGCCACAGAGAGAACCAGGATCTGAGTTTATAGGCATATACATTAAGTGATAGCCATAGTCACTTTATATTTTCAATATGAACATCCAAACAGTTTAGTTGCATTCAATGTGATTAAACGTCCGAGAAACCATCGGAAAACTAAACGGTTATTCATAAGTAACCACATACCTGTCTTGGAGATTTCAAGCAACAATTTATCCAAATCCAACTAGATGTCCAATCAAGCAAGCCAATCAATCAATCAAGCAAACATTGATCTTGAAAACATGTATAATGTCTAATTGTCACAAGCATATCCTAAACAACTCCTTATTGACTTGGGACACCTTTCTAAAGTTTCTAAGTCTCATTAGGATGCATTAGGGTTTCTTAGTTCAATTTCTCAAACTTTACCATTTTTAGGTCAACAAACCCTAAAACAACTTTTCCACTCATGAAAACCCTAATTACTCAAATTATCCACATTAAGGATCTTTTATGCTCAAATTGGCTTAGGATCATCACATCTCTATTTATTCACGGATTTGAACATTTAAACAATTAAAAGACATATTCATCTAAATTAGGGTTTTCGAGTTCATTAATGCACAATCATGCATGAAACCCTAAATTAAACCAATTATATAAAAAGATCATCTTTTTATATTCTTTCTCACTTTTATTAATAACAGGTTAATATCAACTTGAATTACATCATGAAGTCCATTTATCATCAACTCTAAGGGTTTTCCCTTAATTAAAACACTAAAGATGATAACTTTATGTACTTTTCCAATTTCAAGCATATAAACTCTAAATTAGACAAATCATGTGCAAAGCTCTTCTTTTTTGAACATAATGTATCTTTTTACATTTAACAGGTTAATATCAACTCTAATGATCCATTAAACCCTATTAATCACTTTAATCATATCAAAGTAGGGTTTCTTTAATCATCATTATGTTAAAGTTGATAAATTACACTACATTTCAAATTACAAGAGAAATTGGCTTATAAACATATTTTATTTAGATTCCTCACGTCTTTCTAATCAACTTTCATATATAAACTTTTGTCATCCGAGCTACGAATATTTTACTACGATTTTTGCAAGCAAATTACCTTCCGGCCAATCAGAGATTGCCACGTCGCCAAGTTTCCATGCATGCGGCTCGCTTTAAAAACATAACACAATTACCAATTTGCCCTCGCGTAAGTGGTCGTTCCTTCACTCCCCGGGGGGGTATTTCCGTCCAACGCACCATTGCTCTTCTTCTTCCTCGAGCAGTTGGTCTGCGGCTGCCCTAGCTGCCGTTTTGCAGCCTTGGCGCGAGCTTGATCTCCCTCCTCAGGTCGCGAACTTCACCGGAATCTCGGCTCTATCTCCGCCGTGCCTTCACGCACGTGGGGCGCCGCCCATACCGTGTCCAGAATGACCGCTTCGACCTACACAGACATGCAACCCATGGCTGGAATTGCAGTTGTGCGACCACTATTGCGCCTAAGCTAGCGCACGGTTGTGACGTCCAAGCTCCTTCCTTGCACCGTGGATCGTCGAGCTATCATCGCAACTCCTTTTAGCCGCCTCGTAGAAGCCTAAACTCGCTGTTTCTCTTAGTTAGGGTTTTTGGGCGGGTGCACGGTTGGAGATGAGAGAAGGACAAGGTAACTCGATGCTACATGGCCTATTCCTTTTATAGGGGTAGATAGAAACCCTCAGAATACTTGCCCACGAAGCAAACATGTCTTTTTCCAATAGGAAGTTGATTTCTTCTCTAAGAAGCAACTTTCTCTCTCTACAATTATCTCTTAGATCTTCCTTATCCCTTGGATAGTTACAAATACGAAAATCACTTCCTTTATTTTCTTTATACTTCCCTTCTAAATCTATTAGCACGAAATCATCTTTTCTTAAAGCAAGTAATCTCTCTTTTCGATAATAACAACAGTCATTTAATGATTTATCACATTATCTTCTTATTTTGTTTTATTTGCCTTTTCTCTTTCTTTTCTCTTTATTGGGACTCCTTGGATCCCAAGACACTCCATTATTTCGAAATTCCCTTTTCAAGGATAATTATTATCCTTCTAGATGCATCTATATGCATTATTTCACATTATCTTGTCTATTTCTCATTTAACTATCTCTTTTTGATGATTTCTTTTTATTTCTCTTTTATTTTCCTCATTGGATATTCCTTTTATCATTAGAAATCCTTGGAACACGAAATTTCACAAAGGATTACTCAAATATACCTTTTTCCACTTATTTTCAACTTTTTAACATTATTTTCAATCTCTTTCTTATTAAAGAAATACTTAATTAATCTTTTCTTCTCTTATTGATTTCTTTATGCAACTTTGGACTCCTTGGAACCCAAGGAACCCAAGAGGCACGAAATCCTCTTTGGATTTGCCTTCTAGAGGTTTCTACATATTTCTTTTCTCGAAAATTCAATTATCCATTTACTAATTGAATTTTCTTTGTTATTTCCTTGTTATTGGGCCCAATAGCCAATAAAGCCCACAAATCAAACAACAAGGCTATTTTAAACTAAATCCAATTATTCTCAACCAAATATATGATTATTTGTTCAAAAATCTTTAATATGAGAAATTATACTTCTCACCACTTGAACCCAAAAATTGGGGTTGTAACAGATTTCATCAAATAAGGTATCCATGGAAAGCTCTTTGAGTGTACTATATTCTAAAAATATCTCCAAAATGTGATTTATATGTCTATTATTTATTACGTGTTGGGGAGCCAAAACTATATGATTTTGATGTCTTGTTACTTAAAAATAGCAAATGAATTTAGAAATTCATGCAAACTTTATTGAATGTGTATTTTGATATGTTTAACATTAGTTCAGAGCCTGATCTTTCATATATGAAGTTTTATAGAGGTTTATGATATAAATCCTAATAAGGGTATTTTGGGTATTTCATCCATGATATGATTTTTTAAATGAACTGATATTTTAATACGTGATCATTCCTACATTATATGAATACTTTTCTAGAGATTTGATGAAGTTTCTTGTGCTATTATATTAGTATTTAGTTTTAGATGAGTAGCCATTATGAAAGAATAATAAATTATTATCCTGACACAATAAGTGATATATGTATGCTTAATTTGGTCTGATATTAGTAACATGATGGTATTCTACTTTGGTTTCATGATTGAGTCAGTAAGTTTAAAATATCTGACTATTTTTTAGAATCATTCTCATTATATGAAGTATATGTTCATATTAGTGCATAAGACGATTTATGTCTTATTTGAGTATAAAGATAATACTAATCATATAGTATGTGTTTTATTTTATTTCAACACTAAGATTTTATGGTGATTTTAGATTAAAGTTATGTTTAGTCTAAATAAGAACCCTAAGTTGGTATATGTAGTTAGGAAGATGGGGTTTTGAGATTTAGAAATAGAAAGAGGGAATATAGGCTTGGATTGATAAAACTATGTTGATATCCAGGTTATTAAAGTTATGGAACTTAGAATTGAGGCGTTCTTATCGATGCCATCTGTATAAGAGGTAAGTGGTCCATGCCCATGAGTACTCATGTTTTAAGTTTAGTATGTTTACATGTCTCCTGATAAGACTTTTATAATTTATATGGTTCAATGTTCTAAGATTTTAATGCAAACAAGAATATTCTCATATCTCTATCATTATGCAAGTTCAGATATCCAAAATCTCAAATAGAGACATGTTTCTCAAAATAGTTGTGACCCATGGACCAAGTCCATGAGTAAGTTAAAGAATCATGTTCCTACAATATTTCTTAGAAATGTTCGAAATTAATGAATAAGATATGCAAGTAATGTAGCCATACTTAGTAGGTGATTTGTGATAGTTTTGTATTGAGAATTTAAGTACACATATGTTGTCAGGATTTCTCATATTTATAGGCATAACTATGTACTATGATTTCAAGGAAACATGCCATTAAGATTTCATGCATATGTATAGATATAACAACTAGATTCTTTAGAATGAATAATATCTAAAATTTAGTTCAATATAAGAATATGAATTTCATAATATTAAGCCATGGTCTACTTTTAGAAATAAAGGTACTTTTGGGATCACAATGTATTATAAAAATGAGTTCATGATGGCATTATAAGATAATTACACATTAAGTTATGATTAGGTTGCAATACAATATTATAAGATTTCTATTTTTATATTTAAGGTTTAATATGTAAGTTCGTATGCAAAGTTTCAAGGTAACATCATATCTTATAAGAAGGATTGAACCATCTTTTCAGAATTGATACTTTTGGATATGTTGTACTTATGATACTTTCATAAGCTTGACTTAAGATACCTTGTATACTTAGTATTTCTATATTCATGTCAGATCATTTCTCATAAGACAATAGACTCATTTATGATATAATTGGTATAATGAAGTAATCTTACCAAATAGGAGTTTTAGAACAAAGTTTACCCAGATAATGAGATACATGTTCACATCCATCAATGAATTCAGTTAGAACTTAAGAATAAGACATTTAGATTCAGACTTAGACTACTTACTATGTGAGTAGCCAGATTTTGAATAAAGATACATGATATGGGTTATAGACCCAATCTCAATTATGTTGTAATTTGGAATATATATCCAAATTCCATAATAGATTCAGTTCAGATGTGAAAGAGCAAAGATTCAGATTCAGATTTTAGATTCAAAACTAATTACATGCTTAGTACTCAGTTTTAGATAAGTTTAGATTTAGAGTTTAGTAAAGATAGACTTAATATAATTAATTCAAAACCTTCACATAATACATTACATAATAAGTCCTCACCAGAGAGTCCCAGGACGATTCAGAGGGCACATTGCGCCAGACACTGCAGGTGTGACAGAGGGCATGTTATGCCAACAGAGGGTGCATTGCACCATATAGGACACTTCGGTGTCAACAGAGGGCACGTTGTGCCAACAGAGGGTGCGTTGCACCATAGAGGACACTTCGATGTCACAGAGGAGGACTTATTGTATAATGGTGGCCACAAATAGATTAAAATCATAAGTAAAAGATACTTAAGATTAGAGCATGTCTGTAATCTCATCCATGAGTGTGATGAGAGGAATTCAGATAAGATATTTATGATCCAGACACTTTGGCATAGGCCATGAGACCCAGAGTATATGTCTCCAGAAAAGATAGAATAGAAAATAAGAGTTTAAGAAATGAGAGATAATATATTTATAGATTTAATTAAAGTTAAATGTTCATTTCATATTGATGATGTTCAAGAATCTTTTGTAATATTTTAGTTCTTTAGTAATGTATATTTTAGAATACTCATGCCACTTACTCTAATGACTAGTTTTCCAATGCATGGCTGGGGACATGATGTCTGTAGGTTTTGGAGCAATTGAAGAACAAAGGGACCAGAAAAGGCCTAAGAGACTTTCAAGCTTGCCTAGTGGGGTGCCATCTACCTAGACGATCCTGAGTATTGACATCTTTTTATTATGAATTTATGCATAAACATGATGTAGTTTTATGTTGACAAAAATCTATGTATGAATCAATTTTACTAGTTTGGCAAAGTGTTTCATTTACTTTTATTGCAATGGTTATCATGTTTGTGACACTCCCAGAAGAAAAAAAATTGCTTCCACTCATGTGATATAAAAATATGGGTGTTACATTAGCATAGACATCTCTACCGAACAAAATGACCGTGAGTGTGGCATAAATGCCTCAACCATGAAACACGAGCACGACCACGACACCTCGACACGGTTGGGCACACACCCGACACGGTCGTATCGAGGAGTTCCATGACCGCTACTAAAGGTTGCGACCTCAGCAACCAAGTTGACGCTCTCTAGATCTGCACCTATAAATAGACGAACCCCACCTTCATTTGAGACATCACTTCCGCTCCATCCACACTGATAGGATGCCTCTTTGTGCCCAATCAAGGAAGACGATCAACTACCACCAAAGACTACATCCATGGTGCCCTTGCTATTCCGCCATCTTCGCTCCATCAAGATCTATCTCCTAGCAACAAAAGTGGTGGGATTTCATATATGTAGCACCTTCATCCATCAGCCATCTACCGCTCCATTACCTATGAGCAAGAGCACGCGAAGAGAAGGAAGAAGGAGAGAGAAGATCATCCTCATCCATCTTGGTGTTCTTCCCCTCCTTGTCTAGATCTGCCCCGCCATCGTGTAGAAGACCGTTTCTCCACTGAGCCACGACCATCTTCTTCACCATGACCATGGAGAAATCTTTCCTCTCTCTTATTCTTTTTATTTCTTTCATGAGGAACGAGTAGTTCATTTCACTGGGGTGTGGGGACTAGCCCCGCTACCCATGCTTACATGTCCATTTTATAACATTACATGGCTTGTATATAACTTTCCATTTCATTGTTATTTGTTTAATGCATGCTTTGTGGATTGATCACCTGCCTTGCGTGATCTATTATATTCCTATGTTGTGAGAACTTCAATACTTAGGATTTGAATATTGATTAACATGGTTGATTCCTGGACGAGAACTTCCGAAGGGATATCTCTGGAGTAGTAAGTTTGTGATTTGTGGGTAACGAGATATTGAGCCTACGAAGATGCTTACACAAACTCTATTTCCTAACAAATGGTTTGCTACTCCATTTGGATAGTTGTATATTGCCTAGATGTTTTTTGGTAGTGTTTTCATGTGTAATGGTGGTGAAACCCGATTCCATCCGAGTGATTCCCATCATTGATCTAAACTCAATTTTAATCATGCTCTTTTAATTTCCTTACAATTAGTTTAACTAAAGTCAAATCAGCTCTTGTTCTAAAAATTAGTCTTGATTCAACTAGATATGACTAGAAAGATTCTTTAAAATGTTATCCCTTGGGATTTGATCCTTAAATATACTCCGATAAGACCCATCTGCTTGTGGGTGGTACTATTGCACAAGGTTTTGGTAAAAACTTAGGGATTTCAACCATAGGTGGATTTGTTAGTGCAGTAGAAGACACATCAGTGGCCACTAGGGTTAGGTCATAGATAGAGACCAACACACATGGAACATGTTATGACCATACATGAATCAAGATTTAGTGACCAACCATGTTGCAACCTCAACATCAACACCATTTGTAGCGACCCTCAAACTCCAAATGTAGAAACCACAACCACTTATGCATGGCAACTGTAACATAGATTAAGGTGTATCGACCAAACATGCTAAACCATATGTAGAGACCGCAAGATAAACTAGGGTTAGGGTTTGTAGCGACCCAAATCACCCTATCCTATCAACCATCCATCAAACCCATGTTATGTCGACCAAACCAAACCATCCAATGTAGCGACTATTACAATGGGACTCATATGTAGTGACCTCAAAGAAAATCAGAATGTAGTGAACAAGGTGTCTAGGGTTAGGATTATGGTGACCAAACCAGAACCCTAACACACCATCAACATGATCATCACAACCTCAAGAAACCAAGAAACATGTCGACAAAATTAGATACTTAGCATCAAGAAACTCAAGCATCACCAAGGTGAAAACTTCATGAAAGGATGAGCATCAAAACCCTAAAATGACCATCATTGAGATCAAAAGGAAACCATGCTTAAGAGAGGTGAAATCAAACGTTCAACACATATAAACATGTATCAAAACCTCCATCTAACATTTGATAGTTGAACCATAAACATGGTGATAATCCAATGATCAAGATACATGTAAGAACCATCTACTTCATCATCTACTAGGTTTCAGGTACATGAATTAGGGTTTAGGAGAAAGAGTAATCTATACAAGGATACTTCATAATATTAAACCCTAAATCAAGATAGCATTATCTAGCATCTTATGATTATGTTTTAGAGATAGATCATTAACATGTAAGCAACATAAAAGTGCAACAATAGAAGAACCTGCCTTGTGGTGAAGGTCAACATCCCAAGCCATAAGCTCCAATAGAGAAGAGAAACGCCAAGCTAAGATAAACTCCATGGCCAATTAAGGTCACCTCAAGAGAAGAAGAACAAACCAAGGTCAACGGAAGCTCAAAAGAGAGAGGGTAAAGCCCCTATGCTGAAAAAGAAAGAAAAAACAGGAGATCTTCATCTCACTCAGGTACTACCATGGAGAACCATGGATTCACCCTCTATGGAGAGAATTTCCTAAAGATAGGCACCATGAAGAACCATAAACTAATGGCCAAGAGAAGAAAGAAAGGGTAGGGTTTCAAGAAAATAAGATCAAGTATATAAACCACTTACCAAGTACAAGTGTCACCAAACGATCAACAAAGAAAGAAGCTCCAAGATTAGATCACCACATGCAAGGAGAAAATGACCACCTTCTTCAAGACCAGGAACTCTACTTGCACCACCAAGCTCAAGGATAAAATCAAGCAAGAAGAGAGATAAAGGGGATACTTGCATGTAAAAGAAGGGGTATAAATACACAAGGGTAGGATAGAGAAGGTTTTTAGGTGTAAAGATATTAGAGCCTCTAAGGACACATGTCCCTCAAAACCACGACTATACAAGAAATCAAGATGGTCGTACAAGTAAGGTCATCAAAACCTAGGTAGTGTAGTGACCACCTATGTCCTCACCACCCTTCGATTGAAGCAAAACACCCTTGTATCGACTGCAACATAAAACCAACCAAGGTAAATAGTTGCAACACATCAACACAAGCCAAGCATGTCGACCAAGATCATACCATAGCCCAACATGGCATCCTTAAGCACATCTCTCTCTCATGGGATAAGGCACAAAAGGCATATCCATCATGTGCCAAAATGTAATATAAACCGTCAACATGGGTAAATTGTAACTTGGTCCAAGACAAGCATACACATATCATAACTAGCTCAAACATCAAGAAAACTGGATCAAACTGAAATCATACATGTATCACATGTTATTAAGGTGTATCACATGATTAAATTAAGGTTTAAACATGTTATTAAGAAAATTAAGCAAGATAAAGCACTAAGATAGGACAGGGGTGTTACAACCATAAACCCCTAACAAGGATTTTCCCCTAAAATCCCACCTAAAAAGATATGGATACTTCCTACACATCTCGTCTTCAAGATCCCATGTGGCTTCCTCAACACCACAATGATGCCACAAAACTTTAGCCAAAACAATATCCTTCTTCTTTAAATTATTCACCCTCTAGTCTAGGATCAACTCATGACCCTCCACATATGACACATCCTCTTCTAACTCAACCTCCAAAGGATGCAGCACAAGCTCGGTGTCAGGGTGACACTTACTCAACATCAAAATATGAAAAACCAGATGCAACTTATGCAACTCAGGTGGAAACTCTAACTTATAATCCACCTTCCCAACACATGCCACCATAGGTTAAGATCCCATATACATGGGAGCCAACTTACCCTTCTTCCCAAACCTCAGCATGCCTTTCCAAGGAGAGACCTTGAGGTACACCTTGTCTCTCACTTGGAACTCCAACAACCTCTGACGATTATCAACATAGGATTTTTTTCTGTCTTGGGATGCCTTCAGTTGTTGTTGAATCATCTTAATCTTCTCTGTCATCTATTGTATAAGTGCAGGACTCAAAAGTTGATAATATCATGTCTCATACCAACACTAAGGAGACATGCAACACATCCCATACAAGGCCTCATACAGTGCCATGTTGATACTCCTCTGATAACCATTGTTGTAAGCAAATTCTATCAAACTGAGGTGCACATCCTAACTGCCCAAAAATTGCAAGACATAGGCTCTTAACATATCCTCCAACATCTGTATAGTCCTCTCAGACTGTCCATCTTTTTCCAAGTGAAATGATGAGCTGAACTTCAATTGTGTACCCATGGTAGTATGTAGACGCTCCCAAAAGCAACTGGTAAACTGAGGACCTGTGTCAAACATTATCGTCAATGGGATACCATGCAAACATACTATCTGATCAACATATATATGTTCTAGCTTCTCAGTTGTATATGTTGTCTTCACATGGAGGAAGTGTGCTGACTTGGTCAACTTTTTCACTATCACCCAGATGGAATCATGACCTTTAGTTGTCCTAGGAAGTTCAACCACAAAGTCCATCATGACATAATCCCATTTCCACTACAGTATAGGCAATAGTTGCAAAGAACCTGCAATTTTTTGATGCTCTGCTTTGACTTGATGATACACATGACACTTAGCCATGAACTCAACTATGTCATGCTTCAAGCTAGGCCACCAATACAAGTATTTTAGATAATGGTACATCCTAGTGGTACCTGGATGCATAGCGTACATCAAAGAGTAAGCCTCTTCTAGAACCAACTTCCTCAGATCATCGACATCAGGAACCATTGCCCTACTATGGTAACACAATGTACCATCCTCTGACTCATGGAAGACATCATGCTTATCATTCTAAAACTCTGCTCAAATTTGTTGTATCACAATATCATCACGCTACACCTCTGATCTATTGCCTCAACGTAGGTTTCACTTGTAACTGAGCCAACAAGCTTGCTAACAAGGAAACCTCCAACTTCACATTCATCTGGCGTAGAGACACCAACATGTCTCACTTATGGCACACCAACACAACTAAGCCTTATCATCAGATTATAACAAAGAATACTTCCTACTCAAGGCATCTGCTACCACATTTACCTTCCCTAGATGGTAATCTATGGTGTAATCATAATCTTTGATCAACTCCATCCAGCGTCATTGTCGCATATTCATCTTCTACTTTGAGAAAATGTACTATAGATTCTTGTGGTCGGTGAAGATCTAACATTTCTTGCCATAAAGGTAGTGTCTCCAAATCTTCAAAGCATGGACCATAGAAGCAAGCTCTAGATCATGCGTCAGGTAGTTCTCTTCATGTTTCTTAAGCTGTTGCAAAGCAAAAGAAATACCATTTTTGTCTTGCATCAACACAAAACCCAAGCCATTATTCGACTCATCATAGAAGACGATATAACCTTTCCCTTCACTACTACATATTGGGGATATCATGTCAGTTATTTTTGGCCTTTTGTGTTAGTTTTGAATCGATGACCAAGTGGGTGATGGTAAAACTAAAAAAATTGTTGGTTAAGCAGACCGACAAAACAACATTTATGTCGATGGTTCTTTGTTAGGAAACAACTGACAACATAACTTGTAACATGCGACATATTGTGGTTTGCTTTTAACTTTCTCGTCGTCTTTTAGGAAAACAACTCACGATGTTAATATTTCCTAGTTGGTGGTATGATGAAAAATAACCAATGCCAAATTACCTGATGTCGGTTTTATCAGTGAATGAATAGTGAAATTTTGGGTGTATATTGTTGGTTGGTTGTACATAATAGATGGAGAATGTGTATGTAGTCGGTTATTCTCAAATAACCAACGATAAATGTGTATGTTTTTAGATAACATGCCTGCAGACCTACTGTCCAGCCAGCTAGCCTGTCTGGAGCCTTGTTCTTCAAACCAAAAGTTTTGAAGGACAGTAGGCTCTCTGCAAGCATTGTGGCTTAACAACAGGCTGACACACCTGCATGAAAAAGATAAAATTATAAAAGCCACATTGTATCCTTTTTTTTAATTCAAATTGCACACAAATGCATTAACTCACAAATCAATAGTTTCCATCGCATCCACACTTAAAATTCATACATATATGCACAAACAAACATCATTCTTTTCCTCATATATCACATTCAAATTGACATACACATATGCACTTAACGTTCAATTCACACTCACAAAAATACACATAAACATCATCTGCCATCTCAAATTTGAAGTCACAATATTACATATCAACATTTAATTCACACTCACAAAATACCTATAAAAATATCACATCAAAGTTCAAACTACCAAAAAATATCAATCAACCATCAAATTTTTCGTTCAAATCCACATTTCTGATGTAGCAGGATGCCCACTATTCACATAGGTCATTCAACTACTCTAATGTATAACGTTTAGTATTCTAAAAAATTGTAAATAGAATGAGACTTATAATTAGATTCGATTGTTTATAATGAGACTACTTCATTAATATGATCCTAGACTACTAACTTCCATTCTCTATACATTTGATTTGTTTTACATGACTGACAATCTCCTGCATATACATCATCATGTAATATCTGCATGCCCAACCATTGCCCAAGTATAGGGGGTTGTAGATTTATAATTACATTAATAAATGTAATCAAGTAAAGTTAGTCATATATTATGCAATTGGAATGAGAAGAATATACATCAACACTCATCCAAGTTACTGGTTTCTTTTTCTTATCTACCTTCCCTCCACCATCACAGAATGCTTTCACACCCCTATAATGTAAATCAACATATATGTTGCATTATTAAACTGTCATTATGATACAAACATTAACAAAGAGAATGGGCACCTAGAAACTATACTTATACATGAATCACTAATTTCATTGGGTGTCCCACATTTGGTGATAGTTTGTCACTCAAAGGATCAAATACATACACCCTTCAAGTCTCGAAAATAATCACTAACAATTTCCAGTGCATACTTTTGAGTGAATAAAAGGAAAATAAAATAAAAAGTTAAATCTCACAACAAACTTGTATTCATAGGTTAGATATATAAATAATAAACCCAAAATCTTACTTAACGTTGAAGGGAGCTAACATCACGTTCTTGGAAGCACCAAAATACTGCATCGCAATAGTCACATATTCTTTGATGCCACTTGGATCTCTAACTACATTGCTAATCAATGATGGCATTATAAATCTCACATTTGCTATTATGACGTCATGAGCCGCATAATACAAATGAATGCAATATATTATATAACCAATACTCAATTTATATGTAGGAAACAATTAAACAATTTTCACATATGATGGGATATTCACACTCATTGTATCCAAAGTTATATCATTGATGTGTTCAGCCAATCATACTTAAATACTTCAAAAACATCTTTCAACACTATAGCATTATCCCACAGTACACCAACCATATTCTCTCTAAGGCTGATCACAATGGTATCTGTTTGGTCTATAGTGTCTAACCATCATTTCAATGTCTGGTAGTTAGGGCCTAAGGAGTTGAACAACTCCTGTGGAATAAAATGAGGGAACGGAGGCTTCAAAACTTTAGGGGGCTTCTTAGATATTGTAAGTTGCATGCATGTATTATAATATTATCTTTCTATTATTTTATTTATGTTTCAATATACATTTGTCATACCTGAACAAATATAGCGAGTCATTTGTGCCACCTAGTAAAGCCGCCATCTACCTCTCCAACTGTGGTGGCATATGGGTGCTGAGTATGGGAGAGGCATGTCCCTCATTCCTAGAAATATGTGTATGATTCTCACACAAAAGTGATCAGAGGGAAGGGGAATGTTGTAACATCCCAAGATTTGAGGCCTTGGATAAAGTGATCTTAAAGGGAAAGATTGTACTACCCATATCACCAAGGTACACCTCCTTTTTTGCGAGCCCACCACTAAAGAACTCCATAGTTAAACATGCTCAGCTTGGAGTAGTACTAGGATGGGTGACCAGTCAGAAAGTGGATCTTGGCTTGTGTGTGAGTGAGGACAAAACACACAGTTAAGGCTAGTGGTGGTCTGTGGGGCCAGTCGTCATTCCTGAAACTCTACTAGAGCTTGCGCAGTGGGCCCAGGCGTTACAAATGGTATTAGAGACATGACCCCTCTAGTAGGTGGGGCCCACCCAGACTTGACCTGTGCGGTCCAGGGATGTTGGAAAAGGTTGTCTATGGTGACGTAGCCACCCTTGCACTAGTATTTAGTGATCTGGAGCTGGGTGTCCATGGGTCATTTTGGGTCTGCACTGAAATGGGGATATATTCTGAGGCCATATAGTTGAGCCTTGATGAGGACATCAAGAGTCTAAATGGGGTAGATTGTAACATCACATGATTTGAGGCCTCAGATAAAATTATCTTAAAGGGAATGATTGGACTACCCATATCACCAAGGCGCACCTCCTTTTTCGGGAGCCCATCACTAAAGAACTCCATGGTTAAGTGTTCTCAACTTGGAGTAGTACTAGGATGGTGACCAGTTAAGACGTGGATCCTAGCTTGTGCGTGAGTGAGGACAAATCACACAGTTAATAATAGTGGTGGTATGTGGGGTCAGTCATCATTCCTGAAACTCTACTAGACCTTGGAGAAGTGGGCCCGGGCGTTACAAATACCATGAACCACATCGGTGATAGAAGCCTCGTCATCTTCCACAATCTTCCATGTTGGTTCATAAACAATAAGAAGAAATTTTTTGGCCCCCTACATTTTTATAAAACACAAAATTTAATTTGACAAACATAAATATTGACTTGAAGGATTTTTTTATCATAAGAAAATATAAATTGACTTGAATTGAGTCTTACCCCAAATGTGCCATGCATGTTTGAAGGAATACTCCCAATGTACTCTTTGGTCAAGTGATGAACTGGTTATGTGACTACTGGAGAAGCTAATTTCTACGTCACCTAAGAAGATATATATTTCTCTAAGGCTGCATCTACAATTCTCTACACATACTCTGCATCCACTTCCCCTTTCTTGGCTTGTTTGCATTTATGCAGGGATGTGCAAAAAAAGATTTTATCCCATACCCAGCTCTAGTGCCCCTAACACGTCTAGGATTCCCTTATGTCCATAGAAAAACCATCAATTCATCATGTGTGTCATGAGGGGTGAACTTTCCCTCCTTTGCCTGGGCATCCATCTCCAACTAATTATCATAAAAAAGGACTAATCATTAAATTAACAATTCAGTGAAAAAAGAACATGATCAATTATTGTGAAACTAAGAAATTTACCATTTTATATGTTGCCTCCTGTGTTTCTTGGATGGAGATTTATCCATTTTTGTTTCTCATCACATCTATAAACTCAATATAGTAAGACACATGTTCAGAAGCACTAGAAGACTCAACAGTAGAAGGAGTAGAAGTAGAAGGACCTTATTGTTTCCCTTGCTCTTATCCTTACTCTTGCTCTTGCTCTCCATCTTCCCTTTGTTCTTTCTGTCGATATAGCTCTTGCTCTCATTATAGCATCTCTCTCAACAGGCGGCGTTTCCAATAACCACCTGAACCCAACCAGTGGTTGTGCACATTCTTATCATGCCTCTCTTTTTGAGCGACGTGAAGGGTATGATTAATTCATACACGTGATATTGTTAAGTAACCATAATAAATTATAAAAATGTAACCAATTCAATACATGGGACACATCTGTTGTTCTCCGAAGAACAAACTCCTTCCAATCATCTTGAGTAATATAGTTGCATTTGAGCTAGGGTTCCTTCTTGTCTCCAATGACATAGTCTAGTGTGAGGATTGTCCGTTGATCTTTATGTCTTCTCCTGATGATATGCATAACATATTTGTGATGCATCTTTTCATTAATTTCATATTGACCTTGAAAAGTTCAACATTCAATACCGTTTAGAAATGTTAAAGAAAGAATAGGAAAAAGACTATAAAACATAACATCACTTATCTATCATCTAACTCCCTCCATATGAGGTCTTTTTAGACCATACTCGCTTGTCTCCAATCCTCAACAAGGAGAGGATCTTTGCTTCAAGCAAGGACCCCACAATAGCTGATAAACTCATAAGTAAGTGGTGTGCCTATTTCATTGAATTCAACAACATCCTTCCTCCCTTACCTATTTGCGACAACTTTGATCACAATTATCCCTCTAAGTCCCTTACGTTTTGGAGGGAGAGCACCATCAACACCCTAGTCAGGATGCTCAGCATCCTCATTCTCATGATCATTGTGATCTGGGTTACATGCCATCTATAAAATCAAAAGTAAACAAATGAAAAAAAAAGTCAGATCACATAAAAAAAGTTTGATCACTTATAAAAAGTCAACATTGTAAAAAGTCAGATCACATATGAACTAATAGACATGTTACATAATGCAAATAAAATTCAAATAACATATGAGAAATATACCTTAAACTAATATCCCTTATGTGGTATCTTCACATGTACAGTCATCCGTGTTAGATTCAACATTTACACTTGGTAAGCCAACAAAAAATGGACTAGAGTGATCATACTTGTCATAGTACTCTTCTTCATCAATAGGATCTAAAATGAACTATCTTTTCCCATGAAGAACAACATACCAATTTTTTTTTGTAGGATCATTGATATAGAATACCTATTTTTCCTGTGATGTCATGATGAAGGGTTCATCCTTCTTGCTTGTCCACTCAAAATTCACTATTGTGAAACTGACTTCGTCAATTACAATTACTTTATTGTTATCAAACCATTTACATCTAATTAATGGAACTCTAAACTTTGTGTAGTCAATTTCTCATACGTCTTCGATAACACCATAATAAGAAAACTTTCCTTCACGTGGAATCTTATCCTTGGCACTAGAAAAATACAATGAAGACGCCTGAAGGGTGACCCCATTGTTTTGGATGACACTTTTATCATTTTGACATTTTTTTAGTATGAAAATCCATTTATGTCAAACCATTCATAAGATGTAACTTCGTCCTTTGGCTTATATGTGAGCCATTTGATAGTTTCTCTAACATTATTTGGTGTTTAAGATAGCTGATTTAATACTTCCTTTTCAAACCACCTAATAAATGTCTGATTATGCTCTCTAGCAAGTCACATTGAACTGGATCGGGGATAACTTATCTTGAGCTCGTTGGTGTGTTCGGTGATATAAATACCTACATCATCAATGTTGTGTAAAATATGCAAGTGTGCTTGTTCTCACTGTTCATAACTAATATTATTTTTTGTTCTCTAAAAATACTTTTGCCAGAATAAACCTCAGGGTTCATGTCTTTAGCCGTAGTTTTGTTGCAACTCAAAAAATCATTGCAAAAGCCCATAACCTCCCTAGCAATATAGCCCTCAATGATACTCCCTTTGGGGAAAAAACGGTTCTGAACATCAGCTTTAAAACACTCCTGTACCGCTTAAAAGGATACATCCAATGCAAGAAAATTGGACCCAACATTTTCACTTTCCTAGTCAAATGGGAAATTATATGTACCATGATATCAAAGAATGAAGGGGGGGAATATTGCTCAAGTTGACACACGGTAATGACCACTTCTCTTTACAACCTATCTAGAATCTCAGAATCAATTACCTTTATGCATAGAGTGTTGAAGAAGAAGCAAAGTTTAGTGATTACATACCTTACATGCTTAGGAAGGATAAATGGAATAGCCACATGCAATATATGTTGCATTAGAGTGTGAGAATCATGATATTTAAGGACTATCAGTTTTAAATCCTTCATTGATATCAATTTATGGATATTGGTTGAGTAAACATGTTGTACCTTAACATTATGCAAGCACTCATAAAAATTCTCTTCTTCTTTGTAGACAAGTTGTAACAAGATGGAGGCAGATGTGCGACTACCTTTAGTAACTTCTTTTTTAAATTCTTTCCTTATACCCATTTCACGAAGGTCCATTCTGGATTTGATGCCATCTCTAGTCTTATCGAGTATATTCAACAGAGTGCCAATAATGCTATCACAAAAAAATTTCTCAACATGCATGACATCGATACAGTGCCAAACTATCAAATAACTCCAATAAGGAAAATCCCAGAATATTGACCCTTTTTTTAATAAAGACTTTTCACCTGTGGGGGTAGTACATGGTATCTTACCAAAATAATTTGCAATGTTGTTTACTCTTGCATAAACATCCTCCCCTAACATAGGTTTAGGGGCACTCCATTCCCCAGTTGATCCATTGAATGTTTTGTGCAACTTTCAATAAGGATGCACCTTTGGCAGAAACTTTCATTAGTCTTACCACCATGTTTTAGTCTGATAGAATTTGTATTTTCCTCACATATAGGACATGCCTTATATCCTTTGGTTTTATAGCTAGACAAGTTCCCATAAGCAAGAAAGTCATTAATAGTGCAAAATAGTGTAGCACGTAAATTAAACATATCTTGACGCAAAGCATCATAAGTCATCACACCTTCTCCCCATAGTTTCTTTAGTTCACCAATGAGAGGTTCAAGGTAAACATCAATATCATCGTTAGGTTTTTTGGGGCCCGATATCAACAATGATAACATGACATGCTTATTCTTCATACACAACCACATAGGAAGATTTTATACAACAAGCATGACATGCCAAGTACTATGTTGGATGCTTAATGTTCCATCCGGATTCATCCCATTAGTACAAAATCCAAGTCTTAAATTTCTAGCTTCTTTACCAAATTCAAGATATAATAAATCAATCTTCCTCCATTGTAGGGAATTAGACACATGTTGTAGCATACCATTGTTGTTTTTCTTTACATCTGTATGCTAAAATAAATTGTGTGCATCTACAACATTAGAAAACAAGCGTTAAAACTGGGGTATTATAGATAGATATTGCATCACCTTGGAAGGAGACTCGATTTTGATCTTAACTAATGTCATCCTTTTTTACCTAGACATCCCACATTTCAAACATTCTTTCAGATCGATATAGTCCTTTTAAAACAACACACAGTCATTTGAGCATGTATGTATCTTCTTAGACTCCATTCCCATTGGCCACAACATCTTTTTCATTGTGTATGTTGAGATTGGAAGGTCATTACCTTTAGGGAGTATCTTTCAACAAAGACAACTTGGAAGTGAAGCTTTTGTCGCTCCATCTATTGTTAGACTTTAGATTATACTATCTCAACACATCACTCAACTTCATAAACTTAGTACAAGCTAATTATAACAGTTTCTCAACATCATGCACAATGTTTCCAAATAAGGGAGGTGGGTGTGTAACATTTACCCCACAAGTGTCTAGCACCACATCAACCATGTCTATCGGAATTGGTTCATTGTCATCAACATCGTCATCCATTTATTCTTAGACACAACTAACACTACCAACATCTTCTGATCTCATACTAGGAATCTCTCCATGCCAGTACCATTATGTATAGCCCTATACAATCCCATTACACATGCCATGATCTTTAATTGTGTCAATAGTGTCAACTTTTAGGTTATTGCAATAGTTCCTATTTGGGCAATAGAACCTATATCCATGTTGTTTTCTATGCTCCTCCACAAATCTTACAAGCTCATTGAGACTATTAATAAACTCCAGAGTGCAGTGATTTAGTTTCAACATCCATGATCGATCCATTTCTATATGACTAGATGGGAGATGAGTAGCTCATCAGTTCTAGCTAGCAAGTTAATTTTAGGGTAAAAATATGTTTGAATAATTGATCCCTAATTATCTAGTAGCATTCAGATTCATGAATGTATACCACCCATCCCATTCTTGAGAACTTCATCTCACCAGTAAGTGTATAATGTGTGTTTGATTTCAATAAAGTTCAACAACATTTCCCCACAGTTCTCTAGGTACACCGATTTAGATGGGCAAATACCCACGTACATATGTACCCAGAGAACAAATGGGAAATATTGTCAAAATTTATTGAAATCGAACACACATTATACACTTACATCCTAAGTGAGATGAGTGCTCAAGAACAGTCCCAACTTGGGGACTATCCAAGGTTTACTCCTAATGACTAAATCTCGGATGATTTTCCAGGCCAATGACACAATTTAGAAATTAGGGCTTTGAATATAGGGTTTATAGACTAGAGTTTATAGATTAAGAAATCACAAATTAGGGTTTATTTACATATTCAAATTCACAAATTAGGGTTTATTCACATATTTGTTTCAATGTCTAAAACTAGGTCATGCATGTTCAATATCATGTTACATCATACATGTATTCATTTAGACTTAGTACATCACAATTGTAATAAGAGATCTAGCTATTAGTCACTACACTTTTGATATCTAATTATTCATCACAATCTCCATTAATTCATCGCAATTTTGATATTGAATATGTCACTACAAATTGAAGTTGATCTCCATTAATTCAATTTCATCACAATTTAACAATTTTTCAAAAAAATTATATCAATCTCCCTCCCCCTCTCCTCATTCCTCCTCTCTCCTCCTTCCCTTCCCTTTATAATTTCTTCTCAATATTGAGAAGAAATCATAGGGCATGGGAAGGAGGAGAGAGAAGGAAGGAGGAGAGGGGAAAGAGAGACGAAGAACTAGGGAAGGAGAAATTGCAAGGAAGATATGCCACCTATGTCAGAATAGCCTGGTGTTGGAGGAGGCTGGCACACCTATTGGCGTTGGAGGAAACGCCACCTATCGCGAGAAGCAGTGGCAGTGGCGATGGCAGAGCACACCTACTGGAGGAGGAAGAAGGTGCAGAAATGGAGGAGAAGCAATGACGAGGAGGCTGGGCAGTGGCGACGACAACACTGGCTGGAGGTGGAGGAAGTAGGAGGGAGGACAGAACTGATAGAGGAAGCTCAGGAAGCACACATCTTCGACTGGGGAGAGTAATCATAAATCACTGCAACGGTGTTTCTTTACAAAGAAAAGTGGGTAGGGGGAGAGGGGGAAAGGGTTTCTCACTAGGTTAAATAAGACTTATCCTATCAGTTATCATAACAACTGATGACATAGGAATTTTCTCATTAGTTATAATATAAAGACTGTCGGCATACATACAACATTCTCGTCGGTTGTCGCTGAAAAACTGCCGCCTAACCCCACAACCCAGTGATACATATGTCGTTGGTTTCATATAAAAAACCACTGAGAAATATGAAGTGGGGTGGGAAAATGTTCACGGGTCACATAGCACGAATATCTTCCTTGTCTGTCGTGACCAAAATGATTGTTGAGAAAGACCAATTGTTTCCCACAGATAGATGGTGTATGTATCACTTTATCCCGTCAGTTGTTTTAACCAAAACATGATACATAGGTTTTTTGGAGGCAAATGAAATGTCCGCAAAAAAATTGCATGAAATTCTATTTTTGCGGGTGATATAAAGCATTGGTTTGTTTGATAAGATATTAACAACAAAAAGAAAGTGCGGCCTGTGTTTTCTTGTATAGTCAATCCACATTAGTTGTCTACTTATAACCGTTGTTATAGCTACTACCGTTAGTTTTTCTTGGAAAAATAAGCAAGACCATATCCCATTCGATAGTAGTGCTTGTTCTGGTGCACTAGTCAACTTATCCATCAAAAGTTGGAAAGAACACTAAAATTTTTCATCATAGACAAATGATACAACTTTTCTTGTCATCTTTGTTAGGGGTAATGCAACGACACTGAAGTTCTTAATAAACCTCCTGTAGTAGCCTACCAACCCAAGGAAACTGGGAACTTCTGTAGGTGTCTTAGGCTACTCCCATTCTATCATTGAGTGCACCTTCTTGGGATCCACATGAACACCCGCAGCAGATATCACATGTCTAAGGAAAGACACCTCCTTCAGTCAAAACTCACACTTGCTGAACTTAGCATACAACTTGTGATGTATCAACAAGGTCAACACCTGTTGTAGATGCTGCTCATGTTTCTATCTGTCTCTGGAGTATATCAGGATATCATCGATGAACACAACTATTGACTGATCAAGATAAGGCCAAAACTTTCTATTCATCAGATCCATGAACGATGTTGGTGTATTGATTAGCCCAAACAACTAAACCACAAACTCATAGTGACCATATCGAGTCCTAAAAGCTAACTTGGGTATGTCATCTGCCTTGATCTGCAACTGGTGGTATCCTGACCTAAGGTCTATCTTTGAGAACACTACAACACCCCTCAACTGATCAAATAGATAATCTATATGTGACAACATGTACTAGTTCATAATCATGACTGTGACGTCCCCGGATTTTCTAAAACTTAATATGATGTGTGATGTCCAAATTGAAACCCTCACCTCAGCGAGAATCCCAATTTAAACATCCCACACAAGGCTAAGAAGGAGAAAATCAAGGGAGTCGGAAGGAAACAACAGTAGAACATGTACATGAACAATAATAAAACCATACACACATGTTCACCATTCAACATATAATTACAACATTTGATATTACATATTGAACAACAAACTATACATATACATGCACTACCACTAAACTACAAGATCTTAAACAACAGGTCCACCTGCACATCAGCTCGCCACACAACTCACAACTATCCTGGATCTTCAAGAGCATAACCATAACCTAAACAAAAGATTACATGCGGTATACGTCAGCACAATATTCAAGGATATTGTACTGAGTACGCCTACATGTCTTTTATATACCTCTCATAATATCTTGGCAATAAGATAAAACGAATACTTGGCAGCATTAAACAAATATAAGGAAAATGTATACTTGCACAAAGATATTTCATTAACAAAAGAGAACACACATTTAATCACATTTCCATCATATATCTCGTACATCTGCCCCCAAGGGCTTTGATGTTTTTAGGCCTTATGATCTGCTACCAAAGAGTTTGAGATCATTTTTCGTGTGATCTACTACCAAAGAGTTTGAGATCTAGCACATGTGATCTACTACCAAAGAGTTTGAGATCACTTCCATGCACTGTACTACCAAAGAGTTTAGTTCTATCATATGATGGATCTGATATCTTATGTTTCATGTGTTCATAGCCATAAGTTTGGAAAATCAAGCAAGATATCATATGAGAATAATCATTTCATCCAATATTATATGCCAAGTATTTTTCTACACATATAACACAAGCATATTTTATAATAAGCCAAGTAAGAGGTAATGGCATACCTTCCAAAGAGATATTCATAATCATCACATATTCCTCATGTCATCTATATCCTGGTCAAACCTTGATAAAGATAAGATCACATACGATCATCAGGTTCTCATCATCATTAACCCTATTTATATCCATTTTAGGGTTTGCCTATCTCATTATGATATCCTCATGATTACTTGTATTCTTGCCTTATATTTATCTTACTGATGTCATTTTTCAGATTATAGTTCATCAACTGGATATACTCATGTGTCACATTATTATGTGAACATACTTAACATTATGTCACTTTCATTAACCATATTAGGGATACATCACTTGTATTAACTTCTTGGGATTATATTACTGATCTTATATTCCAGATTAGTATACATAATCTGATTACCTAATTACATATGATTATGTGCACATGTTAACCCTATGTTACATGTATTAATCATATTAGGGTTTATATCATATTAAGAGCAACATCAACATATAACATGGGTTAATGGTATCATCCTGATCTCATATTTAAATCTGAGGTTTCAAATACTGATATGAGTCTATTATGTAAATTCTAGTATTTTGTGAGCATAAATATAATTATTATACATTAATTAGGGTTATTATCCCTAATTAGCCATATAAAGAAAATTACATGATTTTATGCATCAACATCATAACCACTGACCTTATATGGATTATAGACATCAAAAATGATTTACTGACATTTTATCATAATTTTAGGCCATCATTTGGTATTTATTATCCATTAAGCAAGCATTACACATATTACATGATATCACTAATATTTGTGCATAAAAAGTCTTATATTATCATTCTATTGTGTTCTACACATTTTTCTAAGAATTTCGATATATTACTTGTATTTTTCTGATCATTGAGCTGATTTCTACAAATTATTCAAGAACGGGGCATTTTCTATTTTATTACCTTTTTAGACGAATCGTCAGCCGCCACGTGGTGACTCAGGGAGTGAAGCTATTTCTCTGACCTTTGTGGCCCAAGGTTCACGTTTGGTTCATAGGTTCATCGTTGGTCTGCCTGGCCCAACAAGTTATGTGTTTGGTCTGACTGAACCGAACCAACCACATCTCCCCTCTCTCGCCTTCGCTCTCTGCAATCACGCGATCTCTGATGCTTCCGGAAACTGCCATCGTTGTGACTGGGGACCATCTCCAGTGAGCAAGTGCAGCCATCAAGGTTGTCTCTTCCACCAACAGCTCCGTCCAGATCGCCTCTGCCTCCAGCCGCTATGGATAGCCGCCGAAACCTCCTTCTCTAGGTCTACCTGAGGTCGTCGTCCTCTGGTTCATGCTGCCACCATGGGGACGACTCCGGCAAGGAATTGGTCATCCCCCAGGTCAGTAGTCGACGGGAAACCAACTGCGCTGAGGTGCTCCGCGTCGACTTGATTGCTCTTCTTCAAACTCTACCAGTACTCAATCCTCTCCGTGACTCCTCCTTGCGGCTCGATTGACGCCTAAGTGCGTCACCTCCTGGAATCCGCCGCTACACAGCTCCGATGAGAAAAACCTATGGTTGTCGTTCTCCATGCTAGCACCTCCATAGACAACAACTCCAGCCATGATTTCTTCCTTCCTCTAGGCCATTGCTGCTACTTCATTTCCTCCTTGATGTCGTCCTGTGTGAGACAGGGTTCTTCCGCACAGTGTTGCCGCCACGAGGAAGCTCTCCACGCCAATGTTGCTCCACCACACCCTACCTTCCTGTCGGCCACTAAGGTCTCTAGCTAGACCTCTAGAGCTCTACCCGCACCTACTCGCTGTCTCCCATGTGATGGCGGTCTGTTGCTGCTGTGCCTGTGCGCTTGGGTCTTCAGTGAGAGATTAGTGCTAGCTGCTCCACCCGCAGGTTGTAGCGCAGCACCTACGTGCTTCACAGATCAGCACCTCCAGCGTGGTGCTCTGGTGTACATCATCTACCGACTTCCTCCTCACAAGTCTATTCTTCTCAGCCTCTCGCCTGACACCGTGATGCAGTGTCGCCTGGGTGCGACACATGTCTGGTTTTCAGCCAGAACCTCGTCCCTTCTTCCTTGTCTAACCTGTTGGTGGAGAGGTCAATGAAGAGAAGGTTTAACTATAGGTCCTTGACCCCATAATGAGGACACGATCTCCAGGTCTCGAAAAGGCTTATACATACATCCACTCACCATTCTTTCCCATGCCACAATCACAACGTGCCGAGGTCTGAGCGCCAAAGTGCTCCACTGCCTTGTCTAACTGGCAGATAGGAGGCGCCATCTTAACTCTCCAATCTAACCATCTAAGAGCTACTAAGGTTCCACGTGCACAATCCGTGGCATCTCCCTTCTCAAGGGTGCGTGACAAATATGTGTTACAACTCAGGTTATAAATAATCGTACACCATAGCCCAACATACATAATACATTAATCATGATATCAACATTAATCAAGAAAGCAACTTTACCCAAAAATCTTGTAATTCCTGATATTATAAACTAAACACATTGATTCACTTATGCCCTTGGTATTTAGGATCTCAAAAGTCCATTTTGTCACATCCTACACACCTTAAAAGACATTTCGTCCACGGAATTAAGCCAGAAACCACTACCAAGAGGTTTTAAGAGCTTTTAGGGTTAAACACTCACAATATAACATGTTTACCATGCTTAGGTTATGTCATGCCATATCTTATATATATGGCTTGCATCCTTATCTTTACCCATGCATTATTATTCAACATCATACTATCATGTTCCAGAGAAGTTAACTACGATTACCCCATATATCAAGGTGTCATCAACATTATGTTGTGCTAACTATCAAACCATATTTTTCATCTTTATTAGGCACTAAGGTTAACACCTCATGTAACATGTTTCATTCATATGAACTTATTTCATTGCTCATAATAAACTGCAGCATTTACTAGTGATTTCATCACTATATTAACCATCACTTTCACATTATCATCATTATTCATGTATATGGTTAACCATTTATACTTTGATGTCTATTAATCCATCTCTAGGTTTTCCACCATGTCGTATCTATATATCACATCTCAAGATTAGATCACATCCTTACATATATTATATATCATTGTTGTGCTAGACAAACCTATTTGAGTGTCTAATCAAACATATATCAAAACTTTATCTAGTCCAACTGAGGTTCTCCCAACCCTTATTCTGAGGGTGGTGCCATGCTCAATCTCTTTGAGCTTACTCAACTCTTTGAGTATCTCATAAACAAAAACTTATCTTCCCTCTCTTAGTCTAGGGTTCTCAGATTACCTCATTGGCACTAGTTGATCAACTTCACAAGCTCTAGCCACATAAGCACAAACCAAAACATGCTATTACATACTCTTCATAGGTCTCTTCCCATGAGACATGCTTACCCAAAACTCTCTTTCTCTTATATACACACCACTAGATTCCTATATGGGAACCACCAACCCAAGCATGAGGCTTCACAAAAACTAACATAGCTACCTCCTCCGGGTCTTGGGCTCTCTCCCTCACCCAGATGGCAGACACTCATATCCATGTTCACATATGCACATATAGCCAGCCTCTCTTTGTCTCTAGGGTTTGGTCCTCCCAAGGACATCTAGGGTTCAACAAGACTATAGGAATCATGCATTAAGCAACACAACTCATTCACTCAGGAGTAGTCTAGTTTAGGACATATCATAACACATATTTCTCATAATTCTCATATCTTGGAGTTTAGGTTCTCTAACCTTCTCCCAATGGGTCTCACTCTCTCTGGAGTTAACCCCAAAACTGGTCCTAACACTAGAGGTCCTCCTTTGTAAAAGAGCTTGAGGCTCATGCTGACTCACAACCCTATCTTAACTTAAGACATATTATCTCATAAAAGCCTAGTTACTTGCATCATCAAAGCTTATCTCAAATCCTTAAAATTTAACTTAAGTCCTAAAAAACAAACATGAATCATCATAACCATCTTGTATCATCTATATAAGACTTACATCATATCATCAAAACTTATTTCATCTATTTCGTCTATCATATATATTCCAACAAGGCTCTAGATATCTAATCTAGAACTACTCTCTCTTATAGACTGATGTCATTCACTTTCACTTAGGTTGCATGACCACATCCTACTCATACATGTGTGGGGATACATTTTTGTAATACATATATATAATAAAATATTATATAGTTTTTCTCCGATAAAACATGCGTCAGAGAAAACTATCAAGGTTCGATCCGATTGGAATAAAAAACCAAATCCAGAAAATGAGTGCCCCACACATAGTAGAGAGTCCAACATCATGAAAACTAGTGAAAAAGGTGAGAACAAGGGGTAGACTAGCGTAGATACTCTAGACAATGAGCGACATATGTCTAGGGTTTCTCTTCCCTTGATGCACGTCATTTCCAAATAGTGCAACGTCCCATACCGTTGCACTACAAGGAAATAACGACATCTAAGGACTTGCTACTCAACAAGCACCAGTCTAGGCCTAGTTCTCAGACATCTAGGTGCTAACCTAGAGGCTAGGTCAGATCTAGTCTATAAAGACAACTAATCTAACCCTAAAATATTATTAAGTTCAAGGTTCTTTAGTTTTAAGTTGCATAATGAGCAAATGTCAGGCTTTGCTATTGTTCATGCTCTGATACCACCTGTGACGTCCCCGGATTTTCTAAAACTTAATCTGATGTGTGATGTCCAAATTGAAACCCTCACCTCAGTGAGAATCCCAATTTAAACATCCCACACAAGTCTAAGAAGGAGAAAATCAAGGGAGTCAGAAGGAAACAACAGTAGAACATGTACATGAACAATAATAAAACCATACACACATGTTCACCATTCAACATATAATTACAACATTTGATATTACATATTGAACAACAAACTATACATATACATGCACTACCACTAAACTACAGGATCTTAAGACAACAGGTCCACCTGCACATCAGCTCGCCACACAACTCACAACTATCCTGGATCTTCAAGAGCATAACCATAACCTAAACAAAATATTACATGCGGTACACGTCAGCACAATATTCAAGGATATTGTACTGAGTACGCCTACGTGTCTTTTATACATGGAACAGGACTTCGACTTCGAGCCGACTTCGACAGGTGTGGACACAGAAGTTTTGGAAATGTCGAGGAAATGTCGAGGATTTTTACAACCAAAGTTTCGACGCAACTTCGACAAAAATTAAGCTAAAAATAGCCATTTTTGTGATGAAAATCGACAGATTTCATCAAATCTATCTTAAAAACACAATATATGTTTACATATAGCCATCCATACAGGTTTACATATGTAGATAAATGCACGCTTACATACAGTCATCTCTGAACTACAGAGTTCTTCCATATATAAAGTTTGTGACAGTAAACAAACTACATAAAAATAGTGTAAATCTATGGTAGATTTAGCAGAGAGAGGATCGGTCT
This sequence comes from Alisma plantago-aquatica, assembly GCA_963693085.1. Classification (NCBI taxonomy): domain Eukaryota; kingdom Viridiplantae; phylum Streptophyta; class Magnoliopsida; order Alismatales; family Alismataceae; genus Alisma; species Alisma plantago-aquatica. The sequence continues at coordinate 712,909,427 of OY856409.1, read as the reverse complement.
ATTACTGTTAGCTTAGAATAGTAAAAGATAACATCAAAATCATCTTACCTCAAGCTCCAACACTTTTTCCACCTCACACAGCCAACTCCACAAAATCCCTGAAATATGTCGCCAACTTCGACGACTTCGATAAATGTCGAGGACATTGTGGATTTTTTGTATGGACTTGGGCCAACTTCGCCGACATATGGGGAAATGTCGACATATTTGACGAAATGTCGAGGATATTGTAGAATAAAGATGTTTACATGCATTCGACATCGCTGACCGTCGACATCGACATTATCGGCGAAATTTCGCCTAATGTCGACGACATTTAGATCTATGCTTTTATATACCTCTCATCATATCTTGGCAATAAGATAAAACTAATACTTGGCAGCATTAAACAAATATAAGGAAAAACGTATACTTGCACAAAGATATTTCATTAACAAAAGAGAACACACATTTTAATCACATTTCCATCATATATCTCATACATCTGCCCCCAAGGGCTTTGATGTTTTTAGGCCTTATGATCTACTACCAAAGAGTTTGAGATCATTTTTCGTGTGATCTACTACCAAAGAGTTTGAGATCTAGCACATGTGATCTACTACCAAAGAGTTTGAGATCACTTCCATGCACTGTACTACCAAAGAGTTTAGTGCTATCATATGATGGATATGATATCTTATGTTTCATGTGTTCATAGCCATAAGTATGGAAAATCAAGCAAGATATCATATGAGAATAATCATTTCATCCAATATTATATGCCAAGTATTTTTCTACACATATAACACAAGCATATTGTATAATAAGCCAAGTAAGAGGTAATGGCGTACCTTCCAAAGAGATATTCCTAATCATCACATATTCCTCATGTCATCTATATCCTGGTCAAACCCTGATAAAGATAAGATCACATATGATCATCAGGTTCTCATCATCATTAACCCTATTTATATCCATTTTAGGGTCTGCCTATCTCATTATGATATCCTCACGATTACTTGTATTCTTGCCTTATATTTATCTTACTGATGTCATTTTTCAGATTATAGTTCATCAACTGGATATACTCATGTGTCACATTATTATGTGAACATACTTAACATTATGTCACTTTCATTAACCATATTAGGGATACATCACTTGTATTAACTTCTTGGGATTATATTACTGATCTTATATTCCAGATTAGTATACATAATCTGATTACCTAATTACATATGATTATGTGCACATGATAACCCTATGTTACATGTATTAATCATATTAGGGTTTATATCATATTAAGAGCAACATCAACGTATAACATGGGTTAATGGTATCATCCTGATCTCATATTTAAATCTGAGGTTTCAGATACTGATATGAGTCTATTCTGTAAATTCCAGTATTTTGTGAGCATAACTATAATTAGTATACATTAATTAGGGTTATTAGCCCTAATTAGCCATATAAAGCAAATTACATGATTTTATGCATCAACATCATAACCACTGACCTTATATGGATTATAGACATCAAAAATGATTTAATGACATTTTATCATAATTTTAGACCATCGTTTGGTATTTATTATCCATTAAGCAAGCATTACACATATTACATGATATCACTAATATTTGTGCATCAAAAGTCTTATATTATCATTCTATTGTGTTCTACACATTTTTCTGAGAATTTCAATATATTACTTGTATTTTTCTGATCATCGAGCTAATTTCTACAAATTATTCAAGAACGGAGCATTTTCTATTTTATTACCTTTTTAGACGAACAGTCAGCCGCCACGTGGTGACTCAGGGAGTGAAGCTATTTCTCTGACCTTTGTGGCCCAAGGTTCACGTTTGGTTCACAGGTTCATCGTTGGTCTGCCTGGCCCAACTAGTTATGTGTTTGGTCTGACTGAACCGAACCAACCACATCTCCCCTCTCTCGCCTTCGCTCTCTGCAATCACACAATCTCTGCTGCTTCCGGAAACTGCCACCGTCATGACTGGGGACCATCTCCAGTGAGCAAGTGTAGCCATCAAGGTTGTCTCTTCCACCAACAGCTCCGTCCAGATCGCCTCTGCCTCCAGCCGCTATGGATAGCCGCCGAAACCTCCTTCTCTAGGTCTGCCTGAGGTCATCGTTCTCTGGTTCATGCTGCCACCATGGGGACGACTCCGGCAAGGAATTGGTCATCCCCCAGGTTAGTAGTCGACGGGAAACCAACTGCGCTGAGGTGCTCCGCGTCGACTTGATTGCTCTTCTTCAAACTCTGCCAGTACTCAATCCTCTCCGTGACTCCTCCTTGCAGCTCGATTGACGCCTGAGTGCGTCACTTCCTGGAATCCGCCGCTACACAGCTCTGACGAGAAAAACCTATTGTTGTCGTTCTCCATGCTAGCACCTCCATAGACAAAAACTCCGGCCACGATTGCTTCCTTCCTCCAGGCCATTGCTGCTACTACATTTCCTCCTTGATGTCGTCCTGTGTGAGACAGGGTTCTTCCGCACAGCGTTGCCGCCACGAGGAAGCTCTCCACGCCGAGGTTGCTCCACCACACCCTACCTTCCTGTCGGCCACTAATGTCTCTATCTAGACCTCTAGAGCTCTACCCGCACCTACTCGCCGTCTCCCACGCGATGGCGGTCTGTTGCTGCTGCGCCTGTGCGCTTGGGTCTTCGGTGAGAGATTAGCGCTAGCTGCTCCACCCGCAGGTTGTAGCGCAGCACCTGCGTGCTTCACAGATCAGCACCTCCAGCGTGGTGCTCTGGTGTACATCATCTACCGACTTCCTCCTCACGAGTATGTTCTTCTCAGCCTCTCGCCTGACACCGTGATGCAGTGTCGCCTGGGTGCGGCACATGTCTGGTTTTTGGCCAGAACCTCGTCCCTTCTTCCTTGTCTAACCTGTTTGTGGAGAGGCCGATGAAGAGAAGGTTTAACTGTAGGTCCTTGACCCCATAATGAGGACACGATCTGCAGGTCTCGAAAAGGCTTATACATACATCCACTCACCATTCTTTCCCATGCCACGATCACAACGTGCCGAGGTCTGAGCGCCAAAGTGCTCCACTGCCTTGTCTAACTGGCAGATAGGAGGCGCCATCTTAACTCTCCAATCTAACCATCCAAGAGCTACTAAGGTTCCACGTGCACAATCTGTGGCATCTCCCTTATCAAGGGTGCGTGACAAGGATGTGTTACAACTCAGGTTATAAATAATCGTACACCGTAGCCCAACATACATAATACATTAATCATGATATCAACATTAATCAAGAAAGCAACTTTACCCAAAAATCTTGTAATTCCTGATATTATAAACTAAACACATTGATTCACTTATGCCCTTGGTATTTAGGATCTCAAAAGTCCATTTCATCACAATCACCTTGTTCAACTACCGTAAATCGAGGCACAGCCTCCCAGAACCATCTTTCTTCTTCACAAACAACACAAGAGAACTCCAAGGGAAGTGCTCGATCTAATAAAGCCCTTATGTAACAGTTCCTACAACTGCTTCTTCATCTCTTGCATCTCAGCTGATGCCATCCTGTACGGGGTATGTGCTATCAATTGTATACCAAGAAGTAGATTGATCTCAAAATCAATCTATCGAAGTGGGGGAACTCCAGGAAACACATCCTTAAACTCATGAACAATAGGATCCCCCTGAATACTATGAATCATCACCATAGTATCGACCACATGTGCCAGAAAAGTCTCACATCCTTGCCTCATCAGCCTCTCCACTATCAACACTGACACCAAGCACATCAAAAGAATGTTCTTGTCTCTTGGAAAACCCATGAAACATCACTCATAGAATATTGCCACCTTGAAACTACATTCCAAGACTACCCAATACTTCACCAAGGTATCCATTCCAAGGATCACATTGAATCTGTGCATGTCAAGTGGTATAACGTCCACTTGAATGTTGCGTCCTGAGAAAGAAAGAATGCATGACGGACACACCTCTCAAAACTTGCCGGAACCAATGAAAGGGGTTTTTAAGAGGAGACTATCAGATCTATGACTAACAAGGAAAGAACAACTAGTTATCACCTCTCTAGTAATAAAAGAGTGTATCGCACTCAGGTCAACCTAAACAGATATAAGCAAGAAGAAGACAAATCAGAATGAAATAACTCTATATGATCTATCACAACTCAAAGGTTGACTACTCCCTTCGAATGACTCATGGTGTGGAATTAGGTCATCTCCTATTGTTGCCCCCATCCTTTGTCGACCTACCCAGATGAGCCAACATGTGAGGCCTAACCGCATCCTCTAACGCGCCCTTGATGAACTGTCATTGTTGCGACCCTTATTGACTCTATCTTGGTTGTTGTGTCATCTCCTCATCCTTTACTAGGCAAAATGACCTCAAATGCCCTTTATGTCCACACCTATAATAGTTTCTTGTGTCAAAGTACAACCTAAATGACCCTATCACTAAAATTGATGCCACATTGTGAGCTCCTGTTGGTAGAAAACTATGGCTTATATCCTTGCTTGATGACCACTGCAACTGAACCAATGACCTATGTTGTGACTGAGGTGCTAAAAACCTAGGATTCTTTAAGCCTCCAAAAGATTGTCCCTGATATTGTGCCCATATCTTCTTGGCATTAGCTTCACATTTCTCTATCACTAACCATTCTATCTGCCTCACATACTCCACAAGCATTGCAAACTATTCTCTATTCTCTAAAGTTGATACCGTATTGACAACTCTGAGATCAAACCCTTCTCAAAATGCCTGATCCTCTCCTTATCTATTGCATCCATATGAGGAAAAAACCTGAACAACTCCATGAACTTGACCTCATACTCATTGATCGTCATAGATCCCTGCCAGATCTTCTTAAATTGTGAGATCTTCTCGTCAAGATAGGTTACCGAGAAATATTGCCTTACAAACACCCACTGAAAGTCTTCCCATCTGATCACTACACCAGGACTCTTCTCTTCCTCGATGACCCACCAATGGCCAATACTCCCCTTCAACAGGTACATTGTGTGCTTCACCTTATCCTCTTTTGGGATGTTGAGGATCTTAAAGGCCTTCTCCAACTCTGTCAGCCACAAGTCTATGTCTCACGGGTCCACCATACCAACATGCTCTATCACCCCCACCCGCCTTAACCTTTCCAAGGACTTCCCAGAACCCTAGGATTCTGCATTGGGGGTAGCTGCCCTTGCTTGGGGTATGTGCATTCTATCCACCATATACGTCATTGTGGCCATGAACTGTCCAAACATGGATTGGAAAGCAAGATGGGCCATAGTTCCTCGGTCGAACTGAGGCACTTCAAGGACTCCATCTACTCTTTCCTACCTCCTAGAATCACCTCCTGGTGTAGCAACACTGCTCTTAGCATATTCTTTGTGTTCTCTAGACATATCTTCATCTTCTTCTGCATATGCAGAAGCCGTAATCAGATATACTAGTTACAAAAGAACAAACACAAACCTAATCCTATGTCAATATAGACTCAACAAACCAAGAGCTATAATACCAACCTTTTCATGTGATATCCAAATATTACATGGTCAAGATTACTCAAACTAAAGTGCATAATTCACACTAAACATCCAGATTACCAGAAAACACGTTAAATTAAAACGAATCTCTGATATATTCACAAGCGGAAATATATTACATAGAAGTTCACAATCAGTGCCACATGTATCACATATCATACCATTAAGGTATATACATCACTTTACAATAGTCATCTTTCCACAACATGTTATAAAAGATAACTTGTTCATTATATATATATATATATATATATATATATATATATATATATATATATATATATACAAGTCATACATGTACAACCATGTCATACTGCCAAAACCTCGTATCGATGTACAACACCTAAAAAACACCCCCAAGGACCTGAGAGTATAGGGATGACACATAGGTCTCTACACAAACACTAGCATCATATCCAACCTTCAACATCTACTGATCTCCTTATCGCTCTTCCTCAACCACACGATCTCTACCTTGTCGCGCACAACCACATAAAAGATGTGGAAATCCACAGGGTGAGACCAACATCCCAATGAGAGATATAAATGTCCGCTAATAAGTATCACTAACACAAGTAGATTATAGTAGGAAATATATATTATTAACATGATGAGTAGATTCAATTAAATGAACAAGTAAATCTAGTAACACAATTAAGCAGTTTAAACAACTATAACTGATCAAAAAATTATTATACATTCTCAGAAGGAATATGACGAACATATATAACCATTATAAACTAAAAATTATAAGAAAACAAGGCAAAGGGTCATCCAATGTGATTCATGTTTAACCCTAAGTAAATATACTACACGAATGTATTATGACTTTTATTATGCATTGTGGAGATGAGGTATACCACTCATACTCCAACTGACCACTTCTAAGTCAAGATCAATGCCATAAAAAAATCTAGGAGAGATGGACTCCTATGATCTCCCACACCCTCATCCAGTCTAAGTCTTCTACAATGACATATAGAGTCAAACTGCAAATCAGCCTAATCTGCCTTGGTACATAGGCATGAAACTAGTGAGATACAACCGTAGTCATTCTCCTACTAGGGTATGATTGCAACCATCCCTAAAAATATCATCTAAGATATAGCCTAGACCATTCTCCTATTGGGGTATGACTGTAATCGTCCTCTAAAACCAAAGATTGTGGATGCAAAGATATATCCTCAACTTGCACCCCCGCATATTCAACAATATGCACTCTGAGTTTTCTGTAGGAATTACTTGTTTCACCATCCAGCAAGTACTGACACTGAAGATGGTTCTATGGATCAGGTCAACCTACATGATTAGGGCTCCACTTGATTAATTATGCCAATTGGGTATCTTTTAGTGCATCAATCATGTTACAACGTACAAACCTAAAACAAATTCTATAAAGATAAGGCTACGTTGAAAGTTAGAAGATATAAACATATGAGGTATAAACTCATCACATCATCACATGATACCACTGCCATACAAGCCCATCATCATTATCACATAATTTTGGGATAACCATCCCTCATCACATCACTAGAGGTTATCACCTCAAACCAGGCACAATGCTTCTACTAGGTCATAGACCCAATCACATAGTTCATGCACAATATTATTATCTCATCATGCCTCATAAAGGCTCATAATCATGACCCTGTGTCATATAAGATATACTATCGAAATCACAAGCTATGAAGTGTATTCAGACTCCAATGTTAGGGTTACACAAATGGGAGGGAGAAAATACTTTATTACATGCTAATCATTAAAGCAAGATAAGCAATTACATCACATGCCCAAATAGGGTTAGGGTTTCTCATACAACACTTAGCATCAAATCTTAGGTACATCACTTCCCACATTCTTGGAACACATTAGGTTATCCATTATTATTATGATCAATCAATCATTCTGAACAACATCATGTATCAACCATACAAGGTGTAGCACCTCTAGGCAACCAATAGGCATTCGCTGCCCCTGCGACCACTAGGGTTAGGTCATAGGTAGCGACCAACACACATGGTACATGTAGCGACCACACATGAATCAAGGTGTAGCGACCAAACATGTTGCAACCTCAACATCAACACCATCTATAGAGACCCTCGCACTCCATGTGTAGCGACCACAACCACTTATGCATGACGACCGCAACATAGATTAAGGTGTAGCAACCAAACATGCTAAATCATATGAAGCGGTCGTAAGAGAAACTAGGGTTACAGTTTGTAGCAACCCAAAACAACCTAGCCTACTGACCATCCATCAAACCAATGTCATGTCAACCAAACCAAACCATCCCATGTCATGACCATCACAAAGGGACTCATATGTAGCAACCTCAAAGAAACTCTGAATGTAGTGAAAGGTGGCTTGGGTTAAGATTATGGCCACCAAACAGAACCCTAACACACCATCAACATGGTCATAAAAACCTCAAGAAACCAAGGAAACATGTCAACCAAATCAGGTGCTTAGCATCAAGAAACTCAAGCGTCACTGAGGTAAAAACTTCATGAAAGGATGAGCATCAAAACCCTAAAACGATCATCACCACGATCAGCAAAGAAACCATGCTTAAGAGAGGTGAAATCAAATGTCCAACACATATAAACATGAACCAAAACCTTGATCTAACTCCCCTTGATCTAATTTAGGTGGTGAAGCATGCTTAATATTATGTTAGGTCTCATATAGAATATAACACATACCATTTAACTTATATTAATTTAGATTTATTAATAATACTTGGACGTTCTTAATGATCATGATTTGTCTGAACATCCCTAAATTATCTAGGTGGATAATATTTTAGTAATTTCATATTTTAAGTAATTATATTTACCTAAAAATATTTAACTCACTTAATTGTAATTAATATGTTAACTTGTTGCTTAGATTTAGAAATATAACTCTGTTACCATCCTCGGTTTACAACTAGAATGACCTTTCTGACCCTGGGATATTTGAGTGTCTTAATTTGCCTAAAACTCTAATGTGTTATTTTATTTATGTCTTATAATGTTTATAATATATTTCATCATGTTTAATGGTGAAAATATTTGTGAATAATTAAGTGTGTAAGAAATGTCTTATATATACATTTTTCTATTAATCACGGTACTTAAATTTAGTAACTCATTCAAATTCCTCATACCTATTTTATTTGGTTAACACAATATATAATTTAGCTTCAGTAATAAATTGAAGAATGAATCGACTCAGATTCCTATTAAAGGTCCTAAAATTACTAAAACTCCCTTAGCGTATTTTTTGTGTTTAATCTACCCAAAATATATAATTGCATATATTTAACTTTTTGTACCTCTAATCTAAATCCTTCCCAATTTTTTTCTCGAACAAACCTCATCTACACAATCATTTAATCATTTGAATTTTTAACATTCATAAGACTTGGTATTTACATATAAATGTCATTAGTTGCCTTTATTTCTTCTGATAACGTCTTCTCCCCTCTTGCGATGCGACACTTGTGTTGAGAATGACCATCATTTCTATTCTCCATCTATTCCCCTCTTCCTCCTCTACTTATTTCTATTCCTCTTCCACTCCCCTTTCCTTCCTCTCTTCTCTTCTATTTCCTCTCCCCTCACTAATCTCGTTACTACCTAACCCTAGCCTCCAACTTCCTTCTCCCCCTTCTAGAGGTTTGGTCGGGTAGGGTGACCGTTGCTATCTAAGATTTTGCAACCAGTAGAATGGACAGCCACCCTCGACCTCCCCTCCACATGTACCCTCACTTCTTGTATGAAACTAACCATGACTCTTCAATGTTACACAGAGCAAAGAAACACCCAACAATGCCAAGTAGTGCCTCTGACCGATATCATTTCTCATTGTCCTCCTCCTCCTCATCTCTTCCTTCTCTCACTCTACCTCATCATCCTCCCTTGCCACTATATCAAGTAGCCAAACATATAAGAGACCATCATCACCTATTGTGATCAATGACAAGAGTCATTCCAGTGACCTTAAACTATGAATGGATGCTACTTTCTCCACTACTAGTGTTGTCATCAACTCCACCATGAGCCCTTAGGTATCCTAAAAATAGATCAACAATGGTGTATTCCCTGTACCACACCTACACTCAGTTCAATAGAGACACCCATGGAAGTTTCTTTAATCCAATCAGATCTCAATTGCATTCTGTTAAGCCTCTAGTTGATGGTCTAGGAGTATCACTAGGTCCTCAAGTCTCTAAAACACAAATACCGACTCTAGTACATGTAGTTGTGAGAATGAAGGTTAAGACAAGGGAACTTCACTATACCATTGGGGATGGTAGCATAATTAATCGTCAAGTACATCCATCGAGCAACATGTTAGGATCCTATTATTTTTGAAAATTAGGACATTAGTAAGGATAAAAAATGTGTACAATATACCAAATAAATAATGATAAAGAATACATTGTAACCAACTCTAGTAACTAAACTAAAATTTCTAATCATAAATCCTATGGCATATACATTAAAATATAGGTATACGAGTGTGCATAAGATAACAAGTGGATGTCTGGATTTTGATAAATAATTTGGAATGCTAGAATATCAAATAATTTTAATGGTTAGTCTAGCTTATTTATCTTGCCACATGTAGTGTATTAGTATGCGTATGGTAGCATGATATTGGATATCTCTATACCAAACAACTGTGTCGTCTAATACAAAGGTGAATAGTACTTACATAACAAATAGGAAAGCAACATTAAGTCATGAGTGAATCAAACAATTTTTTGTTTTTTTCTAAATCTTTATGCCTCTTTTGTATCTACCATTGTGCTGATATATATATATATATATATATATATATATATATAGAGAGAGAGAGAGAGAGAGAGAGAGAGAGAGTCAGGCTAGAATACACTTGAGTGTACGGATTGCACGAATATACTCAAGTGTGTTTGCATATCAATACTATTTTTTACAAAATATAAATCATTGATCTTCACTGTCATACTATAACTAGGCTACATACAAATTTTGAGCCCATTTGGATGAGTGTAAGTCACTCATCTAAGGGCAACAAAATCGATGCGCGAAACTAATTTGAAATGCATAATTTTTGCGGTCTTCACAACATGAGCTATACATATCCAAATGTGCTCAAATTTTTCGTATGAGTTTTTCACGAGATGTTTAAGAAGATCAACATATTAGATTTTCAAAAAAAATATTGCATCATGAAAAACTACTTGAGTGTATTTTGCTCCGGATACACTCGAGTGTATTCTAGCCTGACTCTCTCTCTCTCTCTCTCTCTATATATATATATATATATATATATATATATATATATATATATATATATATATATATGGGTTGGTATTCAATACCCGCGTGGGAAAATAGGATTTGCTACCCGTGGCCTGAGTTAGACGGTGGTGTATATAGTAAATAACAATTGCGGCTAACAATTAAAAGGACAGTGGCATATATTGTAATTTTCAATCTGCCAACTAACTTTTCAATGAGGGGTGGCATCTAGTGTAAATAAAACCCCGACAACCTACATTTTCCATGCATACCAATGGCTATTATTTAACTGATTATATGTACGGATCAGAACATACGTAATATGTATACATTATGTGATACAGCCAGGTTCTGTTACAAGACGTCGTCCTCGATTACACTTTTATCATTCACGTTATTAATTCAAATTACGTAAAGTTCCTTCCAATTACATTTAACTTTTTACTAAAGTTCGTTCTTTTAGATAGAAAATTTGATAGGTCCAAATTGTAATATCAAATGTCATCCTTAATTATAACTTTCTCATTCTCATTGTTGAATATATGTTCTCATTACAATATGTTCCTTCTTATTATAAATTTTATGTACTGAGGTTCATTATGTTAAATCATAAAACTTCATACACCCAGGTTGTATTACAGAATGTCATCACTAGTTACAACTTTCATATTCTCATAACAAAATATCTGTTCTCATTATAAATTGTTCCTCAGTATTACAACTTTTGATGTACGTCATTCTCTAAGATAGTAGAATTTGATATCTCCAGACTATATTACAAATTATTATCCTTAATTGTCATTTTTTCCTTTCTGTTATAAATTCTCTATTCGGGTTACAAATCTTACCTTCTTATTACAAAATTCTATCTTTTTTTACTTACAATTATAACTCATTATATGTCACCAGAATACCACTTGTATGTAATATGAGTACATTATGTGATCCAACCATGTTCTATTACAAGATGTTATCCTCGTTTACACTTTTTTCATTCACGTTACAAGTTTTTTATTCGAATTACATAATGTTCCTTCCAATTACATTTAACTTTGTACTAAAGTCTGTCTTTTAGATAGGAAATTTGATAGATCCAAACTATAATACTAAATGACGTCCTTAATTATAACATTCTCATTTTCATTATTGAATATATGTTCTCATTACAACACGTTCCTTTTTATTATAAATTTTCTATATCGGGTTCATTTTGTTAAATAATAAAACTTCATAAACCCAGGTTGTATTATAGAATGTCAACACTAGTTAGAACTTTCATATTCTCATAACAAATTATTTGTTCTCATTACAAAGTGTTCCTCAGTATTACAACTTTTGATGTACACCATTCTCTTGGATAGTAGAATTTGATATCTCCAGACTGTATTACAAAATATTATCCTTAGTTATAATTTTTTTTCTTTCTATTACAAATTCTCTGTTCGGGTTACAAATCTTTCCTTCTTATTACAAAATTTTAACTTTGTTTTTGATGTTGTATGTATTACACATTTAATATATTATGAAATTTTGGATTTTATATCACATTAAAACATAATATATGTAGCGGAGAGGAGTTTTTCAAGTAGTTCGACATGGCATCCCCTCACGAAGGGGCTCGGGTTTGATACCCAATGGCCGCTTTCGAAATGGTACTCGTCCTGTAGGCTGGCCAACTATGCATTTTAATAGGTTCCCGTGTGTGGGGAGGCCCGAGACCCGAGGGTTTCGCTGTCTGTGGGGGTCACAAAGTGGCCAGACTTTATGAAAAGTTCTCTAAATAAAATAAACAGTATACACATACAAATACTAGAGTTTCATGTCTCAAAATATCTAATTTTACATGTTATCATGTCTAACATTTACGTGGTTGTCAGCTTCTCTACTCTTAAATCAAACTTGCAACGTAGATCCATGCACATGTATCTATTTACATCATATTTACTAATGTAGCCACCGCCTAATGCATGCACGCAAAGCACTTACAAACATATTTACAATTAGTGCCACTGCTCCCATATCAGCACACCGTAGCGTGAAATAACTAGGGAGCTGAGTAACTTTGCTTATCTACCCATGCTGGCAACGAGTAAATTTCCTATATATATATAAATATAAGAACTTTATAAATCATCCATTTGTTAAATATTTTAGAATTTATTTAATACGAAACATAAGCATGACATCCATGTGGATTAGTTAATCCTCTCTTGAATACTAATCATACCAAGAGACATGATAGTATATATATGTGTGTGTAAAGTAATGTAGTTATTAATAGATCACAAGTATGTAATATTGTTTTCTCGAGCTTACAGTTTGACTATATAAGAAACTAGCAAATAGTAATATATTAGAACAATGATGATAATCATTAAGTTCTAGATGTGTAAACCTTAGTTAAATTGATAAAATAAATTGGTAACACCAACACACCATTGAGTTCATCTTGATATATGTGTTAATACTAGAGTATAGTTTACCCTTCTAAGTACAATCTCATATCCAAATTAAGGATAACTCAATTGCTTAAAAATGATGTGTCAAATAATACATAGAATTGCCTAATTTATGAACATAATCATAATTGTAACACAATTTATTTGATCAATTAGAAACAAATGTAAATCAAAGCATCTAAGGTAAATTTTTGCATATCAATAGGTAACTTCAAATGAGAATGGTATTTGTAAATAGTATCTAAACCCATCACTTTCCCTACATATAATATATGTCCAAAAAAACCTAGCTTGGCGTAAGGCAAAAAATACTAAGTTAAGATATCTTTTGTAGTTAATTGGTAATCTTGGACTAATGTGTGCGTAAGACACTTTTAGTTGAGACAAATGAAGTGATAATTTCTCCCTTGAAATAGGGTTACTGTTGAGGACTAGGTATGTGCAACCCTCTATTAATTTCTGACATTTAAATGACTATGAACTTATATTTCATTAAGGAGGTGTTCTCTTGTATTTAAATCCTTGATATCATTCTTGTTGATATGTGTTTATTCCCTAAGGAGGGTACTTATTATTCCTTTTTCCTCTAGTATTATTTTTAATTCCCCTTGATCGAAATCAGGATGTGAAACATCTCAATATTGGGTTAGATCCCATATAGCATATAATGCATACCAATACACTTATTTTAATTTAGATTAGATAACAATACCTAGATGTCATTTAATGATTAGAATCTGTCAGAACATCCCTCAATTATCTAGTTGGATAATAGTTAAGTAATTTCATATTTTAAACAATTATATTTACCTCAAAATAATTAACTCACTTAATTAATTAATATGTTAACTTGTAGCTTAGATTTGGAGATATAACTCTCTTATCATCAACAATTTACATGTAGAACAACCTTTCTGGCCCTAGAGTATTTGAGTGTCCTAATTAGCCTAAAATTTTAATATTTTACTTTTTGATGTCATATAATGACTTATATCATCTCTATTCAGTCATCATGGTGAAAATATTTGTAAATGATTTACAGTGTAAAAAAATATCTTATGGATCCACTTTTTATAAATCATGGTATCTAAATTGATTAACTCATTCATACTCCTCATAAATGTTTTATTTGGTTAATACAATCTAAAATTTAGCCTCAGAAAAATATTGAAGAATGAACAAGCATATATGCCAGTCAAAGGTCCTAAAATGACTAAAATTCTATTATCCCATTTTGTGTCTTCAATCTACCAAAAAATATATAATTAACATTATATATTACTTTTTCTACCTCTAATCTACCACCCTTTCAACTTTTCTCTTAATCGAACCTCATATATTGATTCATGTAATTAGTTGGATATCTAACATTCATAAGACATGGTATTAACATTTAAATTTCATTAATTGCCTTGATTTCTTTCAGTAATTGTCTTCTCCCCTCCCATGACAATTCACCTGCATGACACATGTGTTGGGAATGACCATCATTTATCTTCTTTTTCCTTTCCCCTCCTCTCTCTCTACTTCTTTCAATTCATCTTCCACTTTCCTTCCCTTCCTCTCTTCTCTTCTATTTCTTCTCCCCTCTCTGCTTATGTTCCTACCTAACCCTAGACACCACCTTCCTTATCCTCCTTCCAGTAGATTGGTCAAGAAGAGGGACTACCTCTACCCAAGATTTTGTATGTGGTGGAACAACAAGTCATCCTCAGCCTCCCTCCACATTTGCCCTAACTTCTTGTATGAAACTAACCATGACCCTTTGGTGTCACACAGAGCAGAGCAGCAATGCCAGACAGTGCCTCTGACCAACATCGATTCTCATTGTCATCATACTCCTCATATCTTCCTACTCACCCTCTGCTTCATCATTGTCCCTCACCAAGTTAGCCTAATAGATAAGAGATCATCTTCACATGTTGTGATAACTGACAAGAGTCATTGTAATGACCTCAAGGCATCAATGGATGCCACCTTCACCACCATTGGTGTTGGTGTCAACTCCACCATGAGTCTTGAGGTTTCCAGAAAGATGGATGAACACTGGTGTATGCCCTCTACCTCGCCTATACTCATGTCCATAGAGACACCCATGGACATTTTTTTAACCTAGCCAGACCTTAGTTGTGTTCCGTTCAACCTCTGTTTGACATCATGGGAGCATTGACAGGTCCTGGAGTCTCTGAAACACAGAGACCAACTCTGATCCAGATAGTTATGAGAAATAAGTCCAAGAGAAGGAAACTTATTTTTCCGTTGGAGACGGAAGCATGACTGATCATAAAGCACATCCATCAAGCAGCATGTCAATATCTTGTTAATTTATAAAATTCGACAATTAGTAAGGAACACAACTATGTAGGATCTACTAAATAAATAATGATAAATAATATATTGGAACCAAGACTAGTAACTAATAAAATTTTCTAATTGTCAAGCTTATGGAATATACATAAAAATATAGGCATAAGAGTGTGTGTGAGACAATAAGTGGAAGCCTGAATTTTGGTATATATTTTGGAATGCTAGAATAACAAATAATTTTAGTGGTTAGTATAGATTATCCATCTTTCTACATCCATCTTATCAGTATGCACATGGTAGCATGATATGGGAGATCTCTAAACTAAACCACTGTGTTGTCTACTACAAAGATAAACATTATTCAACACTTAGGTCATGTGTAAATCAAACTATTAATTTTTTCTAAATCCTTTTACCTCTGTTGTACCAATGTTTTGGTATATATACACGTAAATATACATATATATACACATATCTGAGTATAAAGAAGTCTGATAAATTCATAGATCTACGATCTGTCAAATTATTTTAGAACTTATTTGATACAAAATGTAAGCATGACATTCATGTGGATTAGTTAATCCTATCTTGAATACTAATCATACATAATGACATGATTGTGTGTGTGTAAATTACTTTAGCTATTCATAGTTCAAAAGTATGTAATGTTCCATAGACTATCTCAGGCTTGTATTTTGACTATTTTAAAAACTAGCTTATAGTAATATATTGGAACAGTGTGGTGATGATAATCATTAAATACCAGATATATAAACCTTAGTTTAATTGATAAAATAATTTGGTAAAACCATCACACGATTGAGTTCATCTTGGTATCTGTACTAATACATATTATAGTATACCCTTCTGAGTATAAAATTGAGTATATCCGGATTAAGGATATCTCAATTGCATACTATATATTTGTCAAGTAATACATAGAATTGCCTAAGTTATGAAACTATTCATATCAGTAACACAATTTATTTGGTCAATTAGAAAAAAATGTAAATCAAAGCCTCTAGGATAAATGTTTACATAGAAATAGGTAACTTGAAAGGATAATGGCATTTGTGAATATATCTAAAGCCCGATTACTTTCCCATCATAGGCAAGAAATACTAGGTTTAGATATACTTTATTTTTTAATTAGTAATCTTGAACTAATGCATGTGTCACACTTTTTGATTGAGGTGGACGAATTAATAATTTCTCCCTAGAAATAGGGTTACTCTTAAAAACTAGATACGTGCAACCCCCTATTATATTTGGGCACTTAACTGAATGTGAACCTATATTTTGTTTGTGAGGGATTCTCTTGTATAAATTTATTTTGAAGCCATGATATCTGGGGGTGAGCAAATAATGGTCCAGATCGCAAAACCAAACCAGACCGGTCAGTTCAGTCTGGTCCGGTCCGGTCCAGTCCAAAATGAGTTCGGTCCGGTCCACGGTCCGTAAATTTTGGTAAATTCGGTCTTCGGTCTGATCCGGTCCAAAAATGGTCCGACCGTGGACCAGACCGTAGACTGAATTTTTGTATAATACATGTATATTTGTCGGTATATTATGTAACAAGTACAAATAAAGTACAATACTAGTAGCATAAATATTTTCTATTAATGTTATATAATTGTTAGAAGTAACTAATATTATCTACTTTTTATAATTAAATAAGTTGTGAAAAAAGTAAAAAGGCTGATTACGGTCCAAACGGTCCGGTCCGGTCTGATCCTACCTCAAAACGGTCCGGTCCTACCTCGAAATGGTCCGATCTACGGTCCATAAATTCTTACAAATCAGTCCTCGGTCTGGTCCGGTTTTGGACCGATGCTCACCCCTAATGATATCATTCTTGTTGATATAGATTTACAACCCCTACCATGTTATCATTGAATACGCTATAAGATTTGGGTATGTGATATTGACTAAATATTTTTGTCTTAACACTCTATTACGAGTGCATGGTTTTAGACTGATTTATTTATCATAGATGCTTTTGCATAACCATTAGAGCGTGTCTACTCCATCCAAGGTTCACCTTTGTCACCGTTATTATAATATATATATATATATATATATACATACATATATAATATATATATATATATATAATATGTGTGTGTATGGACGCATCTTCTCCACCCTGGGTGTGTCTACTCCTAGGCCAATGCACAAATGGTATCTTGGCCCTATGTTGGTAGATCTAGTCTGTACTATATATGCATGCAACTATATTGTTTTTTTGAATTGTGGATAGTTTCAATGGCAAGATTCCTATTTATCTCAACTTATACTCTTATATTTAAATTGCCTCATCCTTTTGAAAACTCTTCTCTTTAACTTACCTAAATGCAATTAGCTCCTTCTTGTGGGAACAAGCTCTTTTGTACTAATGTTCTTAAAATTCCCATATGTATATATGGTGCACATATACCAGCTTTTACAGGCACATTCCGTTTTTCTATCTATTTGTTGGGTGTTTCACTTAAAACCACCTATGTATAGTTTCCTTGAAGGACATTGGCACATGAAAATTGTATCCATGAAGTTGGCTTGAGGATAGATTGGAAAGGCCAGGTTGCCCTCTACAACTAGCCTTATGTACAACTAGATGTACCCTTTTATTTTGTAATGCCAACTTTATGGAGAAGGACAATGTATACTATATATCTTGTGGTAATTAGAATAGTTATATTTTAATCTATTCTATAAACATTTTCTTTGTGATAAATACCATATGAGAAATAAAAATAAAATACCTCCTTTCCCTCATATGTTGTAGTATGCTTAGAAATGGATGGTTTTATTCCTCAAGTTAGTGAGGAGTGAATCTGTAATGTCTTAGGATTTGAGGGCTTAGATAACGTGATCTTGAATAGAATGATTGGACTAATCATATCACCAAGGTGCACCTCCTTTTCAGGAAACACATCACTAATGAAATATGTAGTTAAGCATGCTCATCTTGGAGTAGTACTAGGATGGGTGACCAGTCGAGAAGTTGACCCCGGCTTGCGCGTGAGTGAGGACAAAGCATCAAATTAAGGATAGTGGTGGTTTGTGGGGCCAATTGTCATTCCTGAAACTCTACTAGAGCCTTGGATAGTGGGCTCGGGTATTATAAATGGTA
Organism: Alisma plantago-aquatica; assembly: GCA_963693085.1. Classification (NCBI taxonomy): domain Eukaryota; kingdom Viridiplantae; phylum Streptophyta; class Magnoliopsida; order Alismatales; family Alismataceae; genus Alisma; species Alisma plantago-aquatica. Next base: position 712,890,713 of record OY856409.1, on the reverse strand, counting down.
TTCAAGCCAATTCCCCTCTAATAGATGGGGCACACATGGGCATGTGGCATGCCAGTCTTTGATCCGCGAGATCCACACATGTTGAAAAGGGATATATGAGTTGATGGAGCCGCCCATGCGCTGGAAGTGTCCAGGCATGTTGGAAAGGGCTATCCGAGTTGATGGAGCTACCTTTGTGTTGGTAGACATGGTCAGGAGTTGGGTGTACATGGGTCATTTGGGTCTACACCGAATTGGGGAAAAGATTATGAGGCCATATAGTTGAGTCTTGACGAGGATGTCAAGAGTCTAAGTGGGGGAGACTGTAACGTCCTAGGATTTGAGGGCTTGGATAACATGATCTTGAAAGGAATGATTACACTACCCATATCTCCAAGGTTCACCTCCTTTTTAGAGAGAACATCACTAAAGAACTCTGTAGTTAAGTGTGCTCAGCTTGGAGTAGTACTAGGACGGGTGACCAGTATGGAAGTTGACCCCGACTTGTGCATGAGTGGGGACAAAGCATCCAATTAAGGCTAGTGGTGGTTTGTGGGGCCAGTCATCATTCCTAAAACTCGACTAGAGCCTTAGGCAGTGGGCCCGAGCATTATATGATCCCATCTCTGGTCACACTTCTTATAGAAATCCCATGATTGAAATGCATTTTTATAACAAGAATTGGGAAATGGTAGAGTTGGGATTACATTTGAAAGGTTTACCTATCATATACATGGCATTCTCATCCCTATTAGATTGATCTTCAATTGAGTAAGACTCCTAAAATTTGAAAGCAATATCTTTCTTCTTGTGGGAAGAATCATATTTCTCCTCCATTTTTCTTTCATTGAGCTTCACCTCATAGGCTTCAAGATTTCCTATGAGGTATTTAACTAGAATATTTGTAGGTTGGATGAATCCTCTGTGTCTGTCACTTTCTTCTGAAAATAGTTGGTGAGGGAGCAGATGATTTCAAAATCTTGCTCCTTAGATCCATTTATGATGCTTGAAAACCTTGAGTGCATCTCCCAAGTGGATTCCTTGAAAACCTTGAGTACATCTCCATAGTGGATTCCTTATTTGTACATTTTGAACAATTCCTATTGATGTTGCAACATGTTGTTCTTTGACTCATTTTCTTGAGCGATTTCTTCATGGATGGTTGCTAAATTTCAACAAAAATCATAGGAACGTTTACACGATGCGACGTGGTTGAATTGTGAAGGGGATAGAGTGGTGTGGAGGATGTATCGAGTCAAGATTTTGCATAGTATCCTCATCCCATATAATCAAGTTCCCTTTAGGAATGGTGAAAGGGAGGACCACCATCCTCCACAAGTTGAAGATGATTCCATGAATCTAGAATGGATCTAAATTCTCTAGTCTTGGTAGTTGGAGCTGTCGAAGACTGGTGGATGAGTGGAGTAGCCTCCCTCAAAGTTGAGATGTCTCAAGATGTTTTCGACTATCTTCTAGTACATTTGCAAGTATTGTTTGGAGAATAAATTGGTATGATACCACTTAAATGATCTAAGATGAAGAGAAGGGTGAATTGAGCTATTAGCAACTCAAAAATTAAATGTGTATACATTCAATCATATCATAATATAACCAGAACAAGAAAGGGAGAGAGATAATGAACAACCACAAATAAATACAAATATTATAGTGGGTCTATCTTGAAATGTTGTAGCCTCACTACCTACAATGGTTATTCTTTCGAATTTCCTAACCACTTGATATTAGCTCACCAAGAGAATATGCTAAGTAACCTTCTATTTTCATCAAAAGAGTAACTAGATCCATTTACCAGGAAAGGAGCCAATAACCAATCTAATTATCAACGTAACTTACCTAGGGCCATGTACCCTACATCTTTCTTATCAAAGAAAGATAAAAAATAACCTTTAAGAGAGACATTGAAAATGAGAGAAATGCAAGCTACACAAGGTGACAATTAGGATGTTCTCTTGAAAAAGTATTCTATTAACTATAATTAAAGTAAGAAAGTAATAAAGATCAAGGGAGTGAATAGGGGAACTTTGAGGAAAAATTATTAAACTATAGCACAAGGAAACTTGGTAGCCTATAAAAGTACCCAAGTTACTCCTATTTATAATTCAGAGTTCCTACGAGCTAGCATACATGATTGTGATGAGTTATAGACAATTTTTAGGGACTAGGTGTATGTCCAATGGCCATGTTTTCTCTTTTATATATTTTTGTCTTTAACTCGGCATAACTTTGACCACAATGAGTCTCTTTTTTAGTAGGTCCCATGTTTCTTTGATGGGATAAGCATTATATCTAACACAATGTTTGTGCTAGCCTAGGCCTCCTTACTATGTGTTAGAAGTAAATCTATCCAAAATCACTGAGTGTATTCTTATTTTCCTCCTACATACTCCTACAAGAATGCATGCATACGTCTCTTATATGTCTTGAGGAAACATAATATGACATGATTTGGATTGTATAAAGGCATCAAAGATAGAACTGAATAAAACAAGTCTACCAAAAAAGGAAAGAACATTTCTTACCTAGGATGCCATCATACCTAGGATATTTTCAAGTAACCATAATGTCTAGTGAGAATCCTATAATTAATAAGAAGTACATATAGATATTTCATCAAAACAAATCCACATTTGCATTCCCTATTATGATGTAAGATTGCTTTTACCTAGCACAGTTGAGATATCTCGTGTAGTTGCATATTTTCCTTTATTGACCCTTTACCCCAAATATCTCACATATGGAATTAAGACCTTCTTAATTATACCTAGTGAACTTCTAATTTGGTTAATAAAAAATTATATCATCTACATACATCAAGTATGAGGGTGTAATCTAGATCCCATAGTAATGTATTTATAAATCCTACCAAACTGATGTCTTCTTTTATTTGCCTCAACAGAGCCACTTGAGACATAAAGAGATGGGGTATAAGGGATCACCTTGATGCAAACCCTTGGATGCCATAAAGAACCCATTTAGAACACAATATAATGAAATCAAGAATGTCCCCATCTTACCACATTCACAATATATCCCACTAACATCTTATGCATACATAAGTACTCCAATTTCTCTATATGTTTTTGGTGAATCCATTGACTATTTTCTCATCATGTATACTATTTAAGTCATCTACTTTGTAACTTCAAATTAATTATGCAATTTGTATATCATACAAATTTATGGTATTGTTGGATGCAAATTCAAATGCATGTTTTGTGGAAAATCAAACAATCATGTTGATGCATTGAACTAGGGTTGATGTCATTAAATCAAATCCTAAACCAAATAGTAGCGACATCATCCCTATAAATTGATCAAAAACTAGTTAGCACCGACAAGGGAAGTTAATGCATCGACAAACAATTTGATGGCATCTATAGAAGAAAAAACACATCACTTTATTCATGGTGATGCATTGTTAGGGTATGTCGATGCATCAACTTAGGGAAACCAATTTGTTGAAAATTATGAGTTTGTATCCAATATGTGTGATCTATTATCATAAAACAGATCACTTTAGACCTTAACTTATGGAGAGACCCATCTATCTAATTATCCACATTCAAAGACAAACAAGTAGAAAGGATGAGAAATGAAAGGTTCCCTTGGTGACCACAAAGCATATAAAGGTGAATTTGTTTGACAGAATCCACTTGAAGAAGTTGAGGACTTGCTTTCCACATTTCCACCATGGAATTCATTCTATTTTTCATTTATTAAATGGATCAACTTGTTTTTATTAGGAATGAAATTATTTTTTTCTAAGACCTGAGAGTGTCTTGGCATGAAACTATTAAAATTGGATCTTTACTTATTTATATGACACTATTACTTTTAGTTTCATGGATGGAAGATTTATGCCCATTGGATAAGATTATCTAACTTATTTGATGTCTTACATAGAATTCATTATCGTAAGATTCTAGCTTTATCAAATTTCCTCTATGAACACATGTTGATATGAGCACGGAATAGCTTTATGCCTATAAGGCCTTGTCGTTGTAAACATTAAATGCAATGGATTTAGTGGTGTTTCGATTGATACAATTGAAGTAGGGTTCATTGCTACTAAATAAAATGTTATGATCGAAAGGACTTAGTTCTTCTATGTAACACCTATTTAAACATTGAATAATAATATAATAAAGGTGTAGTTAATTTGTATTGGCAGACTATCACGGTGATACTAATGTTCTAGAGAGTCTCTCACCTTAGTATGCAATCAACTTCAGTTAATTACTTGTTAGCTTGTATTTGTTAATAAAAAAAGTCAAATCAACTCTTTTCACAGGATTAGCTAATTAGTTCTAGTTATTTATATTTTTTAGAGGCTCGAATCCCGAAGGTTCAACAACTTGGGGCTCAATTTTCCTTTTATTACTTGACTACCATACACTTGCATTTGCATATATGGTATTGGTGTGTCATCCTCTAACAAAATCATAAGGAAATAAGGATTTCCTCAAGGTATTGCCATTATATCGTATTAGAGGTGTTAGACATGTCCACTTTATAAATCATGCTCTCCCCTCCTTGGCATCCTTGAATTAGGTTGAGCATTGGTTCCTGAGATAGTCTGATGGCGTCTCTAATATTGAGGTTCTTTAAGAATGCCACTTGTTCTAAGGAATCCATTTTGATAGTACATATGTTAATATACAAAGAATGACTGTAGATGTGATCCTAAGTAATATATTGCCTATAATATGAGTAACTCTAGACGTGATCCTAAGTAATATATTGTCTATAATATGAGTACGTTCATTTATACATTATGGTTTGTCCTTTTTTTGAATAAACCACCCTAATGCATTTTATGCATCTACAAATAGACATACCACTCACACAATGTTTGATCAAGCTAATTAGATCATCTTTAACTATCTCCCATCTATATGGGAAGGAGGTCATGTTGAAATGGTCTAGTTCCAAGGAATTATCACATTCCATAAAAAACAACAACTTGATATCCTCTTTAGAGATTTCCTTCAAGAAGTATAAATATCCATGTCTAGAAAAAATTAGATTTTGAATAGGTTGGAGTACAACAAAATATATTCATATATTACCACTTCCTCTCCTACCACCTAAAGACCATCCTCTCTTCTAATTTGGTTCACCTTAGATTTAATTCTCTTAGAACATACATGTGTGTAGAAGAATTTTGTGTTTTTCTCCCCTTTCATCAACCATTAGATTTGTGATCTCTATTTCCAATAACAATATTCCAACTAAGAAGTTCCTCTAGTCTTCTCTCGGACTCTATAGTTATGTCGCTCTCTCAATGTTACCTGATATGTCATATTCTTCTTGTAATTGTTTAACCATTATTTCATGAGTCCTTATATTGTCAAAAATGTTTCCTAACATCTCTTTGTACCATAGCTTTAGGGCTCTTTTTAAGTGATCTATTTTTTTCTAAAAGTCTAATTGATGAGTCCCCAAGTTCTCCAAAAAACAATTCTTCCTAATACCGCCTTAATTCCCTCATGCCTACACAACATCCTCATAAACTTGAAGCTAGTTAATTATCCCAAGTTAGCACTTGATGTGATGGTGTCTGACTCCAATCTATTTGAAATCATAAGAAACCCCTCAAACAACTCAAGCAATAAGCCACTGTTAAGGATAAGACTGCCACTGTGTTTCCTTTTATTTCTTAACCCTGACAATCACTCTCGATAACCACATATTTTTTCTTTATATTTCTACTTTCTTTTTCTTTACTCTTTGGTAGTCATGTCCGAGATAAGTTTCTGTCAATCCAAAACCGACCTTACTATCTAACTTGATCAACTAGACTAATTCTATAATTGTTGGATGTTTTGAAAAAGAATCTCACATATTTGACCTTGACTAACTGAATGGTTGTGGGTTCTAGTAAAACTCACTAGCTTGGAAGTATTTCCCATGATTATTGTGGTTTTTGAAAAGAAAATACTAGTTTCATCTAAATTGTTACCCATTTTGACAAGAAACGTTACCCAATTTAGCGAAATTTGAACTAAATTGACCAGAAATTGTGCTCAAGTCAAAATTTTCAAATGAGTCCAATCTGGATCCACTTCAGTCCAGGTATGGCAATCGAGCATCTTTCTTGTCAAAATCTAGATATTTTGGGTCGAACAGGTGATTGTTTTCTCACTACCGGTGGGTTAATTCATGTAAAACATGTGACTTCTAAGAAAAACCACAACATTCTGGGTTGGTTTGAGAGAGTAATTCTCATCACTATCAGGTTTAGTGGGTCATGTTTGGGTTGAAGAAACTTGGCTCATTGTCATCCTCAATATGGAAACTAATACAGTGTTACTATAAAAGCAGTTTAGAAAATTAAATAATAGAAATTAAAAGTGTAAATGAAATTGAAAAGGGTACAAGTTTTGTTTATGATCTGCACAGGATTCTTGCAAACATATGATTACTTGGACAAATTAAATGGTCATAAAATGGCTTTTATGATATGCTGCCATCGGACTGCAACTTTCAAGGTTATTTAACTTGGATCAGAAGTAGACTGCCATCCAAAGCATGACAATTCGATGGGCACCTGAAAAATCAGTAAGAGGGCTTCAAACTAGTTTTCCATTGGGACTTGGGAATGGCACCCCGAACGTAGTTAATTGTTATGTGACTCGAAGTAATGTCCTGATCCGAATGCATATCCGATTTGGAAAATTAAATAGATATTCGCCGACCCGTTTACGGAGCATTGTGCGGGCCTTAGCCCGCCAATGGCAAGGGGGTGTGGGGGGGCGAAGCCCCCCGCGGTATGGTACGACTTGGATTTTGGATCCGATTAGGAATCCGATTAATTTTTCTGTATCTATATATATGTACACCCTTGTTAGGGTTCGGTAATCATCTTGTATTCTTCTTTGACGGCTGCCGCCGTACATAGGGTGTCCCTTTGTAATCTTTTCTCAGAAATAGTGGAAATGTCGCCCCCTCCCGTGGATCTCGACCGAACCACATAAATCTTGTGTTTTGGTTGTGATTGTTTCTCGTTTCTTGTTCTTTCGCTGCGAAATCGTTGTATTCTCGCGTTCAACCCTTAACAAAGTGGTATCAGAGTTGCGTGTTCAAGATCCGAACGATGACAAGTCTGTACAAGATCGAGAAGTTTGATCGCAAAATCAATTTCGGACTATGGAAGATCACGATGAGTGGTGTGCACGTTCAACAGGGAGTCTCCGAGGCTCTGGAAGGGATCGAGGAGATGCCAGCCACTATGACGCCGCAAGAAAAGAAAGTGATGGACCAGAAGGCTCTCACTGCCATCCAGTTATCCTTGGACTACAAGGTTTTGGCCGAAGTTGCCAAAGAAACTACTGATGCCGGTATTTGGAAGAAACTCAAAGATATCTACATGATGAAGTCTCTCCAAACAAAATTATATTACAAGCAGCGTCTCTACTGACTACGCATGGTGGAAGGTACATATGTCTGTGATCACATTGATGAGTTTACATATATTATTATGGATATGGAAAATATAGATATTAAACTCAAAGATGAAGATAAAGCCCTTATTCTTCTGTGCTCTTTACCCCCTTCATACAAGCAATTTTGAGAAACTATTCTGTACAGAAAGTCTTCAATCACAGTGGAGGATGTTATATCTTCATTGTTATCAAAGACCATGGTTAATAAAGACCTAATTGCTTCTTCTAGCGGGAGTCAGTCAGAGTCTCTTATGGTGAGGGGTCGTACAAAAGAAAAGGGAAACAACAAGAAGGAAACACACAGATCTAAGTCTAAATCAAAGAAGGTCTGTAAATACTGCAAGAAGTCTGGACACATTGTCGATGAATGCTACAAGTTACAGAACAACAAGAAGAGGGAGAACGAAAAACAAGAACAACCTGTAGATGCTAATGCAACATGTGAAGATCCAGAATATGTTCTTATGGCTTCATCTTCCTCATCCGTCAATTTTCAAACTTCTTAGATTCTAGACTCAGGCTGTTCACACCACATGTGCCCACACAGAGATTGGTTTTCTTCTTATGGGCACTATGATGGAGGTGTTGTAAACATGGTGAACGATTCTACCTGCAAGACAATTGGCATTGGGTCAATCCGCATAAAGATGTTCGATGGTGTTATCTAAACTATCTCCAATGTTCGTCATGTTCAAGATCTGAAAAAAAATCTCATCTCTATTGGCTTACTAGAAGCCAACGGTTTTCCATACAAGGCAGAAGATGGAATCCTGTCTATTACCAAAGGAGATGATGTTCTGATAAAGGGAGTATGTATTCCTGGAAATCTTTATAAATTAATTGGTGAAACTGTGACTGACAAAGCTGATGTTGTTTCTTCCTCACCCACTCCAAAACTGGATGCCACTAAATTGTGGCATATGCGACTGGGACACATGAGCCAGAAAGGCCTGGAATTATTATGCAGGAGAGGACTTCTAGGTGATATCAGTACTAAAAAGTTAGATTTCTGTGAGCACTGTGTTATGGGAAAGCAGAAAAAGGTCAGTTTTTCTACTGCAAATCATACTACGAAATGTACTGTTTATTATATTCATTCAGACATCTGGGGTCCTTCTCAAGTACCGTCCAAGGGAGGTGCTAGATACATGCTTACTTTCATAGATGATTTCTCAAGGAAAGTCTGGGTGTATTTTCTGAAGCATAAATCTGAGGATTTTGATCAGTTTAAGAAGTGGAAGACGCTTATTGAAAAACAAACATGAAGGAGCATCAAGACACTGAGGATAGATAATGGCATGGAATTTTGTTCTTCTAAATTTAATGAGTTATGGAAGTCTGAAGGTATTGCAAGACATCACATAGTTAGACATACACCCCAGCAGAACGGTGTTGCAGAACGCATGAACAAAACTCTTCTAGAGCGTGCACGTTGCATGCTGATCAATGCAGGACTTAGCAAATATTTTTGGGCTGAAGCCATCTCTACTGCAGTCTATCTTGTCCACCGTTCACCATCTACTCCACTTGGTTTCAAAACTCCTGAAGAGGTATGGTCTGGTCATCCTGCAAAATATTCTAATCTGTGTATTTTTGGTTGTCCTGCATATGTCTATTCAAATGAAGGAAAGCTCGAGCCTAGAGCGAAGAAGTGTATTTTTCTGGGTTATGCTGATGGTGTGAAGGGATACAGATTCTGGTACACTGAGCCAAACTCATCAAAATTCTTGATTGAAAGAAATGTTACTTTTGACGAGTCTGCCATGTTTTCTGCAAAACAAGATGGTGTCCATTCTCCAGCTACAGGTTCTCAGAGTTCCACAGAACATGTGGAGTTTGAAGTTAGTGCACACAACCCGACACCTCATGTTGTTACACAAGAAAATCCAGATGATGTTGAAGATGACACTCATGAAGAACAAACATATAGCATTGCTACTGGGAGACCAAGAAGACAGATCAGACCACCTGCAAGGCATTCAGATTATGTTGTTGCATATGCCCTTGCTACAGCTGAAGAAACAAATGATTCTGGGGAACCGACTACCTACAAAGAAGCCATGGCTGATCCCAAAGAAGCCATGTGGATTACTGCTATGAATGAAGAGATGGAGTCTCTTCAAAAGAACAAGACATGGGTACTTGTTGATCTTCCTGCTGGAAAGAAGATTGTTGGATGCAAATGGGTATTCAAAAGGAAGGAAGCTGGTCCTAGAGATTCTACTCAAAGGTATAAAGCGCGGCTAGTTGCAAAAGGCTACAGTCAGGTGGAAGGTATAGATTATAATGATGTGTTTTCTCTTGTTGTCAAACACACTTCCATCAGATTTATATTGGCATTAGTTGCTAGATATGATTTAGAGCTTGAGCAACTTGATGTGAAGACCGCATTCCTCCATAGTGACTTAGAGGAACAGATCTACATGCAGCAACCTGAAGGTTATATTTCTGCTGAAAAGAAGGATCATGTGTGCTTACTAAAGAAGTCTCTTTACGGTTTGAAGCAATCCCCGAGCCAATGGTATCGTAGATTTGATTCTTTCATGGTCAAGTATGGATATTTCAGGAGCAGCTACGACGTTTGTGTTTACTTGAAGAAACTTCCTGATGATTCTCTTATCTACCTCTTGCTCTATGTTGATGACATGTTGATTGCAGCCAGAGATAGTTCTGAAATCTGTAGTCTGAAGTAGTTACATAGTGGCGAATTTGAGATGAAAGACTTGGGAGCAGCAAAGAAAATTTTGGGGATGGAAATTATTAGAAACCGCAAAGCTGGAAGGTTACTTCTCAGTCAGGAGAAATATGTGAAGAAAGTTCTACAGCGGTTCTCTATGTCTGATGCATCTCCAGTATCTAGTCCTTTAGATGATCAGTTCAAGAAGCTCTAATTTGCTGAATCGCAGCAATCTGAAGAGGATGAAAACTACATGTGTCGTGTTCCCTATTCCAGTGCACTTGGTAGCATCATGTATGCTATGATTTGCACGCATCTAGACATTGCACAAGCAGTTAGCATGGTGAGCAGATACATGTCCAATCTAGGAAAGCTACATTGGCAACCAGTCAAGCACATTCTTAGGTACTTTAAGGGTACATCATTTGGCAAGAGCACAGAGACACTTGTTGGTTATGTTGATTCTGACTTTGCAAATGACCGTGACAAAAGACATTCTCTTACGGGTTATCTGTTTACTATTGGTGGTTGTGTTATGAGTTGGAAAGCTACATTACAACCCACTGTTGCATTGTCTACTACTGAAGCTGAGTACATGACATTGACAGAAGCCATCAAAGAAGCCACCTGCCTTAGAGGACTATGTGCTGAGTTTTATATTCTTAACAAGACGACAGCCATCTACTGTGACACTCAGAGTGCAATTCACCTTACAAAAGATCAGATGTTTCGTCAAAGGACATAGCACATCGATGTCAAGTATCACTTCATCAGAGAGGTGATAGCGCAGGGGAAGATTGTGGTGAAGAAGATTGTAAGCAAAGAAAATCCTACAAACATGATGACAAAGCCGTTGCCAGTTTCCAAGTTCAGACATTGTCTGGACTTGGTTAGTCTACACAACATGTAGTGACGCCCTTAGGGGCTGGAGGGGGATAGAGATCTACTATTATTCCTTTTCAGAGAGCTAGAGACTTCAAGTCAAGGTGGAGATTGTTATGTGACTCAAAGTAATGTCTTGATCCGACTGCATATCCGATTTGGAAAATTAAATGGATCTTCGCCGACCCGTTTACAGGGCATTGTGCGAGCCTTAGCCCGCCAATGGCAAGGGGGTGCGGGGGGGGGGGGGGGCGAAGCCCCCCGCGGTATGGTACGACTTGGATTTCAGATCCGATTAGGAATCCGATTATTTTTTCTGTATCTATATATATGTACACCCTTGTTAGGGTTCGATAATCATCTTGTATTCTTCTTTGACGGCTGCCGCTGTACACAGAGTGTCCCTTTGTAATCTTTTCTCTGAAATAGTAGAAATCTCGCCCCCTCCCGTGGACGTAGGTCATCTCGACCGAACCACGTAAATCATGTGTTTTGGTTGTGTGTTTGTTTCTCGTTTCTTGTTCTTCCGCTGTGAAATCGTCGTATTCTCGCGAAATTGAAAAGGGTACAAGTTTTGTTTATGATTCTGCACAGGATTCTTGCAAACATATGATTACGTGGACAAATTAAATGGTCATCAAATGGCTTATATGATATTCTGCCATCGGACTGCAACTTTCAAGGTTATTTAACTTGGATCAGAAGTAGACTGCCATCCAAAGCATGACAATTCGATGGGCACCTGAAAAATCAGTAAGAGGGCCTCGAACTAGTTTGCCATTGGGACTTGGGAATGGCACCTGAACGTAGTTAATAAACCAAACCTCATAATAAGACCGTGATAACAAAACTATACCCTCAGACAAGATCGTGAAGCAAAACTATATATTATTCCAGTACTTCATATGATCTGCCACTTCTCATCATTCAGATATAGGAAAGAGCGGCACTTTGCATTGGCAGCTTTCCATGAGCTTTCAACATTTCACGGGAAAAAATACGGGATAAATACACCTCACTAAGCTCCCCGTGTTGGAAGACGGAAACATATTAAGTTTAGAATTAACTTAAGTACCATTTTAACGACGGTTCAGCAAGCTTTTTCTGGAGGGCATTGAAGGCAAAGTCAACCATGGCCTTTGGGAACTTGCAAAGACCATATTTGTCCGAGTGGCCCCTCTTGTCCTCCTTCAACGGTTCAATCTCACCTCTGGACCATTACAAGGTTTGTCTCATTTCTAGTCATCCTTTCAGAAACCAAAAGAGCTTTGTTGACTTCTAAACCTATTACAGTTGTGTAGACAGATTCCGTCTATATGAACACCCTTTGTCCACAGCCCACAGGGATTCACAACTCCCGGTACCAGCAATACATTTACAGAAACTAGGTCTTAAAAGCGAAACGACTTCTATAGCCGAATTTTCCCAGCTGTTGAGGAGATGGCGTCTGGGCTACCAGTGTCATTCCTTTGTTTGACAGTCCTGTTAGGATTCTGCGTTGGATACTCTGCTTCGGTGATGTTTTCCAGCCTCCCAAAGACTCTTATCGTTTCAGCTTCGCCCAAGAGCGGACAAGGTACCGACTTGTTTTGCCTTTTCCCTTCATTCCCAAATCTCAGCTTCTAACGTATGTTGGTGTTATGGGAATCTGAATCGCTGGCACAGAGTTATTCCTTGTTTGATTCACTAAAAACCCACAGGGTGGCTGATGAATTGAATATACCACCCGAAAGCCCCAATCTTAATAATTAAAAATCGTTGTTTTATATTTTTCTTGCCATTAGTGCTCTACGCCGGGAAGGACACGATCACTGTCTCGTGGGGCCTGAACCAAACTCTGCCCCACGGCGCCGACGCCAAGTACAAGACGGTGAAGGTGCGGCTCTGCTACGCGCCGGTGAGCCAGTTGGACCGTGGGTGGCGCAATACGAAAGATGACCTGAGCATAGACAAGACTTGCCAGTTCACCGTCGCCCTCAAGCCTTACTCCGCCGGCTCCAACCAGACGGTCGAGTACACGGTTGAGCGCGACGTGCCCACGGCGACCTTCTTCATCAGGGCATATGTGCTCGACGACTCCGGGACGCAGGTCGCCTACGGCCAGACCACGGACGCCAAGAAGGGCACAAACCTGTTCGAGATACAGGGCATCAGCGGGCGGCACGCCTCGTTGGACATAGCCGCCGGGTGCTTCTCCGCCTTCTCCATCATCGCGCTCGCTGGATTCTTCGTTGCCGAGAAGAGGAAAGGGACCAAGTAGCGGCGTGGGAGCTGCTGGGCGGGGAGTGTTGTCAACCAATGGCCTGCAGACAAGGACCATGTTCGACAGAGTGAGGTGCTTTCTGGGACGGAATAACCTGCGTATTATATAGTTTTATACAATTTCTGCCTTTGTAGTTTTACCGTTACTGTGTGCGCTTTATAATTTTCTGATTCTGTAAAACAATATCGTTCTTTTTTTTTTGTTATAAGCGGAGGGGTTTGTTATTCACGCTGGCCCTCCGCCAGGCAAAAATATCGTTCCACTTTGCCTGTAGTATCACTGCAGGCAGTTGCTTTTTCCAGTATGAACTGAATTTGCGTCCAACCAAACACGTGGATTTGTAACACGCGTTGGGTTGCAACTGGACACCTTCCGGTGCAGCCCAACCAAACGGGCCCTAAGCTTCTCTCCGGGCTTGGTACTTTTCTTGGTGCTCGGAGAATGTGTAGCGCTGTGAAATTTACCAGATCAAATAAATGTTTAGTAATAATACCTCACTGGTCTTATTTGTTGATATAAATTTTCAGAAAATGCAGCCAATTGTAATATACTTTTATAGAATTAATCTCAGTTCCATTTCTGACTTGAACTAGAAATATAATTGTGAGGAAAAGTGGAGGAAGTACTAAGCGGACCAAATCTTCGGTCCCTGTTTAACTTTGATTTGTTGGGCCACGGCGGCATGTACGCCAGAGATTTATTGGGCATACAATTCCGGATGGACTAAAATTTCAACACGCTCACGTAAGCGCTTGTAACGCCCATATTACGCACAACAAAATCACTGCCCAAAACCATCTTTCATTCGTGTTGTCCCTACTTTCCCACTACCTTTTCCGCTTCAACAATCGGTTTGCACCAAAGATTGGCGGAAAAATTGATTTTGAGAGAATGACATGATAGACATTATTTGGGTAGTTCATAAAGATTATGTAATAGATAAATAAAATTATTTTACTTACAACTTTTGGACCGTGATGATTTTTTTGACCAAATAAAAATCATTAGATGCCTTATAAAAAATGCATTCCGACAACACTAATTTTGATGTATTTTTTAAGAAAAAGAATACAAAAGTGATATGATGTGATGAGAGAAAAAATTATTTTGTTTATCATTTTTAAACCATGAAGAATTTTTGAATTAAATAAAAGCCATTAAATTTATTATCAAAAATACATTCAAACAAGACTAATGTTGAGAACAAAAAGAAACTGTTGGTCAAATATCAAAAGGGGAATAGTTAACAAATCCATGACGAATTGATGCCCAATAGTCAATTGACACCTAGAGATGGTTCACTGACATCCAGAAATGATTTATTGACACCCACAAGTATAAAATGGAGCACAAGTAAATAGTATATGTGTTAAATCATGGCTAAGGTAACTGACAATTTAAAAACAACATAGTGGCAGCCTAAATAAGTTGATTTGACATCCGAGAACAACTTAATGACGCCTGAATATGGTTGTACGTATTAAATAGGGTGTAGGAGTATTTTACACCTAACAACAACTTAATGGGGCCCAAACATAATTGTTTGACGCACAAACAGTTAGTAAATCCATGGATGAAGTAGCGCCCAATGGTTAACTGACACCCAAAGATGGTTTATTGACGCTCAAAATTAGTTCATTGACACCCAGAAGTATAAAAATGGCGCCCAAGTAAATATTATATGTGTTAAATCACGGCTAAGGTTATTGACAATCAAAAGCAACGAACAATGTCCAAATAAATTTGTTTGGCACCCAAGAACAACTTAAAAGCGCCTAAATATGGTTGTACATATTAAATAAGGTGTAAGGATATTTCACATCTAACAATAATTTAATGACACCCACAAATGGTTAATTGACACTTAGTGATGGTTCATTGACGCCCAAAAATAGTTTATTGACAACTAAAATTATAAAATGGCTCCCAAGTAAATATTGTATGCATTAAATCACGACTAAGGATGAAAATGAAAAGCAACGTATAGCACCCAAATAGATTTTTTTGACACCTAAGAATTACTTAATAGCTCTCAAATATGGTTATACATATTATATAGGATGTAAATGTACTTTACACTCAATAAAAACTTAATTGACACCCAAGAACAACTTAATGTCGCCCAAATAGGATTGTTTGATGACCAAAAATAAATTTTTTGACGATCAAACACATTCTTATCATATGCACACATACTATGGTGCATAATAGTTAATTGACACCCAGAGATGGTTCATTGACACCTAAAAATGGTTCATTGACACTCAGAAGTATAATGACACTAGAGATTTTTTAAAGCTTTTAGCAAATTTTGATCGTTATTTGGTCATTTTTAGGCCTTTTTCATCCATTTCTGGGTGCATATTCATAATTTTTCAGAAGTTTTGTATTTATCAATTTTGGGTTCTTTTAGTGAGTTTTGGGCACTTTTACCTAACTTTTGGGCACATTTAGTTATTTGTGGACATATCACCATATTTTAGCATTTTTAGTCATTTTTGGGTGATGTATAGCCATATTTAGGCGTCTTTAACCATTTTAGGTGCATACTTACCATTTTTAAGCACTTTATTTTTAGGCACATATTTCTCATTTTTTGTATGCTTTACCGATGAATACACGCCTAATTATCATGAATACGTAGATACTTCCCTCATGACCTTCATTTACTTCTCTCACTTCCCATCTCTCATTACTTCTCTCACTTCCTACCTCTTCCTCCATCATTTTTCTTCTCACTTCTCTAATCTTCCATCATCAGTTCCCTCCTCTTTTCTTTATTACTTCTTTCCTCAAAAGTATATCAACATTAGTATTTTTTGAATGTATTTTTTATTACAAAACTAATAGTTTTTATTTTGTTCAAAAATTCATCATGGTTTAGAAATTATAAATGAAATAATTTTCTCTCTCATCACATAATCTCTACATAACACTTTTGTATATTTTTTCTCAAAAATATATGTATTTTAGTCTTGTCGGAATGCATTTTTCATAAGGAATCCAATGATTTTTGTTTCGTCAAAACAATCATCACGGTTCAAAAGTTATAAGTCAAACAAATTTATTTCTCCATTACGTAACCTCCATCAACCACCCAATTAATGTATGCCACGTCACCTCTGAAAACTAGCTTTGTCTCCAACTTTCTCCCTGAAACTGCCCAGACGTCACCCAAAAATTACTCAGAAATGCCATTGTCAGCTCACACATGCCATTACCACTCTCTAAAAAGGCAAATCTTCTCAACTCATGTAAACCACCTTTCTTCCTGCGCGTAATTGTGTGTGAGTTGTATTTGAGCGTGACCAGAAAATTTTCAATCCCAGACATATGAGATTCACTCGATACTAAATGGAAAATTACCGCAATTGTAGTTCAACAACGAGTCCACAATTGTAGATTTACGTGATGTTAGTAGTACTAACTTTGAATATGTCAATTTCTCTTATAAAAATATATATATATAGCATGTTCTTAAGATACCTAACAAGATTAACGGTTTAGGTTTTTTAAAAATTACTACATCTTTAAAAACGACTGAGGAGTACCGTGCCTCCGGTACACTCGAGTGTACACTAGCTTGACTATATATGTATATGCATAATGTTTGGATTTAATATGAGCTCAATAATATGAATAGTAATGGTAATATATATATATATATATAGAGAGAGAGAGAGAGAGATAGTCAGGCTAGAATATCCTCGAGTGTACATATTGAATACACTCAAGTATTTTTGCATATGAAGACTATTTTTTGCAAAATGTAAATCATTGATCTTTACCGTCATATTATAACTAGGCTACATATAAATTTTGAGTCCATTTGGATGAATGTAAGTCACTCATCCAAGGGCAACAAAATCGACATGCGAAACTAATTTGTAATGCATAATTTTTGCGGTCTTTATAACATGACCTATAAATGTCCAAATGTGCTCAAAATTTGCATACGAGCTATTCACAAGATGTTTAAGAAGATATATATATATATATATATATATATATATATATATATATATATATATATATATATATATATATATTACCATTACTATTCATATTATTGAGCTCATATAAAATCACAACATTATGATGTTGCTGGAGTATGGAGAATAGGAGGCTTTTCAAGGCCACCCCTTCCATGAGTTACCATCACCGGAGTATAAGTCTTTACAAAGTCACAACTTATAGAACCCTCTCTACAGCCACCCATGTGGACTATTCCATAAGCCTAGTGTTACCACCTTTAACTCAAGGGCAAGAACGATGAGGTCCTCAAATTTTAGTTCAATCTTTTATTTCCTCTCTTTAAGAGAGATAAAGGGACAAAGGGGATGAAGGGACTCAACATTTAGAGGTTGTTACAACTCAAGGGGGGGGTTGGGAGAGTGGGTCTTGATAAGCTCTTCTGAGGAGCTCACCTGAGCTGCCTTGAGTTAAGCGTAGTTGAGTCGAGCACTCTTCAGCTTCAAACAGCTAAGTTGGACTACCCACAACCTGAATTTAACATCATTGAATGCCACCTTCCTCGGAGGTAGTGTTTCCACTTGAACCTTCTGTAAATCTTCATACTCTCATAGTGTAGTGTTGTGCTTCAAAGAAGTTTTCACTCTCTGGCACATGTGTCTACAGAAACATCTTATGCACTTCATAGGTCCACTTAAACTTTGGGAGGTAAGATATACTCCATCTTACGAGTGTCGTGAATCATAGTTGTTGGATGGACCCTCTTGGAAATAAGACGCTCGAGGTTGGAAATATCTTCATGATAGTATGTTGAAGGGTGTATCATGGAGGGACATAGCAGATCTAAAAAATTCAACAAAGGGGGGATAAGTCAGCTATATAAGGTATTTGTTGTGATGGGGAGGCCGATGTAATAAATATGTTGGGAGTGAGAATTCAAACTTGGGTCTCTAGCTTAAAGACAAAATAGTACTACTAATCTAGCTATCAATTTGTCTTGTAACATATCCACATAGGGCCTATATGTACAATGTCAAATATGTATAATTCATTATTTTGGATTTTAGGAGGGGGCTAGAGCCTCGGTATCACCCCCTAGATTGGCCCCCGACACAAGCCCTTTATGCACCACTTTTGGTTGCCCTATTTTCACATTTGAGGAGTGAGACAAAATGACACCTTCTCCTCAAATTTATACTCTTTATCCCACTAATACCAATCCTCCTATTTCTACACATATTCTACAACCTTAAAGAGGTTATCATGGAAGTCCTTAGTGTGGTCATGCCTCTGCATACAAAGATGATCACCCTCATCTTGATTAATTTCCATTGATGCCCCCATCAATTTCAAGCATCTTTCGTGATCTTCATCGATCACCGTAGTCATTGGTCTTCTTCTACATGGCCATCAAGCTCTCGACCTCAACTCACAGATTTTGTGCCATTATCACCTTCTCCATAAAATGGTGAGAAGTTCATTGAAGATCTCTGCTCTGACGTCATCAAAGTGTTGTGGTGTTGACTATGACAAGGAAGAACTCTTCACCGTAACACATCCTGTTATAGGAGAAGATTGCCACTTTCAGACCTCCATCAACCCATGCAACATCATTAGTTAGTAATTTCTCCTCAATATCTTTTCTTTCGTGGTGGACTTCAGTGCTTTAACACACTAGGTACCATCGATCGCATTCACGGAGGTGGGGTCACATAGGGGCAAATGCCCCCTCAACTCCAAAAAAAATTCAAAATTGTTGTAGTAAATACCCCTCAAATTCATAAATGTTTAAATAGTAGTAGTAAATGCCTCTAAAAAGTATATTATTTTTTAATGGTAGTATTAAATGCCCCATCTCAACTCTAAAAATTTAGTTTGATAGTAACTTTGACCAACAATACTCTTAACAATTGACACAAAAAATGTAACTCCAAAATTCACTCCATTCAGTATGCATCTGATATGCATTTATTCCATAAATGAATTATGTTGACTGGAATTATTGTGGTTGTTAAGCTTCACAAAGTTCACACGCGAAGGTGAATTAGATGAATTTTTTTTCCTTCAATGTAGTATTTAAATAATTGATGCAAACAAGATAATCCAAAAGGTAATGCATCAATGACGCGGCTTATATTATCGCACTAACAAACTCACTTAGGGTTGAAATCCCTAAGTTTTTAACTAAAACAACGTGCAATAATACCACCCGCAAGCGGACGGATCTTATCACAGTATAGTTGAGGATCAAATCCCAAGGGACAACATTTTTAAGAATCTTTCTCTAGTCGAATCTAGTTGAATCAAGACTAATATTTAGAACAAGGTTGGTTGAATTGAGTTTAATTAAACTAAATGCAAGGAAAGTAAAAGAGCAGGATTAAAGGTTGATTAAAGATAAATGAGGGAAATCGCTGGGATGGTCCCGGGTTTCACCACCACTACACATGCAATCACATCCAAACATCAAACATCCAGGCAAGATATAACCATTCAAATTGAGTTGCTGCAGAACCCCCCGTACGGGCGTTAGGTCCACGTAAGCATCACCTTAGGTATCAGATGTCTCGTCACCATCCAGATCACGTACTTACGGCTCCGAAGATACATAAATCCAAATGAAGTTGTGGGCCCCCTATACAGGCGTCAGGCACACAGAAGCGTCACCGAGGGCTAGATGACTCGTCACCACACGGATCATACACTTACGACCTCAAGGAATCCCATTCTATTTCTAGTTTGGGAGTCAACCGCGTTAATCGACATTCAAAACCTACGCATTGAAGTTCTCGCAACATAGGAAACGAACAAGATAAATGCAAGCAGGTGATCAATCCACAAACACACATTGACGATTAACAATGAAATGAAAGATTATATACATGCCATGGAATGTTTAACAAAAATATATGAAAGCATGGGTAGCGGGGCTAGTCCCCGCACCCCAACAAAAGTAAACTACTCACTCATGGTGAGAGAAACAAGAATAACAAGAGAGAGAGAGAGAAGTTTCCGCCATGAGCATGGTGAAGAAGATGATCGCTGCTCGGTGGAGAAACGGTCTTCTATACGACGTCATAGCAGATCTGGACGAAGAGAGAAGAACACCACGGTAGACGGGGCAGATCTGCTCTCTCCACCTTCTCTTTCTTCTCGTGGACCTTGCTCACAGTAGAAGGAGCAGCTCGTGGATGAGATGGTGGCATGGACGCAGCATATCTAGATCCAGATCTAGATCTAAACTAGGTGGCTTGCAGATCTGAGTCTTCACTCGAGATCTGGGTGAAAAAGCCACAAAACCACCACGGGGGAAGATTCTTGGCTTTGGAGATCGTCTCCTTAGGCCCAGGACAGTCCTACAGCCTAACGGTGTCTGGAGATGATGATTTGACTGGCTGGAGTCGAGTTCTATTTATAGGCAGGCTGGGCACCGACTTAAAATCGCGACCTTGTCATTTCTGCAGCGGGTTGCGGCTTTTGTCATGGTCGCGGCATTTGTCGCGGTCGCAGCCTTTGTCGTGGTCGCGACCTTTGTCGTGGTCGCAGAAAATGTCGTGGTCGCGGCCTTTGTCGTGGTCGCGGCAAATGTTGTGGTCGCGGCATTTGTCATGGTCGCGGCAAATTTCGTGGTCGCGGCCTTTGTCGTGGTCGCGGCGAATGTCGTGGTCACGGCATTTGCGATGCTCTGTGTGAGGAAGATCCACGACCTGGCATAGGTGAAGACGCGAGGGCGAAACGAGGAGGTAGCTGGGTTGTGGGCATCTGTGTGGGGTCGCTGCTTGGTGCTGCACCTCGACCAGGTCTGTAGGTGATGAGGTGGGAGGAGCTGCTCGTAATCGGGATGAGGAGGGAAGGTACAGGTGGAGAGGAGATAAGATCGTGGGAGCAACGGAGGTCACGATTGCCTCCGTAAGGTCATACGACAGGTCGTGGCTTCGTTGCTCGATGGCGGATGTTGGTCGCGGGTGGAGGAGGGATGAGTCGCAATCTCTGGAAGTGGAAGGTTGTCGCTGCTGTAGGAAGAGGAGAGCGGCAGGGGGCAGGGTGAAGGCGGACGCAGAAGGAGGGATCAGGTCGTGACTAACAGACCCGCGGTCTCAGCTAAGGTAGGTCGTGATCTCTGCTGCTGCTTCGGTAATCCGCGGGCATGAGGGGTGAAGGGACCATGAGTGCAGCAGGTCGCGGTAGGAGGCTAGGCTACTGGTGATCGGAGGCAGACCATGGGTATTGCCGCAGGCGTGACTAGTTGCAGGTCATGGCTCTGGATAGGAGAGACCGCGGGAGGAGGGAGGGTCGCGGTCTTCACTTTGTCGCGGTCGCGGGAGTCTGCCTGGTCATGGGCTTTGCTTGGTCGCGGGCATGCGCTCGATCACGGGTATCACCGCAGACAGGTGTCTGAGGTTCCTTGGGAGTCTAGGTCGTGGGAGAGATCGCGATTTGGGTCGCGATTAGCAAGATCGCGAGCGGGGGGGGGAGATCCGCGGGCAGGTGGCTAAAGTAAGATCGCGACCAGGCTACAACAATCGCGATCGCGTTTAGGGTAGCAGAGGGATCATGATCTGTGAAGATGAAAGGCACAAGTCGTGCTTGTGAGAGGGAAGGAGGGACCCAATGGCTTAGTGGAGGGCCCAGTTGGGGCATAAGAAAGGGACAAGGCCTCGACGCTGCTGACTTGAATAAAGAAGAAAAGGGGTGCAAAAAGTGATGTGGGCCGAGAAGTTTGTGTTCCAAGCTTGACTTCTTGGACTTAATTAAACCTGCAAATAGGTGTAAAAATTGAATTAAAACCACTTCGATTAAGCCAAGGCAATGCGCATATTAGACGATAAAGCCAATAAATGTGCATTAAAGCAAGTAAGCCAAGTCAATGCACATAATAGAAGATAAAGCCAATAAATGCACGAATGCAACCAAAATTGGGCCAAACGAGGCGATTAGACTTAGATGAATATGCATTCATCACTTAATGCACAATTCAGAAAATTAAGTAGTGTTCACTTGACTACATGTTGCTATTTAGTTTTAATAAAATATTTGTGAGGAAGTTCATTCGTAGCATATTTACTCCACAATACTTACATGACAAAGTGTATAATACATTAAAATTAGGAATATGGTATACTAGATTAGCAAACAAATACATTTGTTAGAGTGATTTGTGGTACATAGAGTGGGTCCAAATATGATTATGATTTAAATAAGATAATGTTTGAATATTTTGTTAAGAATTTAGATATATTGTTAAAAATGATATGAAAGAAATCATAATCTTGTGGCTGTGTCAACAATTATCATACCAAAGATTATCTTACCAACAAAAATACGAGTTTTAAAGTTTATTTTATGCCAATCACCATACCTATATATCCTTGTAGTCCTGGAGCCAGATAAATACATGTTTTTTGCATCCTAATCTTGTGTCCGTTGCTACCAACGTTAGACGACCATTCATATTTCAGTCAGTCATTGTTGTTTCTTATAAGTTGTCAATTGAAAACTAACGAGCACTATCAAAGTTTTGATCAATTCACAAAGCAATAGGTATATTCTTTTGTATTCTTATTAGTTGATTCAATTCTTAGTACTGGCATCACCATAATATAATCAATGTAACAACTATCATAAAACATATATTGGTGATTGATGTATTGGATGTACCACTATCTATTTTTTTATCTTTGTTAACTTTTGAGATATTAGTAAATAGAAATTCTCATCATATTTAATATGAACTGTTTGTGGTTTTGTTATTCAATTTACTTGATTATATGGATACAATATTAAGACTATAAGATATGAAGAGATATTTTCATACGTTATCCAAACATGGGTCAACATCTAGATCATTACCAAATATTATTACTCCTGGCGTTGGACAACCATCAATACATGTTAACATGAGAAATTTTGATGGTGCTAGCTTACTATCAAAAGAGAGTAGACTAGAAATTATCTTGGAGGAGATTGAAATGGACCGTGGGTTACAACTTAAATTGTATGACTTTCTAGTAAACAAAACAGACATAATATGAAATTTTTTATCTATAAGAAGGGTCATTTCAACTGTATAATCACGAGTTTCCACAAAATATGATTGGTAATAAACTGTGAAGATTTAACAAAGCATGATTTTCTAAATTCTCAATATGGATAGAGTAGTGTTTCTAAAGTTGTTGTTTATTGTCCATGTTTCATATAGAAAGTGCAAAGTCCATATATATATGTATACCAATTAATAAAATTGACTTTGATATTATTAGTGGCAACATCAACAATGAAAATATCATTCTCTACCATGAATCTTGTTAAAAATTGTCAATGCAACTCGATGAATAATAAGTGACTCAATGACTCAAGGGTTACCTATATTGAAAAATATATATTTGACACCATTAAAAATAAAGTAATAGTGAATCATTCTATGAAATGAGAACTAAGTTTTAATTGTGAGGATGGAAGTTATAATTTTTATTATCAAATGAATTAGTATATATAAACATTGCACTTTGAGTGTGTTTTAGATATTTGTTGATAACTACTCATGTTATTAGATTCTTTTCCAAACTTTTAGTTAATGACTAATTTTATTTGTAATGTGTCCCCCTCTAACATCTGGCTGGATCCACCTATGATTGGTTGCCAACATTCTCATTGATTCCTACATCTATTTCACCCCACCTTCATCTTCATTTCCCAATGAATTGTCAATTGACGATTCCATTTTCTTTCATCTTTGTTGGTCGTCATCGATCCTTTGTTCATTGGTGAAATTAGTATTAGTTTTTTTGTAAGGACCCTGTCCTAAGTTTTAGGGGTATCCCTATTTTCTTTGGCTTAATCATGTGCTTAGAAACTTGCTATAATATTTTGAGATGTGATTCATGCTTGTGGTGTGCTTAAGTTTAAAGTTTGAGCTTGTTTGGATGATGTGTGTGCTTTCCATGCTGGTTTTGGTGCAAATTGCAATTTTTTGAATATAGGGGGCTGATGTGTAATTTGCCACCTATAGAGTGTTCCTTCTCTCTCCTAGATTCATGAGAGAGTGTGTGGTGCTTTGGGGCACTTTTTTTTACCCTTGGTTGAGTGGTGTCACCCTTAGTGGTGATTAGGGTTTTCTAGGGTTGGTGTGCTTTGACCTTGTGACCTTTATTGGTTTGTCTCGACCTAGGTCGCGACCTAGGGTTTGTTGAGGGGGTGTCATGGTCGAGACACTTCCCCTTGGTGTGTTGGTCATGACCAAGGTTGTCTTGGGTCAAGACAAAGGCTTGGAGAGGTGTGTTTCGACCTAGGTTGCTTGTGGTGGTCTTGGTGTCGTGACCTAGTGGTGTTGTTAGGGTGTGTCACGACCATGGAGCCCCTTGGTGTGTCGCAGTCACAACATAGAGGGTGGAGTTGCTTAGGTGGTCAAGACACTACCTAGAGTGTATCACCATGTCTTGCAGTCATGTTTAAGTGGTTGCATGTGGATGCATGTTGGTCTTTTGCGAGGACAAGTGTCCCTTCGGTTCCTTAGTGTGTTGACACCTCATCCCTACTCTCTCTCATCCTTCATATATATAACCCCTTATCCCTTCTTTCTTGCAACCCTTTTCGGCCATCCATCTTCTTCCTCCTTCTTTGCTTGTTCTTGGAGCTTGGTGGATCAAGGAGGTTCATCCTTGTAGCTTGAGGAACCAATCTCCTCTTGCATGTAGAGGTGGTGGCAATCTGAGTTCATCTCCCATCTTTAGTAAGTGCTTACCTTCTATGTTTAAGTTCCTTTGATCTCCTACCTCCATCTTCTTCCTCTTTCTCAACCTTAGGCTGTGTTTTAACATGGTGGTCATTCTTGAGAGTAATCTCCTCATCACAAGGGTAATAGGCCATGTTTTGACAAGGTGACACCCAAGTGAGAGGAAGATTCTTCTCTCTTTTCCCCTTTCTTTCCTTTGATTCAGTTTTGCAGTTTTTCTCTCTTTCTTGAGCTACCCTTTGACCTTGGTGTTTCCCCTTTCTTGAGGTGATCTTGAGGTTGAGTGTGGAGCTTTTGGTGGAGCATTTCCAACCCTTGGATTGTGTACTTGGAGCTCTTGATCTTGAAGTTTTGAGCTCTTGGTGGTGATAGTCTTAAGGCAGGTTATATAACACTAAACCTTCTCTACTATTGCACTTCTAATTACATTTTGTTGTTGTTTTCTCTCTATGATGCTTCTCCATCATGCTATTATATCATGCTAAACCCTAGAACTCATTTGGTAGAGTCATTATGCTTGGTTTGGAAGTAACCCGGAACCCTAACCTTTTGTATCGGTTTCAATAGATGATGTGTTATGAAGGTTTTTCTCCATGTTTTGCCCTTTAACTCGCCCTCATGCATGATGTTCATGTACTTAGAGGTCGGAGGGATGTTAGGTCCGGTTTTAGTTATCTTGTGTATGGTTTTCTCTTCCGTGTCTAAGGTTCTTCCTTGGTAGTTTCTTGACCCATGACTTAGGGTTTTGGTGATTGGTTGTATGTGACATTTTTTTTCATGGTAACTATGGGTTCACCTTCAGTTTCAGTTTTTTTTTGGTCACCTGGTGATCATCTCCGAAGGAGGGTCGGTGATCAGACTTTGAATTTATAACCTGAAACCTTCAAGGACCCCCACAACTTTATTACGAGGTTGAAGTAGATATACGGCGTCGAACACAGGGATGTGGGGACATTTAGGACGCATAAGACCTCGCAATTAAGTCAGATAAGCCAAACTGATAGTCGATAAAAGTATGGAGCTAGAACTAGTCTAGTAGGTTGTCATGAAGTAAAAACAAAACAAAGAAAAGAAAACAAAACAGAGTCTGTGGGATTCTACTAATTAGAGAGAAGGAGTTCTTGGCTATGTAACCATAAATTGGGAAGTCTATGCACCCATTCTCAGCCGTAGAAAACCCTCGAACACCTCAGCAAACAACCTACATCCAAACATAGTAAGTACTGTGGTATCTATTCCTATGGGGTCATCCCACTTTCTTTCACATAGCATGACTAAAACCCATCAATGATATGAAACCTCTCTCGAGGATGACAACTCAGCACCCTGGAATATTCTAGATACCCTCTCAGGTCTAGAATATTCTGAGATGCTAGGAACAGGTGTGATATGGGCGGAACCAGGTATTGGGCCTGACCATGTTTATATTGGACCCGGCTGGGCCCAGGTCTACGGTTCTATATAGATCACCTTGAACCGTCCTCCTTTCACATTCCTATCCAAAATACTTTCTCTTATCTATTTCTACAATGAATCTCTCGATATAGGTAGAGATAGAAGTTCAAGCAAGAAAGAGATCAACCAAACTTTCAATCATAACCAGAAAGAGAAGATAGAACAGAAAATGTACTAGATCTAAAATAAAACTACTTGCTTAAGGTAAAAGTACATAAACATGCCCAAAATGGGCTATATAGCCAAGAAGGAGCTCAACTAGCCATGGACAAGCATAGTTGACACCGAACAAAGATGAAAGAACATCATTTGTATAGAAACAAAGGAGAACTGTAGAAGAAAGGAGAAGAAGAAGAGATTTAGACCATAGATGAGAGGTGGCTCTCGCTCCTTAGCCTCCTTATAGGTCGGATCTCATCTTGGGTTGTCCTCCTTGGTCTTCTGGACTCCTTTCTCTTTGATTCCACCCAAACAACAACTTGGTAGGTGTATGGAGGTGGAAGATGGCTGAGAATGGTAGGATATGGGTGAATAGTGGTGGAAATGGTGGTAGATGGAAGAAAATTGGAGAAACAGACTTAGGACGAGTACTTCAGCCTTTCCAGACCTCAGAACTCTCCCACGAGGCTCTCGGAACTAAAACAGGTCAGAACCAAAATGTGGAACCTCCAAAAATTCATAACTTGGACCTCCCAATCTCGGATCCCCTCTCCAGGTCGTGAGGGGTGGACATTTATAGGCAAAGGCGGAAGATGGTTGTGACACCTACCTCAGTCACGGTCCTAGTCTCAACCTGACCATCCCAAGCCTTGGCATGGTCGTGTCAAGTGTCAATCGAGGTAGACTCCATGGTCAAGGTGGATCCTGTGGTCATAGTCAAGGTGGATCCTGCGGTCGCGGTCATGCCGCAGTCAAGGTGGATCCCGCGATCGCGGTTGAGGTGGATCTCATGGTCACCTCAACCCAATCGTGTCGAGTGTCGGTTGACACAACATCTTGGTTGCGGTCATGGCGTTGTCTTCTTGGCCACAGTTGTGACATCCTCCTTAGTCACAGTAGTGGTGTCATGGCCCAACCCACCCCCACGAGGGGGGGGCTATTACTGGTGGTTGATGGGCCCACGTCGTTGGTGAGGATGCATCCTGATAAAGGACTGACCATCAAAAATAGGGTCCAAGATATCAAAAGTTTCTTGGGTGCACATAGTGTAATGCTTAGTCCACCACGGTCATGACAGATGGAAGTCTAGTTGCTGCAAAAACTATGTGTTGGGGAGAAATCTTAGAGAATATATGTCTTCTCAGGTTCGGTGCCTACAATTCCCAAAATTGGCTAGTTGAGAAACTTTATCTATGAAAATATATAAATTACTAAAAGATAAGAATCTAGGGTTGTTTTGGGCATATTAAGGCTATAATGACACAAAACCATAAATAAATGCTTAGCATAAATGCCTAAATTTGGGTGTTATCACCTGGGTGGTGCATCTTGGGAGGTCGTGACACTCCCCTCATGATGGTCGCGACCTTGATAGCTTTTGGGTTGAGATGCTCCTTTGATGTTGAGTTTGACCTAGTGATGTTAGGTTGAGACCCTTGATGGGTGGTGGCCGAGTCACCCTTGGTGTTGGACCTACCTTGCTTAAGTTTAGACTCAGCCTAGAGAGTAGGGTCGCGACCATGATGGTCTTGGGTCACGACATGGGTGGTGGTGGATCATCTTGGATCGCGACATAGGTTGAGGTCGAGACACCTTCTGGTCGAGGTGCTTTGGTGAAACCCTAACCCTAAGTGTCACAGGCGCGACATGGTCTAGAGGTTAAAGGTCGTGACATGTGATAGATGGTTGAGGCACATGAGGGTCACTATCATAACATGGATCATGGTAGGTTGTTGCGACCCATGTGGTTATGTGGTTATGTGCTCAACATAGGGTGATGGTAGGTGGATGAGAAACACATGTAAACACCTAATGATGACTATATATGTATGATGCATGAGCCACATACATGTTGTTTAGAATGTTATCTAATCAAATCTAATGGTGCTTTCTAATCCTTATACACTCCAAGATGAGGGAGGGTGATGGTTCTTAGGCTGATGGTTGAACCTAGTCTTGTAAACCCTAATCGGTTAAAAGGAAACCTTAACCCTAATAATAATGAACTATGACTTTTCTTATTTCTCCATCATGGAATGGTTATGATGTTATGTGGTTACCTCTCCTGTTTATAAGCTTCTAACCATGCAGGTGTTATGAGTTTGATAATCATAGCTAGCTTATGCTATGGTGATGAGATATGATAGAAGTTGAATGAGCCTAGAGAGGCATGTTGAGGCATTTGTGATATAGAAATGATGAGTTGAGGGATTGATATCCCATAGCATGTGACTATGGTATTGACAATGTGATAAATGGCAGTAATACATGCATCATGTGGTGATAGTGTGACAAGTTCACACCCTATATGTTTATATCTACTGGAAGAGTACTATGCCCTTATCTTTATAGAATTTGTTATGATTTTATACGTTGTAACTTGATTGATGCTAAAAGACACTTAATTGACTTAACTAATCAAGTGGAACCTAATCATTTAGCTTTGCCCTGCGCCATAGATCCATCTCAGTGTCAGCACTTATTGGATGGTAAAATGGGTTTTCCATTCGAGAAAGCATGGAGTCGTATACTGTTGAGTATCTGCATTCACAAGATTGGTTGTGGGTCATATCCTAGTAGGAGTACAGCTGCGGGCTATAGCTCAGTGATATGTTGCTTATGAGGATTTACAAGATTGGTTGCATTCCATACCCTGGTAGGAGTGCGACTGGGGGTCGTAGCTCAATTTAACTAGTGACATGACCTGTACCAAGGTGGGCTAGGAGTTTCACTGTTGACTATATGTCACAGGTTGTAGTTGACTGGTATGTCTCTGCCGTGTACTCATGTATTGACCATGAGGTTTGCTGAGGTTGTGTAGTCCGGATCTTCTATAGATCTTTTATAACACCGATTTTGACTTAGCAGTGGTCAGTTGGATTTGGGTGGTACAACTCAAATCCTCAGGGCATAATAAAAATATGTAATCAACAGTGTAGTATCTTACTTAGGTTCAAATATAAAAACATTGGATGAAGCCTTGCTTGCTTTTATACAGTATAGTTGGTAGTGAATATACATGTTCTTCATATTCCTTTTGTGATGATAAGATGTTTCATAATCTAATTGCAATTGCTTATTCTATTAGTGATTATTACCTGCTTATCGTAGTTGTATCTTTACTATTGCTCCTTAATTATCTTATCTGTGCTAATAATAGTGTGGGTGGAGAGTTATATCTCCTACTGAGATTTGGAATCTCACCGCGTGGGTTTCCCACATCTTTTTAGGTGGTCGTACACGAGGAGGTAGAGATCATGCAATAGAGGTTGAGAAACAGCAAGAAGGACAGTAGATGATAAGGTTGGAAGTGTTGTTAGTGGTCCTTTTGTTGTTAGAGTCCTAGAGTCATCCCTACACACTCAGGTCTTTGGGATAGTTTTTTAGTGTGTTTTGTAGACGTGCTTTCGATACATGGTTTGGTTGTTGTGCCCTCTTCATGTACGGATATGGTGGATATGTATAGATATGTTTGAGATGGGTTTTCTTATAACAGGCCGATGGCATACATGGTAAGTACCTTGTGACATGAAAGGAATCATATGTAAAGGTTTTTTCTATTTGGGAGCTTAATGAAAATGGTTCTAATTTCTAGTGTTTTTGGTAATCTATTTGTTTAAGTTTTGTTTCCACAGTTAGTTTTGGAAATACATTTTTGTTATCTGATAGTTAGTTTGTTTCCAAAAAATCAGTTAGTCATCATACTCCATAAACTGATGAGTTTTCATCATATTTGTTATCTGATAGACCCAATTTTTTAGTGTTTGGTGACTCACATTGCCTACCAATTATATCATCAGTCAAGCCTTCATCAATTAAGATCCATAGTTAGAGATGGAGAGATCATCAAAGTTCCCCTTAGCTTAGTTGGAACATGAGGACTACAAGAATGTAGGAAGTAGCAAGGTTGAAGCAGAAGATGTATGAAATAGAGATGTTGAAAGAATTGGTTAAAAAGCACTTGACATAGTATGGTGATGCTACACATGAAAGCACCAAATCCCTAGGAGCAGAATTCCTCTGAGATAGCTAAAGCCTCACTATTATAAGAAAATACACCTTCTGAAGAAGCTAGTAAGCCTAAAAAAAGAAAGGCTACTAACCCTACTCCTAGAGGCCTAAAGCCGGAAGAAGACCAGAGTAGGAAACAAGTCAGAGATGGAATGTACACCTGAAATCCATCTAATTACCAAGGAAAACATATTTTGATATTCCACTACCTATAGACTACTACTAAACATGATATAACCTCTTCCTCATGGAAGCCCTATACCACTTTTTTGGAAGGAGATAATGAGCGCAATGAGTTTTAATCTAAAATTAAACATAAGAGGATCATCAAAGCAACATGAAGTGTGATAAAACCCTAAATAAAATGGGTACAAGGTCAAGAACCTCCTAAGCTCTACAATGTATTTAACATTTGCTTCTTTGACTAGAGGTCATACAAAAACTTGACTTAGACTTTATGTCATCTTTAAAGAAAATCCCACTCAAAGAAGACAAGAAAGAACATTGTGGAGGGTATTACAAGCTATTAGTTTGTTTATTTGGGAAGACTACATCCTAAATGAGAATATACCTAACAAAATATTTTACAAAATAGATGAGAAAGTCATCAATGCAATTAAGGGGAAAAGGAAAAAAGAAGATGTGTGTTTCATTACATATTAGGTTTGGCAACAACTGACAAGAGAGGATTTCCATAGACCTGGTTAATCTAAAGGATTGCATATGCATACTTGTAAAATGTGTGTTATCGACAAGCTCATGACTAATGCAATATTCACTAGACTTGACACATGAAATGTAACTAGAGTGGACCTCAACATAATATGGTATATCTTGGATAATAATACAAATACCACTGTACCGTCAGTTAAAATAGCCATATAACATCTATTTTCTACCAAAGCCTAAGTAGGTGGCACTAAAGTTATGGACCTTTGGTGTTTGTTTTTTGGGAATGATAGAACGTACAACATAGCTATAGTGGGACAGTTGCTATGAAAATAGAAACCAACAACATAGTTGGTGCTTAGAGAGATAAAGAGTCAT
The DNA here is from genome assembly GCA_963693085.1 of Alisma plantago-aquatica. NCBI lineage: Eukaryota > Viridiplantae > Streptophyta > Magnoliopsida > Alismatales > Alismataceae > Alisma > Alisma plantago-aquatica. The sequence continues at coordinate 712,859,070 of OY856409.1, read as the reverse complement.
GGTATTGTTGTGTTGTCAGTTCAAGAAAGACAACCGACGCTATAAGTAGTTATGTTGTCAGTTCCAACACCAAAATTGACGTTGAACTTCATTTATAGTTTTAGTTTTATAAAAGAAGCCATGCCACAAAGAAGTTGGTAGCACAACTGTGCTTCCCATCATGACCATTTTAGATATATTGTGTCGTCAATTCAAAGAGAAAATTGACACAATCAAGCCAGTTGGTAGCACAATTTTGCTTTCCATCATGACCGTTTTAGATATATTGTGTCATCAGTTCGAAGAGAAAATCGATGCAATCAAGCTAGTTGGTAGCACGGTCGTGCTTCTAAGAACGACCATTTTAGATATATTGTGTCACTGTTTCACAGGTTCAAAGAGAAAATTGACACTATCAATGAAGTACAACGTCGGTTATGATGTTTGAACCGACAACACAATTGGTTAAGCGTTGGTTTTATCAAGAAACTGACGACAAAGACCCACAACATTGGCTTTTATGTAACAACAGACACCACCGTTATGCTTTTATTTAAACAATAGGTCTACAGACCTGCTATCTGATTGTTTAGCAAGATGCATCATCATGTGTTCATATTAAAAAATGGGCCAATACACCAACAAAAATGACAATGACAAACACACACATAATTCATCCACCACATTCTTTTTCATTCTTCAATTCCATTCTCTTCAACACTTAATTCCATTTTCATTCATATACACAATTTAGAAAACATACATACAAAATTCACTCTCCAATTTCATTCTCATGACATGTACAAATGCAATTCTCATCGTATTCATTCATCTTCACATTCATTCACACACATGCATATATACACGCATCATTCACATATGCACCAAAAATTCCCTCGCATCAAATTTAAAGCTGTTGAAAGTCATAACCACCACATGCATATAGAAATAAATGACATCATGATTTAAAAAACTCATATTTTATACCAATCATATATAAATTTAACTTCCTTAACAAAGGCGTGTGTCCACTCTTCTTGTATCTCATCTATCTTTTCTTTTCTATGTTATGTCAACCACCTGCAATGACATAATTCAAGAATTTGATATGATTTTTTCATATATATCAAATGAGAATATTTGTTTATGATGATCAAGACTATATAGATTGTGTTTTGTATACAATGGATGTCTAGTACAACATATATGAGAATCAAGTCCATATACCACATCCCATAGTATCTACATGCCCGACCACTGTCTTATATAGGGAAGTATAAATTTATTGTTATGCAAAATGTTAGTAAATAAAAGTAAGCATAGTTGACATATATATGCATTGGAGTCAGAAATATGCCGAAACATTCTTCCAAGATAATGATTTTTTTCTTAGCTACGTTTTCTCTGGCCTTTTTAAAATCTTTTATAGCCCTATATGTTAGAGCAACATATTTAATTGAATTAGTAAATCATCACATAATTAATGGTGCAAACATTAATATATGTTCATAAATATAAAAATCTACTAATGTAAGTAATGCCTTCTTCATTGTATTTCTCCCATCGTCTACTTCCTCACCCGAAGGATTTAGATAATACACAATTTGCATTTTGGAAACAATTACCATGAGCACACAATGATTATTAATGAGTGAAAAGAAAGAAAACTCAAAATCCACAACAAAATGTAATTCATAAGCTAAAATTATAAGCAAAGTACCCAAAACTTACCCAGCATTGCATGGAGCTATAATTATGCTCTTTTTTGCGTCACCAAAATATTTAAATGTGTAATCACTAACAAATTTTGGGTGTTTATCTACACAGCTAATCAATTATGGAACTAGAAATTCCACATTGGTTAGTGTGAACTCTCCACACACCCTATACAAGTGGTTGCAAAATATATATGTATGCATTAATATATAAGAAAATAGATCAACATATATTTTCACATATATAGAACAAGGTATTTGGTGATAAGATCTCACCATATCCAAAGTTCTATCATAGTTGTATTCAACCAAGCATAAGTGAATAGCACCACAACATCTTGCATGAATACACTAGTATCATGAGCTTGACATGCAACATCCTCCTTTATATGGACCATCATAGTTGACCCTTCTTCTAAATCACTTAGCCATAGTGTCAACCCCTTGCACCTAGGACCTAGTGACTCGAATAGGTCCTTTGCAATCCAAGTAGGTAATCAAATATCTGGAGGAGGAAGTGTAGGGGGTTTCTTAGGTGCTATGGTCTTTATATATATATATATATATTCTCTTATCAATATCCAATTATATACCCAAGTAGAAAACAATCACAAATACAAACTCAATGAAAATTTAGCAAACATCGATGTAGAAAACTCCCTCTTTGGGCCACACAACCACACCACATTAATTCTACATAACCTATGTTTCATGCTCGGGGTGGGTATACAACATTAGTGTCTATTTTCGAGCAATGTAGACAATCCTGATAGACACGTGAACTGCATCAACAGCCAATGGATAACCATGAATCATTCCACCTGGAAGGGGTGGGTAAGCATCACCCAATATAATAACACATTGATCTTCTAGTAAAATACGACATGGTTTCAACCCCCAAAAATTAGTATATAGCTTATATACACCTAAACATAAACATATTATATTAATTTCACCGGAAAGACTATTATATCACAAAAAACTTACATCAGGCATGCTAGTTGGTGGGTCTATGGGATTATTTCCAACCACCTATATTGTAGGGGGCTCCACCTCGCATGAAGAGTGGGGCAGCATAGTAACTGTCTAAGAAGGTAGAGAATGAGAAACATGACATTGTCCCATTGCTTCCTCTATTTCCTTTGCAATCAAGTCTTACACCAACTCTTCTAACATGAATCCTTTTTTGATAGATTTCATTTTTTTGATGACCTAGAAAAGGATCTTATACCGACACCAACCCCAGCAGCCCTAACACGGCCAAGATGCTCTAGAGTACCTGCAATAAGTGCCAATTCATCCCTTTGGATCTCAGGGATGAACTTACCTTCTTTTCTTTGCTCATAAAGATCATGTTAATCACCTTATATAGTAATTGGAAAGTAAAATATAATAATTGGTAACTAAGGTAAAAAATGAACATATAGTATGTAAAGTTGAATTTTAGCATTTTTATAGCCACCTTGGTAGTTCTAGGGTTCGATATTTCTCAAAATAGGTTTGTCCTCATAGATATCCACTCGTCGTGGAGAAGTAAAGGTGCAAGAGTAGTAGAAGATTCAGCAGTATTGCACCAAAAAAAGAAGATTCAGCAGTCCTAGGAGTAGGCTGCTCACAAGAAGACACATCCAATTTCTTTTTCCTCTTCTTATTGTATCCACTTGGACCCCATTTGTGGTTGTGCACATTATTTGCACGTCTTCCTTTTTTAGCATTGTGTAAAGCCTGGTTAATCTAAAACATGTCTTAGTTATGTAGTACATTGAATTCATCTGATTTGTCATTAAGAATAATATGTACAAATAAAGGAGGCTTAATACATTGAGTTCATTTTTTTTTTCTTGATGCAACAAACGCTTCCCAGTCCTTCGGGTCAATAGAGGTCCATTTCTCAGTGGGGGACTTCTTCTTCTTGTTTTCCTTTACAGACTTGTCCTATAACCCCTTAATAGCCTCACAATGTGTTGCATCATCGCTTTATAATGTTTTTCATCAAGCTCAAAGATGCTTTGCAAGATTTCATATACTTAATGGCATATTTATAAAAATATAATTGTGAATATGTTTAAAAAACAAAATATCTCACACATAAGTTCTTCCATATGTAGTCTTTCTTAGAAGGGTCAACTTTATGCCCAGATTCTATTGTTAGTTTCACTTTGTCATGAGTAAGAACCCCTAGATATACACACAAGTATTGTGATTCTTCCCAACATGATTTGCTTCATAATCAAAGTCAACATCCAACTTTGGTCCTTTACCTCTTTGCACTATTAACTTGTTCATCAAGGGGATTCCTCTTCTACGTGCATGATCATGATGTTCCTATGCAAAGCTAACAAAACTATCAGGGTCCACATCTTCAGGATGCTCATCCTAAAATTGTTAAGAAACACATATAAGTGATAGAGAATGTAAACTGCACATCTATGTAATTAAACAATACAACTTACACCATCAAGATGCTCATCCTCATGGTGTACACATCATGGTGCTCATCTTCATGATCAGACACCATCTAAAGAATAGTCAAAGAATGAAATATAAGTGATAGCAAATGTAAAATGTACATAAAATAAAGAATGTAAAATGCACATCTAGCATTTAAAAAGTAAAATCATGTCTCTAGTAATGGTTGGATCTTTGATCAATTAATATTCCTTCTGTGTGATCTTCACACAAATTTAAGTTAGTGATAGCTTCAACATTTGGTACTGGAAAGCCAACTGAGAATGGTCTGGTGTCATCATACTTGTCATAGTACTCTTCTTCATCTATAGGATCTGTACAAAACTTCCTTTTCTTATGAAGAACAACAAACCATTTTTAATCTACATGATCATCGATGTAGATACTTTCTTCACATGTGATGTGTTATGAATGGTTCACCCTTCTCACCAATATTTTCAAAATTCACTATTCTGAAACCCAGTTCATCTACTGCAACTTCTTTGGTGTTATCAACCCAATTACACCTAAAGATGGGGTCTATGAAATTTGTGTAGTAAAACTCCCATATGTCTTTAATGGAACCATAATATGACATCTTAGCTTCACGAGGACTCTTATCCTTGGCACTAGAATAATATAATGAGGATGATTGAAGGATGACCCCACTATTTTAGACAACACTCTTATCATCTTGACATTTTGTGTAATAAGAAAATCTGTTTATGTCAAACCCTTCATAAGACATAACATCCATTTTTTGTTTAAATGCGAGTAATTTTTGTATTTTCAACAACATTATTTGGTGTTTGAGATAGTTGACGGAAGACTTTATCTTCAAACCATCTAATAAATGTCCTATTATGCTCTCTAGAAAGCCACATTGCGCTAGCTCGAGGATATTTTGTCTTGATAAAACTGGTATGTTCTGTGACATAAGTATCTACTTCATTGATGTTATGCAAAACATACAAGTGTTCTTGTTTCCACAACTCATGACTAATTACTTTCACTCATACTCCTAAAGTCCCTTTTTCTAGATAGGGATGAATATTCTTTTCACTGATAGGAGATTTATTACAACTCCAAAAGTCATTGTAAAAGTCCAAACCTCCGTAGACACATAACCCTTAATAATACTTCCTTCAGACTGGTAGTTGTTCTGAACATCACCTTTGAAACACTCATGTACCATTCAAAAGGATACATCCAATGCAAGACTGGACCCAACATTTTCACATCCCTAGTCAAACAGACAACAAGATGTAACATGATATCAAAGCATGAATGAGGGAAATACATCTTAAGCTGGAACAAGGTAACAACCACTTCTCTTTGCAACTTATCAAGATTCTCAGGATCAATAACTTTGTTGCATAGAGTGTTGAAGAATAAATAAAGCCTCGTGATTGCAAACCTTACATGCTTTAATAGTATAGATTGAATAGCCACGAGAAATGCTACGTTAGCATCTGACAATCATGAGATTGAAGACCTATCAACTTTAGATCCTTCATCGATACCAATCTAGGGATATTGAAGAGTATCCTTGTGTTTCCTTAACATTAAGTAAGTACCGACAAGAGGTTTGCTTCTCTTGTCTAGACAATGTGTAACAAGCATGAGGTAAATATATTTTTTGGTTGGTGCTAACTTCTGTTGTTAATTTTTTCCTTATACCTATTTCACGTACATCCATTCAGGATTTGATTCCATATTTAGTCTTACCCAATATATTCAACACAGTACCAATGACACCATCACAAATATTTTTCTCAACATGCATGACATCGATACAATGCCTAACTTCCAAAGAACTCCAATAAGGAAGATCCCAAAATATTGACCTCTTATTGAGTAAAGATTTGTCACTCCATGTGGGAACAGTACATTGTGATCTCTTACCAAATGCATTGACAAAGTCTTTTACTCTCTCACAAACAACCTCCCATGGTATAGATTTAGCGGTACTCCATTCCTCATTTGTTCCATTTAATGTTTTGCTCAACCTTTGGTAAGGATGAACTTCTAGAAAAAGCCTTCAATGACCAAGACATACAATCTTTTGCCATGTTTTAAGCGTATTGAATCATTGTTTTCCTTACATATAAGGCATGTTTTGGACCCTTTTACGTTGTATCTAGAAAAATTCCCATATGCTAAAAAGTCATTATAGTGCTAAACAACATAGCATGCAAACAAAATGTCTCTATACACAAAGTATCATAGGTCATCACACCTTTCTCCATAGTTTATTTAAGTCACCAATCAGAAGCTCAAGAAAAACATCAATATCATTGCTTGGTTGTTTGGGGCCTGATATCAACAAGGACAACATGAAGTTCTTATTTTTCATATTCAACCTAGGAGGGTGATTGTATAAAACAATCCTAACATGCCAAGTGCTATTTTGGTTGCTCAATGTGCCACATGGATTCATACCATTGGTACATAGCCCAAGTCTTAGATTCCTGACTTCTTCACCAAATTTAGGGTACAATAAATCAATTTTCTTCCATTGTGGAGAATCAAACGCATGTTGTAGGATCCCATCATTGTTTTCCTTTACCTCTGTCTGCCAAGATAAATATTGCACATCCTTGGTATTGGCAAACAATCGTTGAAACTATGGTATTATAGGTATATACCAGATCACCTTGGCATGAGAGACACTTCTTGGGCTTACCCAAAGTCGTCATTTTGTACCACGACACTTCACAATCTAGACAATCTTTGAACTACCTGCATCAGTGGTTATACAAAGGCTAACTTTATGAGCAATATTTGAACTAAGTGAACTACACTAGGTGCCACCAGAATCTACGATTAATGTTGGGCACCTCACTAATATAAGGAGATGTCCTCACTATGGTTAGTCCTCCATACCTCTCTGGTATGCTCTGGCTACCTTATGCTGGACTCTACCAGTCGGTAGGCATGTATCTTCCTTCATGGTGCATACCTCCATGATGGATTTTATAATATTTAGGGCATCTAATGTCTAGTTGATTCATTAGTTTCACTGATAGTTATGTTGTTCTTAGCATAACTCTATACTTTAGGCTTCTATATTCCTTTCTGAAAACTATACTTAAACTAAATGCTGGTAACAATATAGTATTTTGCTTGAACTAATAAACTGAGCATGCTAGTAAATACTAGAATGAACAATACCTTGAAATTCATTAGTATCTAACTAGAAAAAATCATCGACTAGATTATGGGTTGATAATATGATTCAATATTTTACAAATTAGGGCAAACATGAGTTTTTGGTGCCTATAAATCTACTATCAAGATCTACCATAGTCTCATAACAAATTATTCTAGATCTGAAAGAATATACGATACATCACAATAATGTTTGAACAAATAATAAGACAACTAAAATCTCAAATCTTGGTTCAATAAATCCATTACAACAATCACTTATAAGCTACAACTACTTTATGATTTTTCAGACTTGATCTCTATAAAATCAAGGTTTAGAGGTGATTTTCCACTCACTTGTTTGTGTTCTATCTTACAAATCTAGTTCTTGAACTTGGACAAGTTAGATTCCACCTGCACTAAGCTTGGGTTCAAGCTCAAGCTTCCAGAGCTAGTTCTTGTCAAGATAACGATGGGTTAAGAACCCTGAATGGCTCCTACTGGAGGTAGAAGATGAATGAAGAAGGTCAAGAACGACCTTACGTTGATGAATTAGGGACTTCCAAAAAAGGTAACACAAAGAGAGAGAGAGAATGATCAAAGATCAAAAACTACTTGCCAAGTAAAATCTAAAATGAAACCTTTAGTTTCTATTATTCTTTGTGTTCTTCCATAAATATCACTCTATAAATCACCTTCAAGTTCGTATTTTTTGTGGTTTAAGGCTTTGGGTGTGTAATAATTGAAATATGAATCAAACAAAACAAATGTCATCGAGTTCCAGCAACTATAGAAAAAGTTATGGCCATTTTTATAATTGATTGTTCTGGATGGTTGAGTAGGTCAACCATCGGTCAAACCTTTTCTTTAGCGCCATCAGAATGCCTACCATCAAAAGGGGCAATCGGTTTGTCATATGATGGTAAATATGAAGAACATTAAAAGCATCGTAACTTTCTCATTTTAACTTCAATTTGGTTCATTTGTTTTGGTAAGGATTCATAGTTGAATTCTCTACAATTTTACAAAAAAGGTATGATAAAATTATTAACTAGTAATTATTTCTTTTTCCTCAAATATCTATTACGATCTTCCACACCCATGTAGGCTATTATGAATATCAACTATGGTTCAAACCTTAATGTATTCACAACACATGCTTTCTTTAACTTATCTAAGAACAAGTTTAAGCTAAACCAAAACCTAAAAAATCAACCAATTAATAATGCATAATATTAATAAGGTAAAATAAAGGTGTAAATAATATTAGAATTATTTTAAACCCTAAAATTACTAGTAAAGTACAATATCATTTGTAATTAATAATTTCTTTATTAAAAATTCCTCAAATATATTTAACACTCTTCCACGTGTATGTATGGCTATTATTATATCAAATAGGGCTCAAACCTTAATATATTAACAACACTTATTTTATTTAACGTATCAAAGAATAAATTTAAGCTAAACCAAAATATAAATTAAGAATTTAATAATTCAAAGTGTAAATAAGGTAAAATAAAGGTGTAATTAACACCAGAATTAGTTGAAACTCTCAGATTACTAGATGAGCACAGTATGGGATGTAACAAAATGAGGTGTATCTTAGCCTTAGATACACTCCCTAAGTGATCATGTCACTCCTTAAGTATTGGTTGCATACACACATGTCCTTAATCAAGGAAAAAATACCTTTTCAATGGTAATCTGAAAAATGAGAAAAAGGGCTTGGCTGCCCATAAAGACCCTAAAACCCCAAATTTTCAAAAATCCAAAAAGAGAGAATGAAATCCTAAGTGTAAATAATAGCATGAGAGTTGTGCCTTTTTAGGAGCCACCAATGTTGTCTGGTAGGTGTATAGATGCCATCAAGAATGCATATGCATCATGATCGGTGGTCTAGAAGCTCATTAGAATAAACCCTTGGACTTTAATGGTGCTCACCAAATCTAAAGCACTTTGGGGCACTGATACATAGGATGTGAAATTGAGCGATCATGAGCATGCATATGGAAAGTACTAGCGTGATCCCATAGGAGAATCTAACTTTAAATTTATAACCTAAAACCTTCAAGGACCCCCACAACTTTAATATGAGGATGAAGTAGATATATGGGGTCAAGCACGGGGACGTTGGTGCATGTAGGATGCTTAAAATCTCACTCTTAAGTCATATAATCCAATTCGATAGTTGATAAAAGTTTGGAACTAGAATTGGTCTAGCAAAGTGTCACAAAATAAATCAAAACAAAGTAAAGAAAACAAAATAGAGTCTATCGGATTATACTAATTAAAGAGAAGGAGTTCTTGACTATGTAACCACAAGTTGGGTAGTATGTACCCATTCTTGGGTGTAGACAACCCTCAAACACCTCAACAAGAAACCTACATCCAAACATAGTATGTACTATGGTATCTGTAACAATGGGGTCATCCTAGTCACTTTCACGTAGTGTGACTAAAATTGATAAATGATATGAACCCTCTCTCAAGGATAACAGATCAACACCCTAGAATATTCTAGATACCCTCTCGAGTCTAGAATATTCTAAAATGCTAGAAATAGATATGATCTAGACAGAACTCAGACCTTGGGCCCGGGCAGGTCAGGATGGGCCCGACCATGCCAAGCTTGGCCCGACTGTGCCCAAGGTAAATGTTCTGTAAAGATCACCCTTGGAAATACTCCTTTTAGATTCCATCCAAACTACCTTCTCTTATCCATTTCTAGAACTAATATTTCAATCAAGGCATAAATAGAAGTTCAAGCAAGAAAGAGATCAACCAAACTAGCAATCATAATCAGAAAGAGAAGATAGAATAGAAAATGTACTAGATCTGAAATAAAACTATTTGCTTAAGGTAAAAGTACATAAACATACCCAAAATGGGCTACATGTCCAAGGAGGAGCTCAAATATCTATGGACAATATAGTTGGCACCAAACAAAGATGGAAGAACTTCATTTGTACAGAAATAAAGGAGAATAATAGAAGAAAGTAGAAGAAGAGATTTAGCCAATAGAGGAGAGGTGGCTCTCTCTCCTTATCATATGTATGGGATGGATCTCATCTTTGGGTCGTCCTCCTTGGTCTTCTGGACTCCTTAGCCTCATTTCTACTCGATTCCTCTCCTAACAACATCTTGGTGGATGTATGGAGGTGGAAGATGGCTTGGAATGGTGGAAAAATTGGTAAATGGTGGTGGAAAATGATGGTGAATGAAAGAAAACCGAAGGGGTGGACGTAGGGTGAACTCTTCAGCCTTTATATACCTTGGAACTCTCCAATGGGGCTTTGGGAATAGATGAACTTGACAAACTAGACGAACTGACTGAACCCTTTACTAGGCAGCGAGGGGTGGATACTTATAGGCAAAGGTGGAGTGTATGTGATAAGTGCTTGCTACACCTCCAACGGTCACTATAGAATTTGAAGTTATCCCGACCCGACCGTGTCGAGCTGGTACCGATCGTGTCGAGCCTAACGGTTTCTAGTGTTTCCTCTTCTAGAAGTCGATATAGATTCAAAGTTGTGTTGGGCCAGCCCGGGCCGACGGGGAGAAATCTCAGAATATATATGTCTTTTTAAGTTCGGTGCCTGCATGTACCAAAATTAGCTAGTTGAGTGAATTTATCTCCAAAAAATATATAAATTATGAAAAGATAAGTATCTAGAGTTATTTTGGGCATATTAAGGTTATAATGACACAAAATCATAAATAAGATCTTAGCATAAATGCTTGAATTTGGGTGTTATCAACCACCTGAAGCTTAAATCCTTACTTATCCTCAAGCAAGACTATGCTCAAAGAAAAAAAAGATAAATCCAAATTAAGTTTGGTTATAAATTCTAAGGTTAAGAAAAATAGTTTAAAACATCAATTCCCCTTATGCATGTTATTTCTGAACAAACCCCCACCAATCGAGTAAAACCTGCTGAAGTAAGATCAAAGATCATCCATGCAAGATTAAGCAAATTCACTACAACTTGTCAGTTTTTGGGAGGGTTTGAATCATAATTATTCAACATTAACGCATTTACACATAGGTGATCAAGCAGGTAATGGAGACGAGTAATTATCTAGTATCATGTATTCACATAGACCAGTCTGGAACAACGTGTCTCCCACTTATTTGGGTCCTAAGAATCAAAAAAGCAAAATGACTCTAATGACTTCTGAGGATCCCAATCTGTGTCAGGTTGGTCCATGTAGCAATCAACAGTCCCTACAGTCTGAGCCAGTTGGCCCAAAGTAGTGAGACAAACTCATCGTACTGTGCTCTAACCCACCCTGCTACTGGGATGATCTAATAGGTCTCCTAGGGGTTCCTAGAGACTCTCTAATGAGCTTTTTGAGGTGGTACTATTAGGAATGACATACCCGCATTCATGAGTGCAGTCATCACTACTTGGGCACCATCCCTCAACTCTACTGAAAGAGAAAATAAGTGCTCATTTATTCACACTCAGGCTTTTATTCTCTACATTCTAATTTATACGTTTGGGTGAGAACTATTTTGATATTTTTGGGATTTTTGGGCGGTCAAGCCTCTTCTACACATTTTTAATTTTTTTATATTTTTGACTCAATCTAATGTGAGAGGGTGTGTAGTCCATCAAGGAAAACACTTCAACCTGATTATATCTTAGAAACTCATCACTATTCACTTGATACTTGTGTGAAAAATAGTAATTATGATTCAAAGGATCTATAGAGTATAAATGAGTATATGAATACCACAACTTAGATTGTTTGATCATACTCTAGCTCTTTCCGACAGTCTTATATCTCGGGTTTGTCATTCACAACACAGATCAAGGGAATAATGTTTTAAGCAATGAAAGAGGTACATAACCTTAGATTCATTGCCAAACTTAAGGAAAGAGTCAAGGAGCCAATCAGGAAAGAGATTAGGTAGTTTAAGATGAAAATTGTGCACTTAGGCACATGGATAAGCATTTAAGTATAATATTCACATCACATAGCCTTAATTGCAAAGCTATAAATTACAAACCAAAGTCCTACAAAACAATAAAGCTAGTCTAAACTGTTAAATTTTTTTAAAATTTATTCCTAAATGCAGGAAGTAAACATTCATGCATGAAGAATGAAGAGACAGAAGGGTGAATAGCCCTACCACCCCAAGCTTAAAACTTTGCTTGTTCTCGAACAAGCCTTGAACTAGAGATAGTATGGAAGGGATGCATGGATGTACAAGAAAGAAAGTTTTAAAGTCTTAGTATGTTGCATGTATGCAAGGATATGTAAGAGAAGTTAGAGGAAAGAAACTATCTAAGCAAGAACATGAAAAACAAAATTTAATTTAACAAAGTGAAAAAGAAAGGAGTAAGAGAAAGGGGGTGGTTTCCCCACGATACTGACATTGGGATCCCAAATCCTAAGTTTTGGGACCAGTGTCACCCGTGTCTTACTGACGGAGTCATCCATATAATAGGAGTAGAATGGGTGAAGATGTGGGCCATTCCGAGTCTAAAGAAGAGGAGTAAAATCTAATGACTCAGTGAAGTCATCTCTATGCTGGAATTGATTTGAACTGCATTGGAATGAATTCTTCAGTGGAGCATCCTCAAGGTACCCATCAAGGTATGAATCTGAATAGAAAGACCTTAGGATGTCAACACAGGATGAGATGGAGGAAAGAGGTTGAAAGTTTCCTAGAGGATTCCTCTCTTCTCTCTCCACCACTAAACTTGAGGTTGGGTGCTCAAATAAACTTTCATGTATAGTATGAGTCATCCAAACATCTTCTAAACAAAAAGTACCCCCAGGTGAATCCATATGCGGCTCTACCACCCCAAGCTTGTCACATTCTATGGCATCTAGGCTATCTTCATGCTCAACATCCATGTTGTAATGGATTGTCCATCCTACTCCTTTGATGCCAACCAACCCTTGTAAAAGAATGGTGGCAAATGTCAGCTCATGCTACTCCAGATCGTCGTCATCAGTATACTCGCTCCCCACACTGAATAGTCATCGTCATCCTCATCGAACAAATTGTGCCAAACCATGATTGGCATACTGCTCAAAGCAAAATGACAAGTCTGCAACTGAGAAACATCAGCTTGGTTTAGATCGAAGTTTGATTTAGGTTCCTCAAATTGACCCTCCAATTGTGAGGTTGTTTGACTACTCTGATCATCATCATCATAGAACCATTCATGCGTGTGGCTTGTATCTTCCATTGGTTGATTAGCTGAATCATTTGGATAAAATGAAGGACTTCCCTAGGTGGGTTGCTCTTCATAGAAAAACCCTAATGAATCTAGTTGATAGTCTGAATAGGATGATGGGGACAGACTCCACTTCAAGCCCAATGGAGTGGTTTTGATGATTGTAATCTTCAATGTCCTGTGGTGGCGCTTGCAACTATGTGGTAACCAAATTGATGAGTTCTTGAAGCCTCATGTCATGTTCAACATCCTTATGATGAAACTGTTGAACTTGAGAAGTATACTTCTACTGGGGTCTACGACCTTGGTGGCTACTTGGAGATGATGATCTTGCTTTTCTAGTAGCTACTGAAGTGGATCGACATGTTCTTGGAGGTGAGGATCTAAGGAGGAGGTTAGCGCATCGATACTTTCTCCAGCTATCTCCATTGCTCTAGCTAGTTCTTGATCCCATGGCATTGTTGAGGTTGAGGATTGATTGACAATATCCCTTGTTGAGACATCTGGTAGTGGTGACGATGGGGGTAAGTATAGCTTGACTAGTTGTAGCACAAGCTTTCAATTATTTTCCAGCAGTTAGGACTACGGAAAAATTCAGGAGGACGGGTGGACAAGAAAACTTTCCTTGAGGAAGCAAGGTCCATGGATGAAAAAAGGTGTAAGAAAAAATGGAAATCTACTCAGTATATATGAACAAGTATGTGCAAAGCAAAAGAAGTATGTGCCAGGCTTGGACCGAATGTGCCCAAGGCAAATATTCTTTAAACATCACCCTTGGACATCCTCCTTTTAAATTCAATCCAAATTACCTTCTCTTATCCATTTTTACAACTAATCTTTCAATCAAGGTAGAAATAGAAGTTCAAGAAAGAAAGAGATCAACCAAACTAGCAATCATAACCGCAAAGAGAAGATAGAACAGAAAACATACTAGATCTGAAATAAAACTAATTGCTTCAGGTAAAAGAATATAAACATGCCCAAAATGGGTTACATAGTCAAGAAGGAGATCAACTAGCCATGGAGAAGCATAGTTGGCACCGAACAAAGATGGAAGAACATCATTTGTAGAGAAACAAAGAAGGACATTAGAAGAAAGGAGAAGAAGAAGATATTTAGCCCGTATAGGAGAGGTAGCTCTCACTCCTTAGGCTCTGTATGGCCTGAATCTCATCTTGGGGTCATCCTCCTTGGTATTCTGGACTCCTCATCCTCCTTTCTCCTCAATTGCACCCCTAACAACAACTTAGTGGATGTATGGAGGTGGAAGATTGCTGGGAATGGTGGGAAAATGGGTGAATGGTGGTGGGAAATGATGGTTGATGGAAGAAATTGAAGGGGTAGATGTATGGTGAGCTCTTCAGCCTTTCCAGACCTTAGAACTCTCCCATGGGGCTCTGGGGATAGTTGAACTTGACAAACAAGTTGGACCAGCCGAACCCTTTACTAGGTAGTGAGATGTGGGTATTTATAGGAGAAGGTAAAGTGTATGTAATAATTGGTCGCTACACCTCCTATGGTCGCTACAGAATTTTAAGTTGTCCCATCCCGACTGTGCCAAGATGGGCTCGACCATGCTAAGCCTAATGGTCACTAGTGTTTCCTCTTACAACGGTCGATACATATTCAAAGTTGTGTTGGGCCCAACCATTCTGAGCATAGCAATCGTTAGTGTTTCCTTTTGTAGTGGTCGCAATAGATTCAAAGTTGTGTTGGGCCCAATCGTACTGAGTTGCGCTCCACTATGCCGAGCGTGCCAGTCATTTGGCGTTGTAGCAGTCGAAATAGATGGAGGTCATAACATACGCTATGGATGTAGCAGTCGGTATGGATGGGGGTCTTAGAGGTTGCTAGAGTCATGGTTGTAGTGACCATTGCTTTGTCCTCTTTTCCCGACCGTGCTAAGCATAGATCGAAACGAATGTAGTGGTTGCAATAGATGGGGGTCATAATGGCCTTAATGGATGTAGCAGTCAAAATGAATGTAGCATTCGAAATGGATGGAGATCGTAATGTTGCTAATGTTTTCAGCTATTGCAAAAAATCACGTGTTGACCCCCGACCCGATCGTGCCAAGTTGGGCCCGCCCGAGCCGACGAGGGGAAATCTTAGAGAATAGATGTCTTTTCAAGTTCATGCCTGCAGGTCCCAAAATTTTCTAGTTGAGCGACTTTGTCTTCAAAAGATATATAAATTATTAAAAGATATGTATCCAGAGTTATTTTGGGCATATTATATAATGACACAAAATCATAAATAAGTGTTTTAGCATAAATTCTTGAATTTGGATGTTATCAGAAATCACTACTCTAAAGCCAACTGAATTGGACTACAGGAACCACTTGTCTACTAAAAGGACCCTTGATTGAGTGATCCAGAGAACCACAAGTTGCATTTTAGCCTTTAGCCTACCCATACACACTTTTTAAACCAAAATAAAAGATGGGAGAGAAAGATACCTTTATGAGGAATGTACACAATACAACCACAAAACGAGGCTTGGAGTTTATATCACAAAGGAATGTCCCAGCTATGATCTAAGAAGTAAAATATACAAGATCAATGCACTCTGAGTTCACTTGTTATTTCCATGGGGTAAAGATGAAGCTGATACCTAAAATGAAATTAGTATAAGGCTTGTTAAAAATGTGATTATAATAACTTTGTCACATCTTTCTCAAAGCCATACTTCATATACTTATGTTTTGATTTTTAATTATCTCATAGACTAGCTAAACTCTATGTTTTGGTGGGGTATTTAACATCTAATTTTGTGGATATTACTTGCCTCTTTTACCCTTTATTTACTCTAATATTTTAGGACTACGCATGATAAATATCATTTTTGTATGTATTTATCAATTGATACATCTTTGATGAAATTAATGTTGTGTTATTTTGGGGAATCCCAAATTTCAAATCAAAACAACATTTTCATTTGAATCTTCATACACTATCTTTGTTGATGACTTCACCAACCCATGATTTTCATTGACCTAGAAAATCCATCAGTCAACCATTGATGACAACCTTCAACCATCAATCAAT
The DNA here is from genome assembly GCA_963693085.1 of Alisma plantago-aquatica. Taxonomy (NCBI): domain Eukaryota; kingdom Viridiplantae; phylum Streptophyta; class Magnoliopsida; order Alismatales; family Alismataceae; genus Alisma; species Alisma plantago-aquatica. The sequence goes on along the minus strand of OY856409.1, from coordinate 712,842,533 downwards.
GAATTCCTAGACTTCCTCAACTGACGAAACTATTGGACATCAAACGATGAGATTATTATCCATCAAACACCAATGAAATAACTAGTGATCTCCCAATGGAATGCCTAACTTCAGCTATCGACAAAGTCCCTAACTTCATTTACCAATGAAGTAGTTGATAAGACAAGGAGAAGTCATAAGTAGTCAACCAATGAGATTGCTACTTGTCATTTTCTAGTGACATCACTGATCATCAAACGACGGAACACATGCCAACTTCATCCGATGATGAATTCACTGACTTCATCCACCGAAGAAGCCATAGAGGTTCATCTACTAATGAAGATTTTGTCACCTCATTATCAGTGCAAGAAAAGTGAGTTTGTGCCCTGAGACATGAGCCCTGATGATTGGAGCACAAGTAAAGAGTTTTGCACATTTTTACATTGATACACCTTAAGCGTAACATCAATCCATACAAATGGGAGCCTTAGCCTCCAAGAAAGGCATATTCTCTTTGATGCAATCACGTAGTGTTACCGTCATCCATCTTGAGTATCAAAGTGGGTGAAATTCTTAGTGTCCATCAACCTTCATCACCCTCATCAACGAACATCTACTTCCTACCTTTGAGAGAAGGAATGGCATGGAGTTCTTCACCAACCTCCATATATAGTCAAGGCCCACCTTGAGCGATGTTAAATTCCACCGTCTCCTTCATTTCCATTGACAACTTTGAATTCTCCATCTATGGTCAAATTATGATGGGATCGCTACTAGATATAGTTACATCCCTCCCCTTTCACTTTGTTCATTGTATTTCCAGTTAATATTTAGTCTATGGCCACTATTCAATAACATTACTGGATAATTTTTAACTTGAGTTGGTTGTAGCCACCAAGCCCTGCCAACCATATAAATACTCCTTGTCCATTGAATGTATATGTAGGGTTTTCGTGAAAGGTGTATAGTGGAAACACAAAAGTTTCTAGACAAAATATTTATCCAATCGATCCATACTAGCCATAAAACGTCAATACATTAAAGACATAGAAGGGATATTGAATATACCTTAACACACACTAGTTGTCCAACAACTAGACACATCTATTACAACTCACATTTCCATATATGGATCCAAAGTGATTGCTTTGTTGTTTTAATCTTATCCTTATAGAAACATCTTGACTTCTCCTTTAATAAGCATATTGTCCACAAGACTTCACCCAAGGACCTTGGCCTCTACATCATCCACACATATATGAGAACTCTTGGCCCCTATTTGGTTTACGACACAATCCGGATTATGCCCCATCATTTTGTGCCACCTCAGCTTAATTTGGACTGGGTTGGCTGGAAATGTTGTTTGGTTAGTCATACCAGAATGGCCCCATTTGGGGGTTCTATTATTCCCAAATAGGACTAACTTGGTCCTCGTCTGAACTAATTTATAAATACCAATCTCGATTACTCCCTCTCAATCCTAAATTTCCTCTCTCTCACTCCATCTACACACCTCTCACCCCTGACTTTACTCCATCTCTCTATATGTGCAAAACAGCTTCTGTGAGCATAGCTCCCAAACACCTACTTGAGGAAAACGATAGCCAACAACAAGGACTAGATGATATGGATAGCTACAGAACCAACTATGCTTCTAGCTACAAAATCAACAATGAAGTTGTGTGGTGTGTTACGTCGGTGAGATGTGAGCCCTAGGCTCAACTTTACTCATAGAATCTATGACCAACAGGTGCATCATGGATGGAATAGTTGCTACCAGACACCGAATGGAAAGGTAAGGCATGTTGTCCATCAATTTATTCTCATTCTCCTCCATCCCTTTGACTACAATTGTGCCTATTTTCAAGGAGGAGGTGACAGTACAACCCTAGCTTCCACTTGGGGTCCTCTTGCTACTACAAATTTGGGGCAATGTTACTAGAACTGTTACCCCAACATTTGCACATCGTTCTCCACCTCCTCACAGACGCGGTGGCATAAGATTCTTCCTTAGGAGATCTCTCCTCATTGTTAGGTGGGCTGAATTTCTAACTATATTTGATGTTTTTGCATTATTTTTTCTAATCATGGAGTCATACTAGCTTGTATGCATTTGTTTTGTTCTTTCTCATACTCGACCCAGACGATTTATTGGACCCAAATGGGGCATCCAAAATGGAGGCAAATTTAGAAGCATCAGACTTTAACTTTATAACCTGAAACCTTCAAAAACCCCCACAACTCAAAATGGGGTCAAAGTAGATATACTAGGTCAAACACAGGGATGTGGGGATTTTTGGATGCCTAAGATCCCATTTGTAGTAAATTAAGTAAAAACAGTAGTTGATATATGCAAACAACTACAACAAGTATAGAAAAATGATATGGAACAAAAAAAAGTGAAGTAAACAAAATAGAGACCGTCGAATCCTACTAACCAAGAGAAGGAATTCTTGGTTATGTAATCACAAGATGGGTAGTCTATGCACCCATTCTAGGGCGTAGACAACCCTCGAACACCCTAGCTAAAAACTAACATTCAAATGTAGCATGTATCATGGTAGCTGCTCCTATGGGGGTCATCCCACTTGCTCTTGCACAGTCTGACTAAAACCCCATCAATGATACAAAGCCTCTCTGAAAACAGATTAATACTCCTAAATATTCAGATACCCTCTCATGTCTAGAATATTCAAAGATGTTAGGAACAATAGAGAATCAACACATAACATAGACTGTGAATTTGATCACAGAGACACGAATTTGGTCAGATTCAACTGATCCCAACCAAATTTAACTAAATGTATACAAAATAAAGGTTCTAGGTCAGATCTCTCCAACTTGTGTTCTAGACATATCCTCCCTTTGTGATCCTCCTTTCAGATTTCGATCCAAACTACCTTCTCTACCTATTTCTACAAAAAAAATTATTGATCTTGGTAGAAACAGAGGTTCAAGCAAGAAAGAGATCAACCAAAACAACAATCATGAGTGGAAAGAGAAGATCAAATAGGAAACACACTAGATCTAGAATAAAACAACTTTCTTATGATAAAATACATAAACATTACCAGAATGAGCTACATAGCCTAGGAGCTCAACTAGCCATGGACAAGCATACTTGGCACCAATAAAGATGGAAAAACATCATTTGTATAAAAATAAAGAAGTACAATAGAAGAAAGGGGAAGAAGAAGAGATTTAACCCATGGAGGAGAGGTATCTCTCACTCCTTAGCCTCTAGAATGGTTGGATCTCATCCTTGGGGGAATCCTCCGTGATCTTTTGGACTCCTTATCCTCCTTTCTCTTTAATTCCTCCACCATAGTAGCTTCAGATGGGTGTATGGAGGTGGAAGGTGCTGGAAATGGTTAGGGTGTGGCTGAATGATGGTGGAAATAGATGGAAAGTGGCTGACATAGGTAGAAGATGATGATAAATGATGAAAGGATGGACGTAGGATGATCTCTTTAGCCAATTCAGGCCTTGGAACCCAAGGATGGAGATTGAAGGTTGGAGATGCAGAAGTCACTTTAACAAGTCCGAGTGGAACCCTTTTCTAGGTAGCATGGAGTGGGTATTTATAGGAGTAGGCGGAGTGATATGTGAGTGTAAATGAACCTGCCAAAATTTGGGTTAACTTGACCAAATCTGGGTGAACTCGTCCGAATTATGGTGAACTTGACCAAATTTGTTCCTTTGGTTTGCCAGAATTGCTTAGACTGGACCATTGGAAGGTGTGTCTTTGGGGGACACCATTGGAAGATGACTATCGAAAGATGTTCCATCAATAGAGGCATTATAAAGGTGCCATCAGAAGATGAGCCTTTGGAACCAGCCTTTGCAACAAGCCTTTGAGGGTGAACCATCAGAAGGCGGATCTCTAGTTGTCTTTCTGAAGGAAAAAGGCTGATGAAGGAGGGGAATGAATTCATCCATATTTAGGGGAACTTGATCGAATTCATTCCTTTGGAAGGTGGTCATGGAAGCACTCCTTTGACTGGGCTGATGGCCTTCGTTTGTGACCTTTGAAATGGAGCATTGAAGATGATCCATCAAAAGAGGGGACCATCAAAAGACACCATCAAGAGAGGGACTTTTGGACTTTCCTTTGATAGTGTCATCAGAAGACACTATTGGAAGAAGGTTTTTCTCTCAGAGAAAAATAGTCAATGGAGCCTAGATCAGTACAACTAAAAAAGTAAGGGAATGAATTCAACTGAATTCAGGGGAATTTGACTGAATTAATTAGACGGAGTATTTGAATCGATGTTTTCTTAATTCTGGTGTCTGTAAGTCCCAAACTTGGCTACTTGAGAAACTTTATCCTAAAAAAGTAATAATTTATGAAAAGATAAGTATTGAGAGTTACTTTTAGCATATTAAGGCTATAATGGCTTGGAACTAGAGATAAATTCTTAGCAAATGTCTAAATTTGGGTTTTATCAACCACCACAAGCTTAAACTTCGCTTGTACTCAAGCAAGATTGTACACAAAGAAAAAAACATAACACCCAAAATTAAGATTGGTAATAAATTCTATGGTTAAGAAAATAGTTTAAATCAAAAATTCTCTCCATACATGTTATTTCAAAATTAACCTCCACCATTTGAAAAAAATGCTAAAGTAAGATCAAAAAGCATCCCGACAAGTTTAAGTGAATTTGTTGCAACCTGTCAATACTCATACGGGCTTGAACCATAATATTTGAGCATTAAAGCATTGTCACAGAGGTTATCAGGTGGGCGATGGAGGTGAGTAATGAGTTGCTATCATGTATTCATGTAGACCAATTAGGAACATCACGCCTCCCACTTATTTGGGTCCTAGAAAGCAACAAAAAGAAAAGACTCTAATGGCTTTTAAGTATCCCAATATGTATCAGGTTGGTCCATGTAATGAGAAATAGTCTTTGTTGTTTGAGACAGTTGGCCCAAAGCAGTGAGACAAACTCGTATTGTACTCAAACCAACCATGCTACTGGGATGATCTCATAGGTCTCCTAAGGATTCTTAGTGACTCTCTAATGAGATTTGTGGGTGCTACCACCAGGAAAAGAATACATGCATTCATGAGCGCAATAATACACCCAGTAGGTACCATTCTCAACTATCCTAAAAGAGAAATAAACACTCATGTTTTTATTCACACTCAAGTTTTTATTCACTTTCAAGTTTTTATTCTATGTATTCTAATTTATAGGCTTGGGAGAAAACTATTTTGAATATTTTGGGATTTTTGGGTGGTCAAGACTCTTTTGCACATTTTTAATTTTCACCATTTTGACTCAATCTAAGGTGGGAGGGCAGACTGACATCAAAGGAAAACACTCTTACTTGATTATAGTTTTAAAACTCATCATTGCTCGCTCAATACATATTGAAAAATAACAATTGTGATTCAAGGATCCTTAGAGTAGAGACGAGTCTGTTAATACGCAGCTTGAAGTTTTGATCGAACTCTAACTCTTTCCAACAGTCCCAATTCTTGAGTTTGTTATTCACAACATAGATTAAGGGAACACCATTTTAAACTATGAAAAAAGTGCATAACCTTAGATTGATCTTTAAACTTAAGGGAAGAATCAAAGAGCTAGTTGATCAAGCAATTAAGATGAAAATTGGGAAATTAAGTGCATTGATAAGCATTTAATTATAGGATTCACATCACATAGCCTTAATTTCCAAGATTCAAATTAAGAAATAAGGTCCTACAATGCAGCAAAGCTAGGCTAAACAGTTGAAAATTTTGAAATTTTGGAAAATGTATACTAAATGTAGGAAGTAAACATGCGTGCATTAAAGTGAACAGATAGAAAGACGAATACCCCTGCCAATCCAAGCAAAAATATTTTCTTTTCCTTGAGAAAGTCTTAAACTTGGGATAGTAGTGAAGGAATACACAAATGTAGGCTAACATGATATGCAATTACAATAATGACAGATATGAACCATTACAAACTATTTATGAAATTTATTCTCATCATATTCTCAAAAAAGAAATTTACTTACATCAAACTTGATAATAAAGTCTATATACATGATGCTAAAATAGGTACTCTGTCTTAATGTATTAGATCTTTTAGACGACACTCCACCAAGAAAATCCTATATCTCAACTGATCTTCATTAATATTAGTATCTACGGACATCTCATTTACAACCATGTACAAAGGGAAACCTAGGTTAGAGTAACCGACATTGAACTTCTAATAAGGTAAACATAAATATCATACAACTCAAACTTGAATTATTATATGAAAGTTGTAAAATTATACTGAAATGATGTGTCCTTTATTTACATCTTTTATCTATTTGTGGCCACCATTATATAATAAGTCATCCTCTGTTGACACTAAAGTGTCCTCTGTTGACACTGAAGTGTCCTCTGTTGACATCGAAGTACCCTCTCTGGTGCGATGCACCCTCTATTGGCACAATGTACCCTCTGTGACACCTGCAGTGTCTGGCAGAGTGCGGCCTCTAAATCGTCACTCGACTCTCTAGGACGACTTATCCTATAATGTATATAATTTAATATTATGGTCATTTTCTATCTTTGTTCTGAAATTTGCATTCTGAATCTTAATCTCTTATCTTTGAATTTTAATCTCTTATCTCTGGCTCAGTTCTTCATTTCTTACTTTTGAATCTTAGACCATTATCTCTGACTATGTATCTTTGTTCTTTAATTCTAATTTGAATCTAACTCTAAACTCTAAACTTTGAATATAAATCTATATCTACAATACTAAATAACTGAGATCGTATCTAAGACTCTTATTAGGTATTTAAATCTAAAATCTAGATTCTTATTGTCTAAATAAATCTTAATGTAAAACTCTTATTTAATCATGACTTAGTTACATTCCGGTATCAGATATATGACGTGTGTTTAAAGGCTTGAGAAGAAAATTGAAGCAAATAGAGAAATTCTAAATATCTGATAGTCATATAAATCTTAAATGCTTGGAATCTGATAATATGGAAACATAATTCAAGCTGAAAAAAATTTGATTAATCTAAGCATGACATGATATGAAACACTAAACTCTAGAAGTAACTTATTCTCTAAGTTACTTTGTAGGAAGGTGTAGGCTGAAATTCAATGGTAATGAAATTCAATGGACATGGCCCACTTACCTTATTTGAGGATATCCTTAATGTATTTTGGATTCCTTGTTCCATAGCCTAATCACATGGACATCAAAAAGTGTCTATAAGTCCATGTATATTTCCCTCCTTCCTTTCAAAGTCGCAAACCCCATCATTCCAACCTTATATAACAACTTAGGGTTCTTATTTAACTGAATCTATATTCAATTTAAAACACATTTAATGTCTAAACATTAAATAAAACTAAATTCACACATTATATAAGATACCTATACTGATATAGCCATAATAATAAAAAAACAAAATATGTCCTAATACATATAAATATATATTATGTTACATCATTATTGTATAATTGAATAAAATAGAATAAATTTGGAAGATTGTCTTTATTATCAATCAAATTGTTTACAAGTTATTCCATTGCAATCATCATATGATTGGCTCTCTGGGCATACATACCGACAAATACATCTTTCTGCCTACCTAGATTGGTGTTGATATCAACTAGAGATTAAGGAAGTCTTTCTACATGGTAGTTAACTAAAGAAGTATATATGAAACACCTTCCAAACTTTATTGTTGAGGAGTATTCTAACAAAGTTTGTCTACTTAGCCTCTGTCTCTAAGGTATAAAGTGGTATCCTCATGCTTGATTCGACGATCTCAATATGGTTATTGACCATATGCGACTCCAGAGATCTGTCAATGACCATTCTTTTTCTCCTTCCACTCACATCGGGTTCACGTTCTTCGAAATCACCTATGTAAAAGATATTGTAATGATTGGGAGTGATGCTCAAGGTATCTCTAGTTTAAATAAAGCTATCCAATCTCACTTTCATACCAAAGATCAAGAGAATCTTTGGGTACTTTCTAGGCAGAGAAGTACTAAGATCTACGTCTAGGATCAATCTCTCTCAGAGGCAATATGTTCTTGATTTATTGAAAGAAACTGTGAGGGTTCATGCAAAACATGTCTCTACACCTTTGGATAACCATGTGACGCTTCAGAATGGGGGGGAGCTATTTCCTACATATGCAGACTAGTACATGATGCTCGAGATCGATGATCTACATCAGGGATCTACAATCTACTACACAAACATCATGTAGCCTGGGGGAGCAAGAAATAGTCTATTGTTGCTAGCATAGAGGCTTTATATATAGCCATGGCTCATGCCTATTGTGATCTACAATGGTTCAGTGCATACTCTTAGAGTTCGGGATTCTTGTCCAAACCACAACCACAATTCACTATGACAATCAAGCCATTCACATTGCCAATACTCCAGTCTTTCACAAGTGCACAGAGCATGAGGAGGTGGATGCCACTTTGTACGTAATCTTGTCAAGGCAAAGAAGTTCATGATGCCACATTGGACAACTGGTGATCAAGTGGTTGATATCATTACCAAGTCGCTACCTTCTACTCCTTTCAATATGAGTACCAAACTGACACTATAGAATATGTACTCCCTGGCTTGAGAGGGATTGCTAGCACAATTAAATCTAGTACTAATGTACCCAGACCCGCTTATGTCATTCATCTCCATTATCTTTTTTCTATTACTCCTCCTTACTAAAGTGGTGATCCATTTACCTCACTTTGTATCCATGTAACTCTCTAGGATCCTATATATATGAGTCCTAAGTGATATTGTTTACGAAAAAAATATTATCTCTTAATCTATATACAATATTTGAATCTAAACTAGTTACTTTATGTATAAGTATTCTCTAAGGGCATGTTTGGTTAGCAGGATTTTCGAGAATCCTATCTCATTACATACTAAAATTATGTATGTCTAAAATACCGGTAAACTTGAATTTAAAGTTTCATTTTTTCGAGTTAATAGACGTTGATTTGTTTATTTGATCATAACGAACATCTTGTCATGACAAAAATTTAAGATTGTGTTTTGCTTTGTTTTTATCTTGCTACAAAATTGGTTATTATGTTTTTTCTATTGTAATTTGTCCAATATAAATCAACATGTTAATAGTAGTCATTGTGTTCATCATGTTAATGCATGTTATATAATCAATATTTCCATCAATATTTTCAATAAAAATAGACATATTAAGAGGTGGAATCAGGCAAGAAAACAAAGATTTTAATTCATGAATTGGCATGATATTACTATTCAATGCTTACCTAAGTAACCCTAAGAAATTTGAAGATGTCTCTAAAAGCTAGGAATATATTTTTCTACGGATTGGCTTCACTTAATGTCGATAATATGATATTATCATTTTTTGTCACGCCAAAGATATTACCACTCAAAATTGCCAAAAAGAAACTCAGAAAAAGTGATTCCAACTATACCATATCATGTGATTAACGATAAATGAGAACTTCATGAATGAAGACACTGAAACTACTTTAAACCCAGAAAATGAATATTTGAAACTGAAAGATATATCGAAGGACAGTGGAGCATACTCACATCAATCTTAAAGACGACAATTTCACCAGCTCTTATGGGATCATCACCCATGCGAAGGAACAATATGTCACCCTATTATCATAACTTGAGATTTAGTTTATCAAACTTAGTCAGCATGACACTTGGAAACTACTTTGAAAGATGTTACAAGCAAATTGTGTGTGTGTCAATGAAAAATCAACAAATAACATATAATTTTGAGTGAAGCCAGGTTTTGGAGATACAATCGATTGCATGATACATTTTATATTCATGCTCTCAATCTGATTCTAGCTCCACAATTATTAGCCCAAAGATTGCACATGCCGAAACTCATAAAAAACTTCATGAATAAAAAAACGAATTTGGTGTACTTTGGTCAAAATAATTCCCTCGAAACTGAGAAATCTTCTTAAGAAAACAATTGACATGGTCAAACTAATTCCATCCATAGCACCATCAGGGATATCTCTCAGCTTAGCACAATTTGGTCTAAACCACTACACTTTACATGTATGTATTCCAAATATGCCACACTGACTGAAGTTTTTATTAAATAAATAATAAGAAATTAAAAAAATGAAAATTGCCACTTTGGGTAGCATTTTTTAACTTAAACGTCAGGTTGAGAAACGCCTCCGCATCTTCCAGTTATTCTATTCTTTTTTTAATCTAATCACCCGCTTTAAAATGTTTGGATATAAAGTGGCGGGTTCCACAGAAAGTGAACATTTTGGTCCACATTTTTGCTGAGATACTAAATAGGAAATTATTGTGATGAGAGTGTTTTATTGATTTTTTTTTCAGACTTCTTTCCAGTTGCTTGGATGACACGAAACAAGGAAGCCGAACACGACCTTTAGAAAATGCCCTGCTGTGTATATGGTTAAGTGATACTAACCCTCTGAAACCCGGGCTCCATGCTTTCAGAGAGCACAACCACCACAGGTGATTCGCTCCCGCTGATGCCAACCAACCCCTTCCATAGTATCAGCACCGAAGCCAGAATCATACCTGATCAAGAAAGTTCACCATTAGAGAAACCAGTAACAAGGAATCAATATTCCTAGCCGTGTACAAGCTCAACCCATAAAACACTGAAAAAACGTGAAAGGAGCACAAAAATCATGACAATGAGTAGCCAGCCTAGTAGGAAACAAGGGGGCAGCGGGCATGTTTGGTTACTTGGATTTTGCTGTATTGGATTGTATTTTGGACTCCAGTTCAACAAATTTTAAGTTTGGTTTGCAGAATTGGAGAACTGAGGCTAATCCCGGGATTTTCAGACATAATAGGAATTCCGCATTTTGGTCTCCATCAAAATTCTCCCGGACGCCAAAATCCAACATGGCGAACGTCGTGGACACGAAAAAAAAAAATTCCGCACTTACAAAATCCAGCAAACTAAACATAAAATTTTATTTTGCGGGATTTTGACAATGCAGTATTTTAATAATGCGGGATGAACAAAATACAGGATTTCTAAAAATCCGACAAACCAAACGTGCCCTCAGAGTGAGCTATACTATCACTTGCAGAAACGCTTAGCCGGAGTACCATAGTAAAGAACCAAAATTGCAAACGGAAGCTCCACAGGGTAGAAAGCACATACAGTAGCTGACCGTCTGCTCGAACACGCGCCGACACTTCAAGGTGCGTAACCATTGCACGATTTCCTTTATCGACTCCATACCCCTTGCAAGCGTCGACTGTAAACAACGTCCGCAACGTTCCGGTTTTCCTTTCGGCGTTTCGTATAACACCTTTCCCCGTTTCTGCATCCTCTCCCAAGCACCTCGCTGGTGAACCGGCAGAAATGGCCGACGGAATTTGGACTGGACGGTAGCCCGCGTAACGAGTGACGTGGAACGGGAGATGCTGGCCGTCCGATTGAAGACTGTGAGGAAGTTTCACAGTCTACTCCGCAGATTCCTTATTCGGCCACGAGGTGAATTTCGGGGTCATTGCGCTGCGCAGTTCTTAATTTTTTTTTATCAAAAGGCTGGATTATATTGAAAAATATAGTCTTCCCCTACATGTTATGACCACATGTGGGGGATAAAGAGTGCATTATATAAGAGGTAACATAGCAACATCATCAGTAGGTTATCGGAGAAAGGGTAAGCAGAGCTCATCTTCAAATTCCATCTTCGTCCTTGTCCTCCTCAATCTCCTCCATTGTGTAGGTACGGATGGGGGTATGGAAGCTCAGGTCCTTCATCGGTGAAGGTGTTGCATCGGTGATTCTACCGGCGTCTCCTGTGCAATGCGAACATGAAGCAGACTTATAGTGATGTTAGATGTTGTATAATCTGCGGGGTGTGATGAATGATGCCTGCGGTAATTTCTTTCCTGCCATATGTGCCATGCAATGATGGTGATGATGGAAGCGTAGTTAATGTTGTATCTGGTCGAGATTTGTTTTGCAAAAGTGGATGTGATAACATCTTGATAAGAGCGTTGGGTATGGTGTGAGGGATGTATAAATTGTTGAGTGATGCTACTTGTGATGGGGCAGAGGAAGAAGATGTGATTGGTGTCTTCATAAGCCATACAACAGAGATAGCATCTTGATGGTCCATGAAATCCTCTGCGACGGAGGTTATGATCGGTAAGCAGCTTGTTATTCCATAGAATCCATGCAAAAAGTTTGTATTTGAGGGGAATGTTGGATTTCCAAATGTGAGATATGAGATTGGTGAAACCTCTGTTGGAGAAGTGTTTGTATGCTTGGCTAGTGGAGTAAGTGGGGCCCCATCGCCAGGTGACGTGCAGATTCATATTTTGTTCTAAGACCTGGATGATGTTGGTGATGGAGAGGGAAGGATAATTATGTGCAAGTGTACGTTTGAAATTGTTGTTTTTGTTGCTACTGATGAGGTGCAGGGCCTTGGGGATGGTGATGTACAGAAGTGGGCATGGGATGTCATGAGAGGTGGAGAAATTGGTGATGGGTTGCTGCTGGAACCATGATTCGAACCAAAAGAGGATGTTTAGATGGCAGTGAGGTGGCGTGAAAATGGTTGCTTTGATGAGGTGGAGAAGACTGTTGAGGTGCTTCCATAGAGGGGAGGTGGATTTTTTCTTTATGGAGCGCCAAGGAGGGTTATGTGTGTAGTATTTCTCATTGATATGTTCAGACCAAGCCGATTTTCTATGGTGGCAGAGTTGAGCGATAATCTTGAGGAGGAGGCATTCATTGTGCCTCTTGATGTCGATGATACCCCAACCACCCTGATCGACTAGAGTAGTGATGGATCTCTAGTTTGTAAGATGTAAGCGCTGGCCCTTTTGGTCCCATAAAAAGGTTCTACAGAGTTTGTCTATGTGATTAGCAATCTTGGTAGGCAGTGGGATGCAACTCATGTAGTAAGTGAGTATAGGGGTTATGGAGCTGTTAAGGAGGGTGAGTCTTCCCACCAAACTCAGAAAGTTTGATTTCTAGTTGAAGAGTCTCGCTTCAAGGCAGTTGACAACAGGGTCCCATGCAGTTGTGGGAATGCATTTAGGGGAGATGGGGAGACCCATGTATGTAAATGGGAAGTGTTCACTTTTACAGCTGAGAAGATTCTAATACTTGATCATATCATCTTCAGATATATGGACTCCAATGATAGTGGATTTTTGGAGGTTTATTTTAAGTCTGGTGAGATATGAAAAAATGCCAAGAAGTCTGATGGTGTTAATGAAGTTATGATCGGAAGGGGTAATGAAAATCATAGTGTCGTCTGCATATTGAGTGATGTTGAAGTTGCAGGTATCTAGGGTGTCGATGAGATGATTTTCAGCTACTAAGGTCATCGTTCTAGTTAGGATCGTGGTGCACAGAATCAAGAGATAAGGTGAGAGGGGATCTCCTTGTCTAAGACCATTTGTGCTACCGAAATAACCCTGAGGGAACCCATTGATGATTGTGGAAATTTTGCAAGTAGTAATACAGGACATAATCCAAGCATTCCATTTGTGTGGGAAGTTATGATGTTTGAGGCAGTACCTAATACTGTCCCAATTTACATAGTCAAAGGCCTTAATAAAATCGAGTTTGAGGGCTAGGGTGGGAGTGTTGGATATATAACAGGAGCGGAGCATCTCACTGACCGCGATGTATGTGTCCTGAATGGTGCGGTTAGGAAGGAAAGCGCGTTGGTTTAGTGGGATGATATGTTGTAGTTGTGGTTTGATTCGGTTTCTAAGGGTCTTATCAATGATCTTGTATGAGGTGTTGATCAGACTGATGGGTCAATATTGGTGGATGGAGGAGGGGAGAATGGTTTTGGGGATGAGGGCGAGATTGGTTTATTTAGAGGTCCAATAACTATCGAAGGGTCGTTTACTACAGATAAATGCTCAAATATTTTGGTGATGCTGCCTTCAATGTAGGGCCATATGGTACGTATGGTGGCGGCATTGTATCCATCGGGACCAGGGGCTTTGTCCCTACCCAGCATAAAAGCATCCTATTTGATTTCATCCATAGAAAATGGGGCAGTGAGGTAGTCATAGTTTGTATGTTGTAAGGGAAAGATGTTCCTCCAACGAAAGAGGTGGTCCTGGCATGGTTGATGTTTAGAATTGAAGATGTCATGGAAATGCGAGACAATGTGAGAAACAATAGTGTTGTGGTTGGTGGTGCAAACACCGTTAATGGTGAAGGAGTGTAGGTGGTTTCTCTTTTTCTTTTGGTTGTACGATTGTTGAAAGTATTTGGAGTTCTTGTCGCCCAATTTAAGCCATCTGATCTTTGCTCTTTGAGCCCAAATATGTTCCCAATGGTCAGTAAGAGTGTCGAGGTCTGTGCGAAGGGTTTGGATGAGTGCAGGGTCTGCATGTGGGTTAGAGTCCAATTTTGTTAGTCCTACTTCTTTGGCAGAAATGGAGTCTATGATGTTGCCAAATTTAGTTTTGGCCCATATGAAGGTGGCCTTTCGCATGCTCTTGAGGGAGATAGAGAGGTGTAAGCCCAAATTTTGGATATCTAGAAGGAGGGCCCAATGAGAGGAGAACCAGGGGAGGAAACCAAGGTGTTTAAGCCAATAGTTCTCAATGTGTTTGTGCTTATGGCCGAAGGATGGGGGCAGGTGTTTAGGATGACAAGGAAGTGGTCAGATATGGATCTGTGTGCAATGTGTGTGATGGTGTTTTGGTAAAGATGATTCCATTGGTGATTGCAAATGAAGCGGTCGAGTTTTTCCCAGTGGCAATCCCTATTCCAAGTAAAATTACTAGAGGATAGGTCAATGAGATTATGTTATTTTATAAGTGTAACATACCAGATCTTGGACCCTACCCTGGAAGTTTAACCTTTTGGGTTTGACCAAACAAGGTTAATATTAGAGTGATCCTAATAATATAATGTTTGAATAATGTAATATAATACGTCAAATAACTCATTTGGTGATAATAAGATGATAAATAACTTAATTGGATGCATAATGATGTTAATGGGCCTCTAATGGGCCAGATGACAAAACCCATGTAATAAATTCTTAAAAGTGGAAATAAACTCCAAATTCGTAATCTATACATAAAAATAAGTTTACATGTCAATTTTCATCGAATTTGGACAACCTTGAAATAATATGGTAAGTTAGGATAGAGAAATTTCCTAAAAAGGTGTAATTAATAAATAAATATAATTCATGACACCAAAATTTAGAAACAAAGACAAATTCATATTTAACACACTTAAGTTAATTTGTGGATGAAGTTTCACCTAATTCGGATAATCCATGTGTCATGAATGCATCAGGAAAGAGAAACAAAGAATATATTGAATAATACATCTAAGGTTTCCAAAAGTGAAATATAATTAGAGATTCGGAATCTACATATTTAACTTAACTTTTGAGTCAAGTTTGGTCTAATTTGGATAAGAATAGAACCCTTAAAAAAGGAAAGAGAAAATATGTACATTAAATTAATCTCACTTTAGTTTTAATCGGATTAAATGTCATGATTTAAGGTTGATTTTCCGCCTAAAGTCTTGTTGTCATGCGCTTTACTTATGTGTCGATCTATGGTGACCATTGGATTGATTTTAGACGGCATCCGGTCATCTCCTACCTCAGGTAGGAGTTCAACTCGCGGATGAACAGTACCCAAATCTTGCTTTGGATCGTTCTCTCTCCCCTCTCGACTGAATTTCCTGATTTTTGTTCCTTTGTGATCGGGAGATGATCTCGCATCTTTCAATCCATACTTCTCCTACCTATTTCTTCTCGGTTATGGAAACCCCAATTCTTGGGGCTTAAGGTTCCGACTTAGTTTCCTTTACGATGGGTTTCAACCCCTAACCTATATGTAAGGGTGCCCAGAACTTCTTTGTTCCTCGCAAAACATTTCTCGCATCTCAATTGCCTCACACACTTCTAGTTTGGTTGTCGATATCTCGATTTTTTCTCTAGGTTTGTGGCGCGATGTTTGAGCTCAAGGTTGAACCATCAGAACAATTATCTGCTACTGTAAGTTCGAACGATCTTTCTCTTCCTTTTTCTGCTGATTGCTCGACGGATCGTTGACTCTCGTGGAATCGCCCAAAATCCCTGAATTCGGCCCTGGTACTCCGCAACCATGGCGTGTAAGCCTGGTGAGGAAGATGAGCAGTGGCGCTTTCTCGATTCTACCCTCGCCCAACCTTCTTTTCTAGTTCTTCGTCCAGGAGCAAATATGTCTTTTCACACCCTCTTTTTTTCTCCCTTGACTACGTGTGGGTTTTTTCCTTGACTTGGGTTTGACCTGGTCCCACTGACCGTCGCCCATTGGGCCACTCAGCCATGTGGCTTTTTGAGAGTTTCTGATTGGCCGATTTTTGAAAATCAATAACTAATTATTTACTGGTCAGAAAAATATGGATAAATACTCGTTGGATTCAAAAAAAGAAGGGCTTTCTAATGATATAAGTTTTGATGGCTAATTCTAATGTTTAATAATAGGTGTTTTCAATGGATCTAATTAATAAGTTAAAAACTTGTATAATTCATAACTAATAATTTACAAGTCAAAAAAATATAATAGAATATGTTTTGAACTCAGGAAAATATAACCTAAAATATGGCATGGTTTTGATAATCTAATTTACCAATAATAAAAAGGTGATTTTAGGTTTATGAAATCAATATAAATCTAACCCTAATTCCACATATATGATTAATAGGTTCTTTGGATGCCTAGCCTTGGACCTAGAAGTGACTTGCGATCATTGGACTCTGTAGTTGAGGTATGTTTGCATCCCCAATTATTCTTCTTGAGAAATTATCCTATTTTTGTCCTACTTTAGGTCCTATGGACATTAGCCTACACATTGTCTTGTTCTTTTGAAATCATGCTTCATGTGAAGTATCTTATTTTGTTATTGATCTTGTGATCATGGATATTCTCTTATAATCTTATCTTGTTGCCTTGGTGCAAGTTCGACTTTTGATATTATATGCCCACTGTGATATGTATTTTTACTTGTTGATATGTGCCCACTTGAAGTGGATGTTTATATGTTTGTGTTGCCCATTGTGTGATGGCAACATGGTATAAATCTGACTATACTTCTTACTTGCCTCTACATTTTACATGCTATGTGATGTTAGGTTTTAGGGGAGATAGAGAAGGTAGCGGAAACAAAAATTTCTCCTCCCAAACCCAGAACAAAGGAAACGCATCAACATCTATACAAAAGGAAGGATGGTTTGTAGAGGCGTACCTTGTACCGAGGCTTGCTCTGTGACTTTACCTCGTGGCTTGCACGGTCTTCACCTCCGATCTTGGACGGTGTTTGTGCAGCTCCTGGTCTCACCGAGATTGTCAGGATTGACAATTGTCCTCCGAGCGGCAGAATTCTCCCACCTCTGAAGTAGTCCACACAGACCACCTGGAACTCCGATCTCCTTATCCTACAAGGAATCGTAAGGAGTCGTACCCTCCTATCAACGTACTAGTCACCAACACACTCTCCTGCAACCAGTCACTTTCTGCAGTTGTATTTCCCTTACTATGCCTCCCTTATCGGGTAGCACTTGCTCGGGCTCTCTCTCGGTTACCAAAACCAGAGAGAATGACAACTTTGTAGAGCAAATGGTCTCAGAGTTGTTGTTCTGAGAAGCCCCCACTACCCATATATATAGGAGGGTCATGGGATAGGGTTCTCTACCCCGGGCAATGCGGGATTAAAGCAGGAGTAGAAGGGTTTGGAATTTTCCAAAAAACAACCAACTTGTTCCAACTGAACCGATTGTTTCAACCCTGAAACGATCGTTTGGTGACCTCAACCGATCGTTTCAAGCTGAACCGATCGTTTGGGACACCTGAGCCGATGGGTTCATCACATGAGTCGATCGTTTTGTGGTCCTGGTCCAACTCAAATTGACTTACAGATTTGTTTCCGATTAATTAAATATTAATCCTTATCCAAATCGAATTTGTACAAGTGAAACAAATTGTATTTGCAAAATAGTCTTCTCACTTTCCCAATGATCTCGGTTAGACCAGTTGAGCCGATCGGTTCAACTCTTGAACCAGTCATTTCAGCCTGTCTTGAGCCGATCGGTTCATCACATGAGTCGATCGGTTCACCAACCTGAGTCGATCGGTTCATCACATGAGCCAATCGGTTCATCACATAAGTTGATCGGTTCACCAACCTAAGCCGATCGGTTCATCACATGAGCCGATCGGTTGGGGCAGTAGACTTGTGCAAATTAGTCAATCGCAATTTCAATCAATCCGATACTCTAATCAATCGGTCCAACACCTTGAACACTATGATACTGAGCTATCAATTGATTGAGTGTTTAATTGAACTACTAAACTCCTTTAGTAATCAATCTAAACATGATTTGTGGATAAACTCCTCTTCCAGGTTAAATCCTATGTGTGAGACCCTGCAGGTCCATTTCACGTTGGTAGTGAAAGCCCATAACACTTATGACTTTACAAGAAAAGAGCGGTGCCTAGTCGCACATTAGTGCTACCCAAGTGAAATAGAAAGTTGGAGAACAACTTTCAATCCTACAATCCATGAATGGTGTTACAGTGAATGTATAATTCCTTTGTCACTAATATCTCGAATGAACTCAAGGTATGGAACAGTCATCCTGTCAATGTTCATTCACTTTCTTGATCTCAGAGTAGATTGAAGGAGAAATGTATGACATCAATATCACATACTGATTCACACATGCGTGCGTACTTGTGGCAACACATCCCATTATCATACAGATAACGAGGTGTTACGCGAAAACGTGCGAAAATCACCATAACCACAGATTATGAAAACACGGGTTAATTAAAACGGATTGCGGGAAACAGATAAACTGTGAAACTATTACTTTCCAGTCCTCATCCTGCACATAAACATGTCATATGCATACATACACGAGATCTGATGCGTGTCTACAACTTACAGAAATAGTTGTTCATCTATCACATGAGTTCACCACCTGTTCATATACAGAAAGGCCCACATCCGGCCAACAGCAGGATATACCAACATCATCGATCGTTTATCGTAAAACATCATCAAAACACTGCCAAGGACCTGAGAGTACAGGGATGACTCTAGACTCTACTACAAAATGTCCAAAACAGCAGCATATCCATCGCTTGCCTTCTACTGCTCTTCAAGCTACTCGGCCGCAACACCACGACCACGACCACGTCTACCTTGGCCACCTGAAAACCAGCGGAGTGAGACAATCGAACATTGTGCCAGCGGGAAACATAACTCCCCACCGCAACTACAGAACCTCGGCAGGATAAACTATAACAACAATTATAACATGAGCAGATATATCAGAAGCAGTTATATATATAGCAAGATCATTCTTACCGGCAAGCATACCAGCTGTACTAAAGCGTAAAACCAGATGTCTTTCAAAGGAACATGACTATCAAGATGAGATATATCAACATGTAACAGGATTATTAGAACAGGGTATAATGCCATATAACCTGATTATCAAGATAAGGTAGATTACCACATGACCTGCAAGGTATAACAGAGATATTACACAAACAAGGTCTCAACCAATGTTTCGTGTTTGATTTGATCAGTAAATACTAAATGGTTGTATTACATTTTATTATGCCCTGAGGATTTGAACCGTACCGTTCAAATCCAACCTTCGGTTACGAAACCCAAGACGGTGCCATACAAGGTCAATGGAAGAGCCGGACTCCACGACCTCCCACCTCATGGTCAGTACATGAGTACAACACAAGTAGGACCGCAGTCACATGCTGAAGTGGTATAAGCCACAGGGTTAGCTCCATAGGCTACCCGTTCTCTAGCCCGCCTTGGTACAGGTCTCGGCGCTAGTAAAACTGAGCCACGGGCCTGATCACCGTGCTCTGAGCCATGAACGCATTCATGCTCCATACATCACATATCCTGAGCCATGGGCCTGTTCACCATGCTCTACATACATATTTGAGTCTGCAACCGAAGTTACACTCTTACCTCCTCATTTTCAGGCTAGGAGAAACCTACACATATTCAACAATATGCGCTTCCAGGTTAACCCGTAGGAAAACCTGTTTCACCATCACCAAGTCCTGACGATGATGGATCTATGGCCAGGGCAAACTACATGATATATTTCACTATGATTAATTAGTATCTTTTAGATGGATTGCAAGATTCAACCAAGTTGTATAACATGCAAGATATAACAGAAAGTAAAGAACATAATATTATTGAAAACACATCAATCTGATCCATCTCAGGGATCCCACTTCACATGCTACCACTTGGCCTCTTGCCAACCATCCAGATCCATCTCAAGGATCATCACATACCACGGGGTCTCAATCCTTCATCACATCATCATCATGGGACCAACACATCACATACATAATCTTATAGAGCAATTATCAAAGTAATGTTACTCATTACATATGTCACATAGCCCTTTCATGGCTAAGTCATCACCTGCAAGGTTAAGGTATGAAATAATTGTAGATTCAACATAAGGAATATGCTCACTATCATGAAATATCATTCAAGATAATTAAATTACCAATATTACACTTATTTGGTAACCAAGTATGTTAAGTACACCATTAAACAACCATACTGATACTTACCCTTATATCGAGATTGTACAAACAATCAGGGTATATAGAGATCATGTTGTGTTTACAGAACCAACACTATTATTAACAAGGTCATTACTATGTCATCAACTATTGTCATCTTTATCATGAAGCAACCTTTAATGTAACTGTCACTTAGCGTCATTATTACCAACATTATTATCATTAAACAAACTACTAGAGTAGTTATCATCATCTTCTTTATCATTAACAATTAAGCATAAGGGTCACATCATGCATCAATTACATGAGGGCTAACATCATATACATTACTACCATTAGCATCCTTATTATTTGCAAGGCAACATATTACATATTGATGATATCACAAACACCACCATCGTTTTATTGGTTAATGTATAAACATCCACTTCTATCACATAAGGGACCGTCACCAAAGAAACTCATACCCTCGCTATAGCCTCACAACCCTCCCTAAAACCTATCACCCAACATGGGTATCGGCCACCACACTAACCCTATCGGCCATCATGGCCCAAGGCATGTCGCCCAACATGGTATCAGCCATTATGGTATCGGCCATCAGGGCACATAGCCTATCGTCCAACATGGCACTACTTGGCCCTATCGTCCACCACATGGACAAGGAGATAACTCAACACAAGAGCACCCATTCTATCGTCCAACTCAAGGACATCCATGTCGCCCAACACCATCAGACCATATCGCCCAACAAGAGAGAGAGAGAGAGAGAGTATCGCCCATCTCCAAGGGTACTCACCATATCGGCCAACAAACTCTAGCTCACCCTATCGCCCAACTCAAGGGCAAGGGTATCGGCCAACCTAAAGGACTCATCATGTCACCCAACACCAGCTACCATATCGTCCACCAAGGGGAACACCATGCCGTCCAACTCAAAAACAAAGGTGTTGCTCAACCCAAGGAACCATATCGCCCAACATGGTCACCATGTCGGCCAACATTCATACTAGGTCAACCTATCGTCCAACCCAAGAGGAAGGGTGTTGCCCAACACCAAGAACACTGATATCGTTCAACTCAAGGACAAGGGTGTCGCCCAACACACCCACAAGGAAGGGATATCGCCCAACCCTAGGTCACCTTCAACCTCCAAAATAAGGGAGCACAAACCCTAAAAAGCAAGGTATACAAGAAACCCTAAAACCCAAGAGAGGGATATCGGCCACTAAGGTATATATAAGCAAGGTGCACAAGAAAGGAACTAAGCTAGTCTACTAACATGTAACAAGGTCAAAGCTAGAGGTAAAAGAGTTATGGTTAGAAACTATGCAACCCGCCTTAAGCTCCAAGGAAGAAGATGCACTTTGAGCTCCAAGGTTGTCGGCCACCAAAGCTCCAAAGCACTCCAAGGTCCAAAGCTATCGTCCACCAGGCTGCTCCAGGAAGGTGTATCGGCCACCACTTCAGCTCCAAGGAAGTGTATCGGCAAACACAAGCAAGATGGAGAGGGATATCGTGCACTCAAGGTGGAGGAGAGACCAAAAGATTAAAGGAGACTAAGGCAAGGAGAAGAGCCACTTATATAGGAAGAAGGGGAGGAGAAACCAAGGTACAACCATGCTAAGTGTCGTCCACCCAAGGGACACTTGTCCTAGGGTTCAAGCCAACCCATTAGCACACCAAGAGACATTTGTCCAAGCTAGGCACCAAGTGTCACCAACCAAGGTCAACCAACATGGGCGACACAAGAAACAACTCCTGCTGGGCGACACAAACAAGCTACTGGGCGACACACCACTGTGCTGGACGACACAAAGCTTCCTTGGATGACACACACTCACCCTAGGTCGACACAAACTCACCTTGGATGACACAAGGCAAGCTTTGGCCGACACAAGGCTCAACCAAGCCCAAACAAAGCACATCAGGGCCCAAACAAGCTCAACTCAGGCCCAAAGAACTCAAACAACAAGCCCAAGCCTTCCTCTCAACCCTAGAGGAAGCAAAGAGAGGGAAACGACTCACAAGATGGTAAACTTGCACACAAAACTCTAAACTTGGGTGATTTGCAAGTAGCCCCCCCAACTCTCAACAAAGCACAACAAAACCCTAATCACCACCAAAGGTGATTAGCAAGCACCAAAGCATCAAGGTCAAGCGAAACAAACAGGGTAAACCCTAAACGTAGGTCAGGGTCCTTACAAGCTAACCCCCTTTAAGGGATTTCGTCTCCGAAATCCGAAGAGAAAAGTGAGGGATACTTCCTCCTCATCTCTTCCTCAATCTCCCACGTGGCTTCCTCTATGTCACGATGCTGCCAAAGAACCTTCACAAGAACCAGATCCTTCCTCTTCAGCTTCTTGATTGCCACATGACCTTCCTCATAGGTCACATCTGCATCAAGCTCATCCTCAACTGACTACATCACGGTACCTGAATCCGGATGACTTCCCTTCCGCATACTGTCAGGAAGCACTGGATGCAACCTGTGAAACTCTGTAAGCAACTCTAACTCATAAGCTACTTTGCCAACACGTGTTATGACTGAGTAAGGCCCCATATATCTGGGAGCTATCTAACCCTTCCGACCAAACCTTTAGCACACCTTTCCACGGCAAGACTTTAAGATACATTTGTCTCCTACCTGGAACTCCAAGATCGTCGGCGATTGTTTGCATAAAACTCCTACCTGTACTGTGCTACTTTCGATTGTTGCTATATCACTTTGATCTTATCTATTGTTAGCTGGACTAACTCAGGACCGAATGGCTGACACTCACCGGACTCTTCCCAACTCAAAGAAGGTTTGCACTTTCTTCCATGCAGAGTCTCACAAGGTGCCATGTCGATGCTCTGCCCAAAACTGTCGTCGTAGGCCAACTCTAATTAAACTAAGATGTATATTCCAGAAACGACTCGTGAACTGAGGACCTCTGTCCGAAACTTATTATTGCTGGCACATCATGCGAACGTATCATCCCATCCATATACATTCTAACGAGCTTCTCAGCTGTTTATGTCATCTTTACAGGTAAGGAGTGGGCAGACTCTGTCAATCTGTCCACTTTCACCCAGATGGAATCATGTTCTCTAGTTGTCTTGGGTAGGCCAACTACGAAACCCATGGTCATATGATCCCATTTCCACAATGGTATTGGAAAAGGCTGCAACGTACCTGCCGGCTTCTAAAGTTCAGCCTTCACTTACTGACAAACCTCACTGATTCAACCTATCAACACTCGGGACAACTATCCTATTACGATAACAGACTAGTCCTTCCCCGGGCTCATGAAACCCATCACGCTCTTCACTGCCGAACTCTGATCAACTGTATTGCATCATATGTCCACTATGCCTCCTCTATTCGTCTGAGAAGGTTCATTCAGCTATACTATATTTAGTTTGGAATGCTCACTTATCTTCTTCCTCTATATTGGGAATGTTCACGCAACTCTTCTCATGTAGGAATGATCACACAACTTTTCTTATTTATTTGGAAATGTTCATACAGCTCTCCCTGTGTAGGAATGTTCACTTAGCTCTCTTCCTATATAATGGAGAATGTTCACTTAGCTCTTCTCTTTAATTGGGAATGTTCACTTAGCTCTTCCCGTCTAGTTGAGAATGTTCACTTAGCTCTTCTCACTTAGGAATGTTCACTTATCTTTTCTCTTTAATTGGGAATGTTCACTCAGCTTTTCCCGTTTAGTTGAGAATGTTCACTTAGCTCTTCTCACTTAGGAATGTTCACTTAGCTTTTCTCTTTAATTGGGAATGTTCTCTCAGCTTTTCCCGTTCAGTTGAGAATGTTCACTTAGCTCTTCTCACTTAGGAATGTTCACTTAGCTTTTCTCTTTAATTGGGAATGTTCACTCAGCTTTTCCCGTTTAGTTGAGAATGTTCACTTAGCTCTTCTCACTTAGGAATGTTCACTTAGCTTTTCTCTTTAATTGGGAATGTTCACTCAGCTTTTCCCGTTTAGTTGAGAATGTTCACTTAGCTCTTCTCACTTCATTGGATTATAGTCTCTAGATTATCTCAAAATGACTACTTGATCAGAGTAATCAGAAAGATAACAATCTAAGAGTTCCATACTTGCCTTATCTACAATAATCATATACCGGGCCAGGGTATACAAGTACTGAGATTAGGTAGTATGCACTTTATTTCTATCCTACACTTATCACAGAGATTTTCATTCTTGGATTTTCTTTCAGGCATCACTTCTATATCTCATCTTTTATCACATAGATAAGAGAGATTACATAGCATTTTAAGGAATATTTAGAAAAATGTGAATTTTCTTCTTACTTGTATCCGTATAGGACTAGCTAAAAGAAGTTCAAAAACATCTACTTTCTTATTTTTATCACACAGGCTCAGGAAATGGAACATCAGAATGAATATATTTTATCTGACCTGTCGGGGACGTCTGTCCCTGCCCTCGATCGTTACTAAGAAGCTGCCTCCTTTGAGGGTCCTACTGATTCTTCCCCTGGGGTTGTGTCATCATCATGTTCCTGTCTGGACAATCTTTTGCTAGATGTCCCGGTTGTCTACATCGGTAACAGATCCTGGGTGCAAGATAGGGTCTGTGAGATCCAATTACCGATGTCGATGCTATGTCGGGGGCTCCACTTGGAAGGTTACTATGATCCCTACCCCCACTCATCGTCCTTTGCGTCTGGTTATGGAATCTGGATGATACTGGTGATGTAGAAAATCTCAGCTTCTTGAAGTTTCCAGACCTCTGTCCTTGAGACTGAGTAGGTCTTTGGTGAGGCATGGATTCTCTCTTCTCCCGTACTGACCCCTCAATCCTTCGAACAGATTCCACAAACGTAGCGAACCGCTCCCGGTTTTCCAACGCAGAAACAAGTGTTTTCAACTCAGCACTCAAACCCTTCTCGAAACGTCTGATCCGTTCATCATCTATCGCCGCCATGTGAGGACAGAACCTCAACAGATCCATAAACTTAGCTTCATACTCGGTGATGTTCATCGTTCCTTGCCGCAACTTCTCAAACTGACTGATCTTCTCATCCAGGTATGTCTTCGAAAAGTATCTGGTGACGAACTCGCGCCGAAACACTTCCCAACAGATCACCTCACCAGGCCGCTTCTCTTCCTTGATGGTCCACCAGTGACCAGCACTACCCTTCAAAAGGTAGACAACATGCTTTACTTTGTCTGCTTCGGGGATGTCGAGGATCTAGAAAGCCTTTTCAAGACTCGTCAGCCACAGATCTGCATCTGCTGGATCAGTCGTTCCAGCATAATCCGAAGCTCCGACTCGGCGAAGCCGCTTAAAGGTCTTCCCAATACCCGATGCTTCTCCATGGGGAACCTGTGCTCGCGGAGGAGGCACTGGTAATTGCTCAACCATGAGATTCATCGTAGCCATTAACTGCCCCATAAGCTGTTGGTAAGCAGGATGTTCAAGTATGGCTGGGTTAAATTGGGGAACCTCAGGCACCCGATCTTCATGTGCCTGTCCTTCTGCTCCATCAGCTGATGCAGCATCACTAAGCTCAGGAGCATGTTCTTCATGGTTTCCAGACATATTGTCCTTTGCTGAGGGCAGAAGATTCTATAAGAAGACCTGGAAAACTCATAAGAACAGACTCAACCTAGTCCTAAATCCCTGTAGACTCAGCGAACCTAGAGCTCTGATACCAAACTTGTGGCAACACATCCCATTATCATACAGATAACGAGGTGTTACGTGAAAACGTGCGGAAATCACCATAACCACAGATTATGAAAACACGGGTTAATTAAAACTGATTGCGGGAAACAGATAAACTGTGAAACTATTACTTTCCAGTCCTCATCCTGCACAGAAACATGCCATATGCATACATACACGAGATCTGATGCGTGTCTACAGCTTACAGAAATAGCTGTTCATCTATCACATGAGTTCACCACCTGTTCATATACAGAAAGGCCCACATCTGGCCAACAGCAGAATATACCAACATCATCGATCGTTTATCGTAAAACATCGTCAAAACACTTCCAAGGACCTGAGAGTACAGGGATGACTCTAGACTCTACTACAAAATGTCCAAAACAGCAGCATATCCATCGCTTGCCTTCTACTGCTCTTCAAGCTGCTCGGCCGCAACACCACGACCACGACCACGACCACGTCTACCTCGGCCACCTGAAAACTAGCGGAGTGAGACAATCGAACATTGTCCCAGCGGGAAACATAACTCCCCACCGCAACTACATAACCTCGGCCGGATAAACTATAACAGCAATTATAACATGAGCAGATATATCAGAAGCAGTTATATATATATATAGCAAGATCATTCTTACCGGCAAGCATACCAGTTGTACTAAAGCGTAAAACCAGATGTCTTTCAAAGGAACATGACTATCAAGATGAGATATATCAACATGTAACAGGATTATTAGAACAGGGTATAATGCCATATAACCTGATTATCAAGATAAGGTAGATTACCACATGACCTGCAAGGTATAATAGAGATATTACACAAACAAGGTCTCAACCAATGTTTCGTGTTTGATTTGATCAGTAAATACTAAACGGCTGTATTACATTTTATTATGCCCTGAGGATTTGAACCGTACCGTTCAAATCCAACCTTCGGTTACGAAACCCAAGACGGTGCCATACAAGGTCAATGGAAGAGCCGGACTCCACGACCTCCCACCTCATGGTCAGTACATGAGTACAACACAAGCAGGACCGCAGTCACATGCTGAAGTGGTCTAAGCCACAGGGTTAGCTCCATAGGCTACCCGTTCTCTAGCCCGCCTTGGTACAGGTCTCGGCGCTAGTAAAACTGAGCCACGTGCCTGATCACCGTGCTCTGAGCCATGAACGCATTCATGCTCCATACATCACATATCCTGAGCCATGGGCCTGTTCACCATGCTCTACATGCATATCTGAGTCTGCAACCGAAGTTACACTCTTACCTCCTCATTTTCAGGCTAGGAGCAACCTACACATATTCAACAATATGCGCTTCCAGGTTAACCCGTAGGAAAACCTGTTTCACCATCACCAAGTCCTGACGATGATGGATCTATGGCCAGGGCAAACTACATGATATATTTCACTGTGATTAATTAGTATCTTTTGGATGGATTGCAAGATTCAACCAAGTTGTATAACATGCAAGATATAACAGAAAGTAAAGAACATAATATTATTGAAAACACATCAATCTGATCCATCTCAGGGATCCCACTTCACATACTACCACTTGGCCTCTTGCCAACCATCCAGATCCATCTCAAGGATCATCACATACCACAGGGTCTCAATCCTTCATCACATCATCATCATGGGACCAACACATCACATACATAATCTTATAGAGCAATTATCAAAGTAATGTTACTCATTACATATGTCACATAGCCCTTTCATGGCTAAGTCATCACCTGCAAGGTTAAGGTATGCAATAATTGTAGATTCAACATAAGGAATATGCTCACTATCATGAAATATCATTCAAGATAATTAAATTACCAATATTACACTTATCTGGTAACCAAGTATGTTAAGTACACCATTAAACAACCATATTGATACTTACCCTTATATCGAGATTGTACAAACAATCAGGGTATATAGAGATCATGTTGTGTTTACAGAACCAACACTATTATTAACAAGGTCATTACTATGTCATCAACTATTGTCATCTTTATCATGAAGCAACCTTTAATGTAACTGTCACTTAGCATCATTATTACCAACATTATAATCATTAAACAAACTACTAGAGTAGTTATCATCATCTTCTTTATCATTAACAATTAAGCATAAGGGTCACATCATGCATCAATTACATGAGGGCTAACATCATATACATTACTACCATTAGCATCCTTATTATTTGCAAGGCAACATATTACATATTGATGATATCACAAACACCACCATCGTTTTATTGGTTAATGTATAAACATCCACTTCTATCACATAAGGGACCGTCACCAAAGAAACTCATACCCTCGCTATAGCCTCACAACCCTCCCTAAAACCTATCACCCAACATGGGTATCGGCCACCACACTAACCCTATCGGCCATCATGGCCCAAGGCATGTCGCCCAACATGGTATCGGCCATCATGGTATCGACCATCATGGTATCGGCCATCAGGGCACATAGCCTATCGTCCAACATGGCACTACTTGGCCCTATCGTCCACCACATGGACAAGGAGATAACTCAACACAAGAGCACCCATTCTATCGTCCAACTCAAGGACATCCATGTCACCCAACACCATCAGACCATATCACCCAACAAGAGAGAGAGAGAGAGTATCGCCCATCTCCAAGGGTACTCACCATATCGGCCAACAAACTCTAGCTCACCCTATCGCCCAACTCAAGGGCAAGGGTATCGGCCAACCTAAAGGACTCATCATGTCGCCCAACACCAGCTACCATATTGTCCACCAAGGGGAACACCATGCCGTCCAACTCAAAAACAAAGGTGTTGCTCAACCCAAGGAACCATATCACCCAACATGGTCACCATGTCGGCCAACATTCATACTAGGTCAACCTATCGTCCAACCCAAGAGGAAGGGTGTTGCCCAACACCAAGAACACTGATATCGTTCAACTCAAGGACAAGGGTGTCGCCCAACACACCCACAAGGAAGGGATATCGCCCAACCCTATGTCACCTTCAACCTCTAACACAAGGGAGCACAAACCCTAAAAAGCAAGGTATACAAGGAACCCTAAAACCCAAGAGAGGGATATCGGCCACTAAGGTATATATAAGCAAGGTTTACAAGAAAGGAACTAAGCTAGTCTACTAACATGTAACAAGGTCAAAGCTAGAGGTAAAAGAGTTAGGGTTAGAAACTATGCAACCCGCCTTAAGCTCCAAGGAAGAAGATGCACTTTGAGCTCCAAGGTTGTCGGCCACCAAAGCTCCAAAGCACTCCAAGGTCCAAAGCTATCGTCCACCAGGTTGCTCCAGGAAGGTGTATCGGCCACCACTTCAGCTCCAAATAAGTGTATCGGCCAACACAAGCAAGATGGAGAGGGATATCGTGCACTCAAGGTGGAGGAGAGACCAAAAGATTAAAGGAGACTAAGGCAAGGAGAAGAGCCACTTATATAGGAAGAAGGGGAGGAGAAACCAAGGTACATCCATGCTAAGTGTCGTCCACCCAAGGGACACTTGTCCTAGGGTTCAAGCCAACCCATTAGCACACCAAGAGACATTTGTCCAAGCTAGGCACCAAGTGTCACCAACCAAGGTCAACCAACATGGGCGACACAAGCAACAACTCCTACTGGGCGACACAAACAAGCTACTGGGCGACACACCACTGTGTTGGACGACACAAAGCTTCCTTGGACGACACACACTCACCCTAGGTTGACACAAACTCACCTTGGATGACACAAGGCAAGCTTTGGCCGACACAAGGCTCAACCAAGCCCAAACAAAGCACATCAGGGCCCAAACAAGCTCAACTCAGGCCCAAAGAACTCAAACAACAAGCCCAAGCCTTCCTCTCAACCCTAGAGGAAGCAAAGAGAGGGAAACAGCTCACAAGATGGTAAACTTGCACACAAAACTCTAAACTTGCGTGATTTGCATGTAGCCCCCCCTCAACTCTCAACAAAGCACAACAAAACCCTAATCACCACCAAAGGTGATTAGCAAGCACCAAAGCATCAAGGTCAAGCGAAACAAACAGGGTAAACCATAAACGCAGGTCAGAGTCCTTACAGTACACCTATCTCAATCCTACTCATCAAGTGGCCATGGATATCAAACTCCCTTAGGAGGGACAAATCCCAAATCTATCACTCACCCCTCAAAAGCCCCACGTGTCAAAGCCACCCAATCATCACCTTTATAACAACCCATGTTTCAGGACTGCGTTTGATGATGTCAAAGTGTACCCAACGACATGTGTTGAGTGTAGTGATTTCAAGTCAAAGAATCACACTCACCACCATCACTGTGAGAACTGACTGTGACTACCATGTCATGGTTCCATGTGTCAAACTCACAGTGGGTCTGTCCGGTACACTTGTTCTCTAACAAGTATCTATGTGTTTGGTTTGGTATCTCTATATCATGACTAATGAGATTTTGTCATCAACCAACACCACAATCTAGTCTTGTATGTCATTGTTGTCTATCTACCTTCCACAATGACATCCGACTAGGGACATAACAAGAATGTACAAACTCTTAGCATATGTATGATCTCATCGTTCAGGTCCTCAACCTGAAAGCATACGTCATTGAGTACTGTCATTCTCTAGATATTCAATCTGTTCTATCACTATCTCATATGACTGAACCAAAAAGAATTGGAAGCTTGCCTTTGATGTTTATCAAAACAATCTTAATGTATCCCATCAATCATCCCATGATTGGCTCTCAGGGCATACATACCAACAGACTCCCACTTGCACTGCGAGCCAATCACCCTTGAATCATATTCATAGTGATCTTCAAACATGTCCCACATGTTATTGTGCTCTAGTGATAATCATAGTGAGTTATGGCAACACCTTGCCAAAGTCGGTATTAATTGCATGTCTCTCATCTCTTAGTTGTATGTCACACGTATGAGATGGAGTTGCCGTAATATGCGATCTAGTATTCCTTTGCTAACCTCTAGCCACATTGCATGATCAAGCACTGTTAACTTGTCATCAATGACCGAAATATCTATAAATTCATTTATATGAACTCCTAGATCCATATAGTATCCATTGTTGTTCTCTAACACACAGATACTCAGCCTTTTCTTTTAAACAACTTTATTGGAACGTTTCCATTTATCAACAAACATTCACTTTTATATATCCCACATATTTATTTCGATTAATTTTCTGTCCTTTTAGGAAGTTCGCATCAATGTAACTCTTTACAGTGAACCCTTCCTCATTTCCATAGAACTAGTATTTCTCAAGTACTTATCAAGTTCTTATGGTATTCTAGTAACCCTTACTGGAACTAGACAGACATCCACTCATCATGTCCTACATATGAGTTATCGGGATGAGCATATCATATTGTCATGTCCTACATACAAGATGATGAATGCACTTTATTCTTGCCATGTCCATACATGCAAGATAATGAGATGATTACATACATGATAGATCCATATATATTCTTAGTGTTCCCATTCTTCATAAGAATTGGACACTTGGCCTTGGGATACCAACTCCATGTAACATGGATAAGTTTTCTCCCATTGAATCTATGCATAGTGAACCCTTCCGTATAGATTGCCAATGTATGCTCTCTCTTTTCCAGGTCAAGAGGTTTTTCGAGAACTATCTCTATAGATCTCTATTCCTATCATATAAGAAATGTCTCTATCTTCCTTGAAGATAATTTTCACTTTGGATTTCCATTCTAGAACATTTCCATTTCACATCAACATGTGGAATGTGAATACGCTCCCACTAAATTACAGATTCCTTCTTTATCTTTGTCATATCAGTCAAACCCTTTGACTATATCATCAAAGTAAAGATCCAACTCTGAGTTGCTTGTACTTAATCAATCACATTGATTAGTCCATTGTAACTTATAGACTTCATTTGCATTAATGGATTCATAAACCTTATAGGTTGTGTCACGTACACATCCTTGTTTTATTCCTCATATGAATGCAGTTTTAGTATCCGTTATGCCAAATGTCTTAGTCATTAAGTTACAAGCATCATCCTTCTCAAAATGTCATCCATGTGTCTTAACGCTTAAGACTTATTTGCACTTATGGATTTCATCCCAATGGGTGCTACCATCAAGGTCACACCTTATGGTTCACATGGAAGTCATTTAGGATGTAATGGTCATAAACCATAACTCAAAATTCGGTTCCTCATACTTATCTAGATAGTTGACTCATCTCATGACCAACTCATCATATAGATAATTGAGGTGTATTTGTCAAGGATATAAGAACTCATAAGTCCTTATGATTCTTAATGTCCTTTATTAGTGTGGGGTTTTCTTTATTAAGAAGAAATTAGTTATTTGATAATCATCCTCTAACTCCTTAGAGTATGACTCCTTTTGATTTAGACATCACCATGCCTTAATCACGAGTTTATTATGATACACTATCATAATCACTCATAAGGTTCTCAAACATTTGGTCCAAGTATTTCATTCATTGATCTCATCAAGAATTAATACTTTACCAAATTCGTACTTCATCTATGATATTCTTGAACACTTCAAGATATTCATATTGGTATTTCTCTAAACACCATTTGAAGTATTAGCATTAACTCCAATAGGTATGTAAATACATCACATGTATTATACTTAATAGGATAATCATTCTCCCACTACCACTAGTGAAGATTGATTAATCATGTCCAAGAGATTCATGTCTCTTACTGGTCCTCTAACCAAAAGAGTCTAGATTTATCCATCATATGGAAAATAGAAATGAATTTCTCATGATTTATGCTAATTTGATTGTTTGAGTTATCAATAACTTTTAGGTATCATTTTATCTTATGCATACCAAGTACTACAAGATAAACAAAGAATTACCACAAAGAAACATCAACTTTATTAATTGCCATCATTGTCATACAATATGCAAAAATTAAAGTGTTTCCATCCATTGGCAAATATGAAATAGCAATTCATAACTCTATTACATGCCTTCAAGGCAGAAAATAAACTAAAGTACTCCTATTCTATGGAGGCAACACTTGCTCCATTTATTGAGTGCTT
The DNA here is from genome assembly GCA_963693085.1 of Alisma plantago-aquatica. Lineage (NCBI taxonomy): Eukaryota > Viridiplantae > Streptophyta > Magnoliopsida > Alismatales > Alismataceae > Alisma > Alisma plantago-aquatica. Next base: position 712,809,228 of record OY856409.1, on the reverse strand, counting down.
TACACGTTATATCTTGGTATCATATACCTCAAAAAGTGTTACAAGTTTATGTCATGACACCTTTAGGTGGAGACGTCTATCACCTCCTTCTTCTTTAGTTCTTTCAGATAGAGTGGACAATTCCTTTTCCAATGTCCTGGTTTTTGACAATGGTGGCAATTGCCTCTCTTGGTCACGCCTCCCTTTGCCTTGAGAGCTGAAGACGCCTTGGGCTCCTGGCTAGCATCAGAACCCTTCTTAGCTTTGCCCTTGCCCTTGCGCTTGGACTTGCCTTTCTTGCTAATGATCATCATCACAGACTTAGGCTTGTCCTTCTTCATCTGTGTCTTGGGTATCCTCAACATGCCCAACAACTCTGTCAACGACTTGTCAAAGTTTTTCATGTTGTAGTTCATCACAAATTGACTGTAGGATTCTGGCAATGATTGTAGTATCACGTCAGTAGCCAACTCTTGGCTCAGGGGAAATCCCAGTCTTGTCTGGTTCTCCACATACCCAATCATCTTGAGCGTGTGAGGACCAACTGGATCTCCTTCTATCATGACGCACTTGAACAGTGCCCTAGAGACATCATACCTCTCTTTCCGTGCTTGATCTTCATACATGTTATTGAGATGCTTAATCATCTCAATGACACCCATGTTCTCATGTTGTCTCTACAACTCGTGGTTCATGGAGCACAACATCAAGCACTTTGCATCAATGGCTGTAACATCCCTGACCTGGGTTATATACTAACCCTAGGTGTTTTGCCTAATAAAGTTGATTAGATGCTTGCTCTTATCTGTTGAAAAGTAATTAAGGTTTTGAGGAACTTATATTTCAATTTCAGTCCTTTTTGAATAATGTTGAAACATTATTTTGTTAATTTTGGACTAAAGTGCAAATTACCCAAGTTGAGGGGTTAACTTGCAAAGTGCACATGTTAAAATGTTCCTATGATGTTGAGACATCATAAGAATGTATATGATGTAGTGGTATGGTTTCTACAAGCTTGGGCACCAAGATAAATCTTGTAGAGCAATCCTTGTGCATTAAAACCTAGTTTTGGTGTAATGTGCTATTTATCCAAAACCTAGGGTTCAACATGCAAAATAACACCTCTAGAGGGTCTCTCATGTTTCTTGGCATCAAGTAGAGCAAATAAAATGAGAATGGTTCCTCATTTGAATTATCATGAAGGAGAGAGAATCTTAATATTAAAATAATCAAGATTTAAGCACAAATGGCTCTTTAATATAACTTAATGCAAAGAGAAACATATTAATTAAGAAGCCCTTCAACCCAAAAGTTGAAGGATGTGTTTGCAATAATATGAACATCTTGTGCCATGCTTGGGCACTAAAAATATCTTGGTTGAGTGGAAGTTATTCACATTAATATAATACAAAGCAATATCCACTAAAAGGTGGATATTAACACATAACTCTTTAAGGTGCTTAGTTCTTTCCCATTATTCTTGGATAATGGAGAAAATCTGTCAAGAAAGTAGAAGGTGGACACGTATCCAAGAAGTGGAGGAGGACTTGGTGGATATAATTGGGAGATAAAAGGAAATAATCCTCTTTTTCCATCTTCCTTGAAAATCCATAAATATATATATAAGTATCCTTTTTCCAAAACACCAAAGGGATTGTTTCCTTAGTTCTTTTCCTTATCACCTTGCTTTGGCCGACCAAGGGAGAGCTCTGGACCAGAGGAAGGATGACCAAACTAGCTTGGTAAGTTTTGATCATCATCTACCTCGAATTCATGGTGGAAACCATAAAACAAGGTTAGATTCATGGTTTTCTTCACTTGGTTTCCTTTTCTAGCCATCTTGTTCATCCAAAGATTGAAGAACGAACCTTGGACAACTACTGGAGCTCAATCCACCATTAAATCCGTGGAGCTTGGAGATCTGGATCAGTTCTAGAGGCGGGTTTTATAACTCTAACCCTTAAGCATTAGTATTGCACTCTTTTCTATAAGAATCGTTGGTTATTCTTATTCCTTTGATACTCTTGTGAGTTCTTGTTATAATTTCCGTAAAGAACAACACCTGTTCTTGGGTGAAAAGAGGTAGACGAAGGTGACATCATCCTAGACAAATATCTAAAAAGAATTTTACCAAACGGTTTGATTTTGTTGCTCAAATGGTTTCAAACCGTTTCATTGCAAATAGTTTCACCTAAACCGCATAGAAGCAAACGGTCCAAGACCGTTTGGTGGCATTGACCAAGCTTTGACCATTTGGAGGTCTGTTGAGAATAATGTAGATTAATAACCTATCAATAATTGTTGATTAACTCCAAGTGGTTCACCAATTAAAGGTCCAACAATCATCAAAACCCTAATCGGGTTAATTGCTCATTTGATAATTGAATAAGGTTGAAGTTTGGGTTGAGTGACCCAAACGGTTTCAAAACCATTTGGGGATCACCCAAACGGTCTCAAGACCGTTTGGTGACCACTCAAGACCATTTGTAGGTCTAGGGTTAAGCATGGTTGACCAATTGAAGATCCAAAGGTATCAAGTTGATGTATAATCAATTGCTGATTTGGTGACCAATCCTAGGATCCAAACCCTAAATGAATGACATGGTTATTGATGAAGTGATGGGCAAACAGTCTCAAGACCGTTTGGAGAATATCCAAATGATCCCAAGACCGTTTGGGAGTAACCCAAGACCGTTTGGAGGTCTAGGGTTGACTATGGTTAAGTGGTTGAAGATCAGAAGGTACTAAGTTGAAGAGCAACTAATTGTTGACTTAGTGATCAATCCAATTGATTCAAGCCCTAATTGATGATCAATTGAGGGTCAATTGAGGGTCAAATCAGTTGAAGGTTGACCTAATTAACTCAATTGAAGTGTGGTGACAAGTCCAATTAATGAGAGATAACATGATTACAATCATTGAAGGAATCGATCTTGGAAACCCTAATTTAATTGAAGTGGTTGAGATCCTTTTTGGTCCTTGCAGTTTTGAGGGTGTTTGGACCAAACGGTCTCAAGACCGTTTGGGACCAAACGGCCTCAAGACCGTTTGGGACCAAACGATCCTAAACCGTTTAGGTTCATGCGGTTTCAAAACCGAATGAGTTCATGCAGAAAGCTTGGTGCGCTTCCACTAGAGGTGCAACACACTAGCCGATTTGACCCGACTAGATGCGCCCCATGAGGTCGGAACACACGTGATGGGATTGTGCTTTCAAAATTTATAAACCTAAGCTAACACACCTACATCTACTAAAACAACTACACCCGCAAGCGCATGGGGTCGTGTCGTAGTATAGGAAGGTGGCAAGTATAGGGTCGATCCACAGGGAAAAGAGGGGGCGCTAGAGCTAGGTTAGTTTTGCTGGGTTCCTACTGCGGAGACTAGGGTTAAGGGTTTAAAGGTTGATTTGATTGTTAACTAAGGATGAACAAGCAAGCAATTAAAGGCGAGAACAAAATCTGTGTTAAACCTAGATTAGATTAAGGCTAAACAAGCAAGAAAGTATTAAGCTAGGTATGAAAAGCCAGATTACACTAAAGCAAGAAAGAAAAGCAAAAGAGCAATTAAAGAGCTAAGCTAGCATGAACAAGGCAAGTGCAAGTAAAGAAGCTAACTAAGCAAGAAAAGAACTAATCAAGCTAAGCAAGCACAAAACTATGATTTTAAGCAGTAAAGAGATGTGTGGGCTGTTTAGGGGTATGAACTTATCACTTAAGTTGGGGGGTGACATATGAACATTATGATTCCATTTATATTATCCAAACCAAACAACAAGTTAGAGTCTAATGAATTAACCTAAGCTACTAATTGGCCATGGATATGCTAGGTCGTGCATAGGGGAACTAGTCCCTAACACCCCCTACTACCCTTACGAGGCTCAATTGGGTTAGGGATTAGGTAAAATTCAATTAGAGTATAATCAAGTCTAGGTTTCTAGATTAGGCATTCCTAGGGAAATTAGGGGCCGAGGGTAGTAATGGGGAGGTGAGATTGGGGTTTTGGACCCCAATTCCCCCGCATTCTAGCCTTGAGAAGGCTCCATGCTAATTGCACTAGAATTATCTAATCTAGCTACTTAGATCTCTCACTTAGGTTTAGGGAGATTGATTAAGATGTAGGAAGATGGGAGGCAACCTAGGGATCCAAGAATTGGACCTAGGGGCAAAGCCCAAAATTCACACATATAAGCAATTTGCCTAAATTCCTAGGTGATTTCACACACAAACCAACAAGCAATCCATGGAGAATGAGATGAAAATAGAATATAATCATTAAAAAATGAAATTACAAAGTTTACATGTCATTTCCCCCCAACATGGTATCAAAGTAACATAATATCCCCCAAACAGCCCACCCACAGGGGCCTAGCTACTCATAGAAATGGAAAATACAAAAAGAAAGGAGAAAGAGGTAGAAGAAGCCATGGAGCTCGGAGTAGTGGCTGAAATCCTTCTCTCTAGCAGTTGTAGGGTCGTCCACCTCCTTCTTATTGGATGGCAAGGTGTAGAATGGTGGTGGGATGTGGATGGAAGGCTTAAATATGGGGGGTTATGTGGTGGAAATGGTGAAATGGAGTGGATTTGAGGTGGATATGGAGTGGAATGGAGTGGATGAAGATTTGGGGAGCTAGGAGGGGGTAGAAGGTAGCTAACCTCGTGCCCCAGCCGCCACCTAGGTATATATAGGTGTCTAGGGGGTCTAGGGTTAAGTGAGGGGTAAAATGGGGAAAACAGTCGAAAAATCGGGTAAAATTATGTGTAGCACGGCCGTGCTGGGCTGCACGGCCGTGTTGGGCAATGGGTAGCATGACCGTGGTGGATGGGAAGGGGTGTGGTGAGAAAATGGATTGAACAGGGGAATTTTGAGTTTCTGGGGCTGGTGGCACGGCCGTGCTGGCCAGCACGGCCGTGCTGGGAACTGCCAAAACGGCCATTCTTGGTAACACGGCCGTTCTGGCCAACTGGGTCAATTTTTGATGATTCTGCTGCTTGGGGCATGTCCCAGCACGGACATTCCATGGTAGCATGGCCGTGTTGGGTTCCTTCCCCTGCATTTGAGTGTTGAACTTGGCCATCCATGGAGGGTATTGCTTCAAAACCTTCTTTGACCACTTGGGGTAGGTTGGGCATGGTTTCGGCCTCATTTTGGGCTCCTCCAAGCCTAGGGAAACCCTAAATTCAACCATCTTCTTTCCAATCCATCAAGTAGTGGCCAAAGTACCTATAAAACATGCAAAAACCATCCATAAGTGATTTTGACAATAAAACACATATTGAGGGAAATAACATGTAATCTAACAAGTATAGATGTGGCTGAAATGCAAAATGACACAAGATAAAGCCCTAAAATAGGGCTGAATCATTCATGCAGTTTCAAAAGTCAACCTTGGGCAAACAGTCTTCACCACCTACTCTACCAAACGGTTTCAAAGGTAGTCCAAGACCGCATGGAGGTCCAAACGGTCTTAGACCGTTTGGAGGTCTACTTTAGCAAACGGTTTGGAGGCCTGATCTATGCAAGACTGTTTGGGGTCCTTATGGCCAAGATCATTTGGAGAATGTTTAACCAAAACCATATGGATACTTAAAGTGGTTAAAGGTCAAGTTGGTTAATTGTTTAATACATGATGTAACTAAAGATGATTATGATACTTGTATATTAATGGGATAGTGTGATTAGTACCCATTCAGTGATTAAGCTTTAATGAACATGGTGATAATGACATAATCCACATGTCAATTCTTCTTCAAGGTTGAGTTGACCTAGTCTAATCAAGGCTGAAGCTAATATCATCCTATAGAGGATGAGAGAGAAAAGACTTCTTATATGAATGTTAATCAAGTAATGGACTTCCAATATGAATGAATGTCTAATTAGGGAATGATCCATGAGGATGAGATCATGAAACCCTAATTATCATGATTAATGAATCATAACCCTAATTAAAGGCATTAATAGGTGGAAGCCTAATGCATGAAGATGATATGATCTTAATTCATAGTGATGACATGATAAACCTTAATTCAAGATAATTTGATGATCACTCCTACTTGGGGTGAATAGTAAACCCTAACCTAGGGTGATGTGACATGAATAGTAAACCCTAATTCAGGGTATGTTGAATATGAACCTTAATCAAGGGTGATGCAATGTGAATAGTAAATCCTAATTCCAAATAAGTAAATGAAAGTGTGAAACCCTAATTCTGAATTATGCTTTATAGCATGAAGCTCTATGATTGGATAATGAAATGATAAGTCATTAATTCTAATTGAGTTTAGGGTATGATTAACCCTAATTGAAATGTAAAGGGAAAATCCTAAACCTACTAAGGGCATAGTGGTGCAACCCTTGAATAGTGATGTTATCATTGTTTTGCATTGTGCTGATATGAAATAAATGTAATTGTTATCATCTGTACTAATCATGCAGGTTGTATGAGATATTGAACATAGCCAGGTGAGAGCTATGATGCTTTGTTTAATGAAAGTACTTTATAAATTTTGTAAGCAATGATATGCTATGTTGCCTAGCAAAAAGGTAACAAAAGAGACTGACATGCTATATGATCCAAGTGAAATACCTGCATTGCTACTATTATGTTTACACTGTCAAATAACCTGATGGCATTGTGTTACCTGTTAAGGAGGTAACAAGTGATTTGATGATCCAAGGGTTTGTACACCCATATTCTTGAACCATAATGATGAATTGATAAGGGATTGAGATCCCAATGTTTATAAAGCTGTGAAATAAACTTGATAAAATAGTACTCTTTCTTTATGGTATATGTTATAATGGTTTATGCTTGAAAACATGCCTGATGCTAAAAGAATGTTGTAATGTACTTAAATAATCAAGTGAAATGATATCATGTAGAGCCCTGACCATAGATCCATCATCGTTAGAAGTTAGATGATGGTGAAACAGGTTTTCCTAAGGGAACTCCTGGAGAGCATACTTTTGAGTATGTGGGGGTTATGGACGCGAATATCCTTACGTCCTAATGGAGGAATTGATGTGAGATAAACATTTAATCTCTCAATCCTTCATTATATGTATATGCCGGGATGATGTATCACTAATCTCCTGATGATGTTGTTAATGCCGCATCGATGTGATATAAACAAGAAATCCCTTGATTGCGAAGAGAGTACATCATGCCACCGTAACTCAAATAGCGAAGTTGCCAGAATACCCTAGAAAGATATTTTAGCAGAGATACGAGATGTCCTGCATGTTGTTCCTCACACTGACTGAGAATGATGAGGTCATAGAAATCCGGCTCTTCTGATGACCTATGTATGGTACCGATTTCGATTTTGCAATGGTCGGTTGGAGTATGAGCAGTATACCTCATCTCCTCAGACCATAACTATGTTTGTAAAACATAATCAGCTGTGTAGCATATTTGCTTAGGGTTGAACTACGAGAATCAATGTTTGATGATACATTGTTTAATATGTCCTAGTTGGATAATTAATATACATGTTCCTTATTAAATGAATGTCTTACTACACAATCAAGTTATAATTTAAATGATTGCATAAAGAATACTACTCTACTTAGTTATTCAATGAATTACATGTTGTTGAGTATTTATAACTCTACTGCTCAGTGTTATTCTATTATTTGCAATAACAATGATTCTGGCGAAGAGTTATAACTCTCGTTGGGACAATTTTCAATTGTCTCACCCCCGTGGGATTCAACTTTTTAGGAAGACGTCGAGGAAGAAGAAACCCATCAGTGGGTGAGAAGCAACAACAACAGTCACAGCAACAACAACAACAACATCAGGGACAACAGTGATCTTCAGGTGGAGACACTGTCTGTTAGGTTTTGTATATAGATAGTCCTATGTGTCGTCTCTGTACTCTCAGGTCCTAGGAGTCAGTAGATGGTTTGAATTAGATCTGATATTTTTGGCTTCATTCCTCAAGATTTTTGTATACTACTCATGTACAGTTTAACAGGGCCGTCAATGTTTATGACTCTCGAGATGGAATGATATAGAGATGAACTGATGTATCAGCTTGTAAATAACTTACTTTTGTTCTTTGTAAAAGAGTTTTACAGTTGTGGATCTTCTTGCAAAAAGTTTTAATTTTTAGTGATTTTCAATAATTTCGCTGCTAACGAAATGCTTCCGCATCAGTTAGATTAGTTAATCTTATTTCGTGAGACAGTCGCCACAGATTAGTGGTATCAGAGCTCTAGATTCACTGAGTCTACAGAGACATAGGACTAGAGTTGTAGAGTTTGTTCTAGTGTCTTCCAGCATATCTGATAGTATCTTCTACTCATATAGGAGGAGAAGAGAAAACTAAAGATTTCTGGATCACACGAGGAACATGTTGCTGAGAGTAGTGTCACTGCACCAGGAGGAGGTACAAGAAACCAAGAAAGGGAGGAACCTGTACTTGAACCACCCCAGTTCAATCCATCTGACATGGGGAACCCAGCCTTCCAAGCCATGTTTGGGCAGTTCATGACTTCCATGACACACATGACTGATAGGATGCCTATACATGTACCTAGGTCACCTACCCATCCAGAAGGACAAGGAGCCGGCAAGACGTTTGAATAACTACGTCGTGTTGGAGCCACGGAATATGCTGGAACAGCTGACCCAGCAGATGCTGACATGTGGCTAACAGAACTAGAGAAGGCCTTTAGAATCCTGAACATCCCAGAAGTTGAGAAGGTTAGACATGTTGTGTATCTTCTTAAGGGGAGTGTTGGCCACTGGTGGACCATGGAGGAAAGGAAAAGGCCAGGTGTGGAGATCGAATGGGAAGTTTTTCGACGAGAATTTATTAACAGATACTTCCCCAAGACGTTCTTGGATGAGAAAATCTCTCAGTTTGAGAGATTAAGATAAGGACCAATGAACATTAGCGAGTACGAGGCTAAGTTCATGGAGCTTCTACGGTTCTGTCCACACATAGCAACTACAGATGAAAAATGGATTAGGCATTTTGAGAAAGGATTAAACGCTGAGTTGACCACTCATGTGTCTTCTCTGGAGAACAGGGAAATATTTACTACCTTTATGGAGTCGGTCAGGAGGATAAAGAGGTCTGTGTCAGAGAAGAGACTGACCAAGAACAAGAAGATGTATCCCCAGTTCCAAGGATCCTCATCCAAAGATTTCAAGAAACCAAGGTTTTCCATGCCTACACCACCAACTAGATTTAGTACCCAGACGCAGTGGACGTCAAATAGGGGTAGAGGACGAAGTCTACCATCAGAAGGAGCTCATAGTTCATCATCTGTGTCGGTTACATGACCATCCATACCACAACAAGGGATCAGAAGTTGTTACATATGTGGAAAAGTGGGACATCTGATGAAGGATTGCAGAGCCAGAGAAGTGAGTATGACTCAACCTCAAAGGCAGAGTCAGCAAGGTTCTCAAAGGAGACAGTTTTCAGGTGGCGTTAGAGGACATGGACAAGCGTCCCAACCTGGATCATCGACACCTAGTCATCGAGCACTGAATCAACCACAGACAACGGCAAGGTTCTATGCGATGAATCCACCTGATGCAGTGATCAACCCTTGGGTTGTGATAGGTCAGATGAAGTTGTTCTATTCTGATATGTCTACATACTGCATCGTATCTATATTAATTGATCTGGGTGCTATGCACTCCTTTATCACTCGAAGAGTGATTCTTGACTGCAATATGACAGTTGGTCATAGGGCAGAGAGTTTGAAGTTAGAAACTCCTTTGATGGGATCTGCTATGTTGCAGGAGGTGTGTTCTCCCTGCATTCTTTCCTTTTCTGAACATCGCATTCAAGTGGATCTTATACCACTTGAGATGCATGAGTTTGATATAATCATGGGTATGGATACCTTAGAAAGGTATAAGGTTGTCTTGGATTGTGAGGTCAAGCAAGCTATGTTCACAGATGATAGTGACACGTGGATCTTTCAAGGAGATAGAAAGATTCTTCCAACCTATCTTGAGTCAGCTATGGTCGTTGAAAAACTGATGAGACAAGGATGTTATGCATTCTTGGCCCATGTGGTAGATACCACCTTGGAGAGTTCTAATCCTGCTGAAGTTCTTGTAGTTAGGGAATTTGAAGATGTATTTCCTAAAGAACTTCCAGGTGTACCTCCGCCCCGAGAGATTGATTTTGAAATTAATCTAATCCCGGGCACGCAGGCAATAGCACAAACATCGTATAGGATGGCGCCTGCTGAGATGGCAGAACTCAAGAAACAACTACAAGAGTTGCTTGAGAAGGGTTTCATCCGACCGAGTACTTCACCCTAGGGTGCTCCGGTCCTTTTTGTTAAAAAGAAGGATGGGTCAATGTGGTTGTGCATTGATTACAGACAATTAAATATAGTAAAAATAAAGAATAAGTATCATTTGCCGAGGATTGATGATCTCCTTGACCAGTTGCGTGGTGCAACCGTATTCTCAAAGATAGATTTGAGGTCAGGATATCACCAACTGCGTATTAAGGAAGGTGACATACCTAATTCTGCTTTTAGGACAAGGTATGGACACTATGAGTTCACAGTTATGTCATTTGGACTAACTAATGCACCAGCTACATTTATGGAACTCATGAATAGAATCTCTCAACCTTTTCTTGATCAGTGTATAGTTGTCTTTATAGATGACATCTTGATCTACAGTAGAGATGCTCACCAGCATGAGCACCATCTTCGTCAGGCTCTAACTTTTCTAAGAGAGCATAAGTTATATGCTAAGTTTAGCAAGTGTGAGTTCTGGTTACCAGAAGTTTCTTTTCTTGGACACGTAATATCTGCCTCGGGCATTCGTGTTGACCCTAAAAAGGTAGAATCTGTCTTATAGTGGGAGCAGTCGAAGACTCCGACGGAGATTCGAAGTTTCTTAGGGTTGGCAGGCTATTATAGAAGGTTCATTAAGAACTTTAGTTCCATAGCTTTACCCTTGACTAAGTTGACCAGGAAGGATGTTCTTTTTACCTAGAGTGACAAGTGTCAGCAATCGTTTCAGTTGTTGAAGGAAAGGTTGACAAGTTCCCTTGTGCTTGTGTTACCTGAATAAGGGAAAGGGTATATAGTTTTCTGTGATGCCTCTAAGAATGGACTAGGATGTGTGTTGATGCAGGATAAACAAGTGATTTCTTTTGCTTCTCGATAGCTTAAGAAACATGAGGAGAATTATCCGACACATGATCTGGAACTAGCTGTAGTAGTTCATGCCTTGAAGATCTGGAGACATTATCTTTATGGAGAGACATTCCAGATTTTCACAGACCATAAGAACCTAAAGTATATCTTTTCTCGGCATGAGCTAAACATGAGGCAACGCCGCTGGATGGAATTAATCAAGGACTACGATTGTACAATTTATTATCATCTAGGGAAGGCCAATGTAGTTGCTGATGCTTTGAGTAGTAAATCAGCAACACCAGCCTTAGATAGAGCACAACTGAATTCCTTAGTATGATCTAGGAGGGATATGCTTATCTCTTTAAGGCAAGACAATGTACAGTTAAAAGTATCGTTGTTATCTGGGTTGTTAGCTAAGATGCACATAAAACCTACTCTGAGACAGCAGATTAAGGAGGCACAACAAGTTGATGTTGTAGTTCAGCATATTAGAACAGAGTATGGTAGTGAGAAACGAGATGGTTTCTATGATTCAGAAGATCAGATAGCCTGTTATCATGGTAGAATGATAGTACCAGATGTTGATGAATTAAGGAAGTTAGTCCTGGAAAAAGCTCATTCTTCGATGTATGCTATGCATCCAGGAAGCACCAAGATGTATCGTAACTTGAAAGATATGTATTGGTGGCCTGGTTTGAAGAAGGACGTTGTTGAGTTCGTTATGTCATATCATGTGTGTCAGCAAGTTAAAGCTGAACACCAGAAGCATGTAGGAACACTACAGCCTTTACCCATACCACAATGGAAGTGGGATCATGTGACCATGGATTTTGTGGTTGGTTTACCCAGAATAGCCAAAGGTCATGATTCCATTTGGGTAATAGTTGATAGGTTGACAAAGACATCACATTTCTTACTTGTCAAAACAACCTATTCTGCTGAGAAGCTGGCACAGTTATATGTAGATGAGATAGTACGGCTGCATGGGGTCCCAGTTACCATTGTTTCTGACATAGGTCCCCAGTTTACGAGTCATTTTTGGGAGCGACTTCATAAAGCCTTAGGCACACAGTTGAGGTTTAGTAAAACCTTTCATCCTCAGACTGATGGACAATCAGAAAGAACTATACAGACTTTGGAGGATTTGCTTAGGGCATGTGTCCTCCAGTTTACAGGAAGTTGGGATCTACATCTAAGTTTGATAGATTTTGCCTACAACAATATCTATCAACATAGTATTGACATGGCACCTTATGAAGCTTTGTATGGTAGACGTTGTAGATCTCCTCTATGTTGGTATGAAGCTGGTGAATATCAACTCTTAGGTCCTGATCTTGTGCAGCAGACCACCGAGAAAATTAAAATAATACAACAACAGTTAAATACTGCACAGGATAGGCAGAAATCTTATGCTGATAAGCGTCGTAGACCTTTACAATTCCAAGTTGGAAACAGAGTGTACCTCAAGGTCTCACCTTGGAAGGGAGTCCTTAGGTTTGGAAGAAAAGGAAAGTTAGCTCCTAGGTTTATGGGGCCTTATCCAATCATTGAATGGGTTGGAAAGGTAGCTTATAAGCTGGAGTTACCACCTGAGCTGCAAAAGTTACACCCAGTGTTCCACATTTCCATGTTAAGGAAATGTCACCCTGATACAGAATCAGTTCTGCAGCCTATGGAAGTAGAATTGAATGATGATATATCTTATGTTGAACGACCTATGACAATCCTTGACAAAAGAATTAAAAAGTTGAAAAAGAAAGACATAAGTCTTGTAAAAGTGCTCTGGAATCACCGTGGTGTTGAAGAAGCCACGTGGGAACTAGAGGAAGAGATGAGAAGGAAATACCCTACTCTTTTCTCTTAATATGTTTTGTTGATGATTTCGGGGACAAAATCCTTGTGAGGGGTGGATAATTTGTAACATCCCTGACCTGGGTTATATACTAACCCTAGGTGTTTTGTCTAATAAAGTTGATTAAATGCTTGCTATTATCTGTTGAAAAGTAATTAAGGTTTTTGAGGAACTTATATTTCAATTTCAGTCCTTTTTGAATAATGTTGAAACATTGTTTTGTTAATTTTGGACTAAAGTGCAAATTACCCAAGTTGAGGGGTTAAATTGCAAATTGCACATGTTAAAATGTTCCTCTGATGTTGATACATCATAAGAATGTATATGATGTAGTGGTATGGTTTCTACAAGCTTGGGCACCAAGATAAAGCTTGTAGAGCAATCCTTGTGCATTAAAACCTAGTTTTGGTGTAATGTGCAATTTATCCAAAACCTAGGTTTCAACATGCAAAATAACACCTCTAGAGGGTCTCTCATGTTTTTTGGCATCAAGTAGAGAAAATAAAATGAGAAGGGTGCCTCGTTTGAATTATCATGAAGGAGAGAGAATCTTGATATTAAAATAATCAAGATTTAAGCACAAATGGCTCTTTAATATAACTTAATGCAAAGAGAAACATATTAATTAAGAAGCCCTTAAACCCAAAAGTTGAAGGATGTGTTTGCAATAATATGGACGAGCTTGTTCCATGCTTGGGCACTAAAAATATCTTGGTTGAGTGGAAGCTATTCACATTAATATAATACAAAGCAATATCCATTAAAAGGTGGATATTAATACATAACTCTTTAAGGTGCTTAGTTCTTTCCCATTATTCTTGGATAATGGAGAAATTCTATCAAGAAAGTAGAAGGTGGCCATGTAGCCAAGAAGTGGAGGAGGACTTGGTAGATATAATTGGGACATAAAAGGAAATAATCCTCTTTTTCCATCTTCCTTGAAAATCCATAAATATATATATAAGTATCCTTTTTCCAAAACACCAAAGGGATCGTTTCCTTAGTTCTTTTCCTTATCACCTGGCTTTGGCCGACCAAGGGAGAGCTCTGGACCAGAGGAAGGATGACCAAACTAGCTTGGTAACTTTTGATCATCATCTACCTCGAATTCATGGTGGAAACCATAAAACAAGGTTAGATTCATGGTTTTCTTCACTTGGTTTCCTTTTCTAGCCATCTTGTTCATCCAAAGATTGAAGAACGAAGCTTGGACAATTTCTTGAGCTCAATCCACCATTAAAACCATGGAGCTTGGAGCTCTAGATCAGTTCTAGAGGTGGGTTTTATAACTATAACCCTTATGCATTAGTATTGCTCTCTTTTCTATAAGAATCGTTGGTTATTCTTATTCCTTTGATACTCTTGTGAGTTCTTGCTATAATTTCCGTAAAGAACAACATCTATTCTTGGGTAAACAGAGGTAGACGAAGGTGACATCATCCTAGACAAATATATAAAAATAACTTTACCAACGGTTTGTTTTTGTTGCTCAAACGGTTTCCCAAACCGTTTGGGAGCAAACGGTTTCACCTAAACCGCATAGAAGCAAACGGTACAAGACCGTTTGGTGGTGTTGACCAAGTGTTGACCATTTGGAGGTCTGTTGAGAATAATGTAGATTAATAACATATCAATAATTGTTGATTAACTCCAAGTGGTTCTCCAATTAAAGGTCCAACAATCATCAAAATCCTAATCGGGTTAATTGCTCATTTGATAATTGAATAAGGTTGAAGTTTGGGTTGATTGACCCAAACGGTTTCAAAACCGTTTGGGGATCACCCAAACGGTATCAAGACCATTTGGTGACCACTCAATACCATTTGTAGGTCTAGGATTAAGCATGGTTGACCAATTGAAGATCCAAAGGTATCAAGTTGATGTATAATCAATTGCTGATTTGGTGACCAATCCTAGGATCCAAACCCTAAATGAATGACGTGGTTATTGATGAAGTGATGGGGAAACAGTCTCAAGACCATTTGGAGAATATCCAAATGATCCCAAGACCATTTGGGAGTAACCCAAGACCTTTTGGAGGTCTAGGGTTGACTATGGTTAAGTGGTTGAAGATCAGAAGGTACTAAGTTGAAGAGCAACTAATTGTTGACTTAGTGATCAATCCAATTGATTCAAGCCCTAATTGATGATCAATTGAGGGTCAATTGAGGGTGAAATCAGTTGAAGGTTGACCTAATTAACTCAATTGAAGTGTGGTGACAAGTCCAATTAATGAGAGATAACATGATTACAATCATTGAAGGAATCGATCTTGGAAACCCTAATTTAATTGAAGTGGTTGAGATCCTTTTTGGTCCTTGCAGTTTTGAGGGTGTTTGGACAAAACGGTCTCAAGACCGTTTGGGACCAAAAGGTCCTAAACCGTTTAGGTTCATGCGGTTTCAAAACCGAATGAGTTCATGCGGTTTCAAAAGTCAACCTTGGGCAAACGGTCTTCACCACCTACTTTACCAAATGGTTTCAAAGGTAGTCCAAGACCGCATGGATGTCCAAATGGTCTTAGACCGTTTGGAGGTCTACTTTAGCAAACGGTTTGGAGGTCTGATCTATGTAAGACCATTTGGGGTCCTTATGGACAAGACCATTTGGAGAATATTTAACCAAAACCACATGGATACTTAAAGTGGTTAAAGGTCAAGTTGGTTAATTGATTAATACATGATGTAACTAAAGATGATTATGATACTTGTATCTTAATGGGATAGTGTGATTAGTACCCATTAAGTGATTAAGCTTTAATTATCATGGTGATAATGACATAATCCACATGTCAATTCTTCTTCAAGGTTGAGTTGACCTAGTCTAATCAAGGCTGAAGCTAATATCATCCTATAGAGGATGAGAGTGAAAAGACTTCTTATATGAATGTTAATCAAGTAATGGACTTCCAATATGAATGAATGTCTAATTAGGGAATGATCCATGAGGATGAGATCATGAAACCCTAATTATCATGATTAATGAATCATAACCCTAATTAAAGGCATTAATAGGTGGAAGCCTAATGCATGATGATGATATGATCTTAATTCATAGTGATGACATGATAAACCTTAATTCAAGATAATTTGATGATCACTCCTACTTGGGGTGAATATTAAACCCTAACCTAGGGTGATGTGACATGAATAGTAAACCCCAATTCAGGGTATGTTGAATATGAACCTTAATCAAGGGTGATGCAATGTGAATAGTAAATCCTAATTCCAAATAAGTAGATGAAAGTGTGAAACCCTAATTCTGAGTTATGCTTTATAGCATGAAGCTCTATGATTGGATAATGAAATGATAAGTCATTAATTCTAATTGAGTTTAGGGGATGATTAACCCTAATTGAAATGTAAAGGGAAAACCCTAAACCTAATAAGGGCATAGTGGTGCAACCCTTGAATGTTTTGCATTGTGCTGATATGAAATAAATGTAACTGTTATCATATGTACTAATCATGCAGGTTTTATGAGATATTGAACATAGCCAGGTGAGAACTATGATGCTTTGTTTAATGAAAGTACTTTATAAGTTTTGTAAGTAGTGATATGCTATGTTGCCTAGCAAAAAGGTAACAAAAGAGACTGAAAGGCTATATGAGCCAAGTGAAATACATGCATTGCTACTATTATGTTTACACTGTCAAATAACCTGATGGCATTGTGTTACCTGTTAAGGAGGTAACAAGTGATTTGATGATCCAAGGGTTTGTACACCCATATTCTTGAACCATGATGATGAATTGATAATGGATTGAGATCCCAATGTTTATAAAGCTGTGAAATAAACTTGATAAAATAATACTCTTTCTTTATGGTATCTGTTATAATGGTTTATGCTTGAAAACATGTCTGATGCTAAAAGAATGTTGTAATGTACTTAAATAATCAAGTGAAATGATATCATGTAGAGCCCTGACCATAGATCCATCATCGTCAGAAGTTAGATGATGGTCAAATAGGTTTTCCTAAGGGAACTCCTGGAGAGCATACTTTTGAGTATGTGGGGGTTATGGACGCAAATATCCTTACGTCCTAATGGAGGAATTGATGTGAGATAAACATTTAATCTCTCAATCCTTCATTATATGTATATGTCAGGATGATGTATCGCTAATCTCCCGATGATGTTGTTAATGCCACATCGATGTGAGATAAACAAGAAATCCCTCGATTGTGAAGAGAGTAAAGCACGCCACTATAACTCTAATAGAGAAGTTGCCAGAATACCCTAGAAAGCTATTTTAGCATAGACACGAGATTTCTTTCATGTTGTTCCTCACACTAACTGAGGATGATGAGGTCATAGAAATCCGGCTCTTCTTATGACCTATGTATGGTACCGATTTCGATTTCGCAATGGTCGGTTGGAGTATGAGCGGTATACCTCATCTCCTCAGGGCGTAACTATGTTTGTAAAACATAATCAGCCGTGTAGCATATTTTCTTTGGGTTGAACTACGAGAATCAATGTTTGATGATACATTGTTTAATATGTCCTAGTTGGATAATTATTATACATGTTCCTTATTAAATGAATGTCTTACTACACAATCAAGTTATAATTGAAATTATTGCATAAAGAATACTGCTCTACTTATTTATTCAATGAATTACCTACTGTTGAGTATTTATAATTCTACTGCTCAGTGTTATTCTATTATTTGCAATAACAATGCTTCTGGCGAAGAGTTATAACTCTCGCTGGGACAATTTTCAATTGTCTCACCCCCGTGGGATTCAACATTTTAGGAAGATGTCGAGGAAGAAGAAACCCATCAGTGGGTGAGCAGCAACAACAACAGTCACAACAACAGCAGCAACAGCATCAGGGACAATAGTGATCTTCAGGTGGAGACATTGTCTGTTAGGTTTTGTATATAGAGAGTCCTATGTGTCGTCTATGTACTCTCAGGTCCTAGGAGTCAGTAGATGGTTTGAATTAGATCTGAGATTTTTGGCTTGATGCCTCAAGATTTTTGTATACTGCTCATGTACAGTTTAACATGGCAGTCAATGTTTATGACTCTCGAGATGGGATGATACAGAGATGAACTGATGTATCATCTTGTAAATAACTTACTTTAGTTCTTTGTAAAAGAGTTTTACAGTTGTGTATCTTCTTGCAAAAAAGTTTTAATTTTAGCGATTTTCAGTAATTCCGCTGCTAACGAAATGCTTCCGCATCAGTTAGATTAGTTAATCTTGTTTCGCGAGATAGTCGCCATAATGGCATCATCAGAATGCTTCTTATAAGCATCCCTTTCTGCCTTTGGTGCGGTAGGAGCAGGTTCCTCTAGAACTAGAGTATCCAGGACATAGAGCTTTCTCTCTTAAGTGAGAACAATTCTCAATGTCCTAAACCAGTCATGGAAGTTAGTAACATTCAGCTTGTCCTTTTCAAGGACCGATCGCAATGAAAAGTGATTGTTGTTTGTTGTCATTTGTACTATAAAAGAAAATATATGCCATTTAGTCCAAAACTCAATTCTGACTCATTTGATTTTTTTTAAAAGTTGACGATATAATTAGGACTTTAATTAATTATCGCTCCCACTATTTTTGTTCAAATTGATAGCCCTCACCATCAATTCGGAAGATTGTAGCGTACAACCTTCTAGTGGGTCAAGATCCATATTTCATCAAGTCATGAGTCAGCTTTGGCTGATCACCCACAATCTTGACTATTTAGGTAGGCCATCATGCCAATTGCATCATATGCAACTCTTGATGAATGAACATACACAACACCTTGCCATGAACATTTCGTGCCTCTGGGCCTAGACGCTCTAAGAATCACCAGTTAAGTCTAACCCAAAAGCCGACACAGTAAACATGCACCCTGCTTTGGCAGAACCTACATGTTTACCCTTCACACTTCCACGAGATAGACGGCGCACCACACTTTGGCGTAACCTACGCTTGGTCAATCAAGTTTTTCATGTGTGTCGCTAATGGAATCCATAAAAGACTTAATATTTAGATGAGGGGTTTGGTTTTTATAGGTACATATACATATCCAATCATCACAATATATAGTATGTATCATATACATGCTATATCCCACAGAAAACATGTGAAATGATAAAAGCAATGATTATGGCCATCCTAATGTGATTCCTCGAGCTAAGAGGAATCACAGTCATCTAGGTCTACATCACATGCAACATGTCCATGATGAAGTGCTATAGCCGTCTGAGTTGATCAACTCATCACATGAATGACATGCTCGTCCTGCCTGGTCGTCTGGGTGCCACCAGCCGATCAGTTGGCTCCTCCAACCGATCGGTTCACCTAGTCATCGTGCATCTCCTCATGGCCACCACCCGATCGTCTCGCTCCACGAACCGGTCATCTGGATCGCCAACCGATCGGTTCACTCCTTGAACTGATATCTCAGTCGTCGTCAGATGTCCTCCGTTCTTTGACATAACAGGAAATAAAAGTTCTATCTTATTTACATTTGAATTGGGAAACCCCGAGTTACATTCGGGGGGAGCAAAGATAGGAAAGAAATCTCGAGTTATCTTGAGTTACATCAGGAATAGGAGATAGGGAATCGGTGCGCATACTGAGATGCAAGCAACCACATACAACCAAGCACACACATAGGGTTTATTGGCCATAACTACGCTATACATCCACCAAAAAACTCATTTAAGGGTGACGCGTATCGAGTGTATTCATATTACATATCATATATGTATATAGGGATTTGTGGATTTAGGATTGGACATGCATAAAGCCAATTTTATTTGCATCGTATGCAATAAATAACAGCGACAAACCAAAATTGATCATATCGATATTCCTGAAGCATAGAGCAGTTGACGTGGCTCTAATACCACTGTTGGGTTTTAGGGGAGACAGAGAAGGCAGCGGAAACAAAAATTTCTCCTCCCAAACCCAGAACAAAGGAAACGCGTCAACGTATATACAAAAGGAAGGATGGTTTGTAGAGGCGTACCTTGTCCCCATGCTTGCTCGGTGACTTTACCTCGCAGCTTGCGCGGTCTTCACCTCCAGTCTTGGACTGTGTCTGTGCAGCTCCTGGTCTCACCGGGACTGTCGGGATTGATAGTTGTCCTCTGAGCACCAGAAGTCTCCTACCTCTGAAGTAGTCCACATTGACCACCTGGAACTCCGATCTCCCTGTCCTACAAGGAATCGGAAGGAGTCGCACCCTCCTGTCGGCGTACTAGTCACCAACACACTCTCCTACAACCAGTCGCTTTCTGCAGTTGTCTTTCCCTTTTTGTGCCTCCCTTATCGGGTAGCACTTGCTCGAGCTCTCTCTAAGTTACCAAAACCAGAGAGAACGACAACTTTGCAGAGAAACTGGTCTCTGAGTTGTTATTCTGAGAAGCCCCCACTACCCCTATATATAGGAGGGTCATGGGATAGGGTTTTCTACCCCGGGCAATGTGGGATTAAAGCAGGAGTAGAAGGGTTCGGAATTTTCCAAAAAACAACCAACTTGTGCCAGCTGAACCAATAATTTCAACCCTGAAACGATCGCTTGGTGGCCTCAACCGATCATTTCAACCTGAACTGATCGTTTGGGACACCTGAGTCGATCAGTTCATCACATGAGCCGATCGGTTTGTGGTCCTGGTCTAACTCAAATTGACTTTCAAATTTGTTTCTGATTAATCAAATATTAATCCTTGTCCAAATCGAATTTGTACAAGTGAAAAAAATTGTATTTGCAAAATAGTCTTCTCACTTTCCCAACTATCTCGATTAGACCAGTTGAGCCGATCGGTTCAACTCTTGAACTGGTCATCTCAGCTTGTCTTGATCTGATCGGTTCCTCACATGAGCCGATCAGTTCACCAACCTGAGCCAATCGGTTCATCACATGAGTTAATCGGTTGGGGCAGCATACTTGTGCAAATCAATCAATCGCAGTTTCAATCAATCTGATACTCTAATCAATCGGTCCAACACCTTGAACACTATGATATTGAGCTATCAATTGATTGAGTGTTTAATTGAACTACTAAACTCCTTTAGTAATCAATCTAAATATGGTTTGTGGATAAACTCCTCTTCCAGGTTAAATCCTATGTGTGTGACCCTATAAGTACATTTCACGTTGGCAGTGAAAGTCCATAACACTTATGACTTTACAAGAAAAGAGTAGTGCCTAGTCGCACATCAGTTCTACCCAAGTGAAATAGAAAGTTGGAGAACAACTTTCAATCCTACAATCCGTGAATGGTGTTACAGCGAATGTATAATTCCTTTGTCACTGATATCCCGAATGAACTCAAGGCATGGAATAGTCATCCTGTCAACGTTCATTCACTTTCTTGAACTCAGAGTAGATTGGAGGAGATATGCATGACATCAATATCACATACTGATTCACACATGCGTGGGCATGCCTATCTCAATCCTACTCATCAAGTGTCCATGGTATCAAACTCCCTCGGGAGGGACAAATCCCATATCTATCACTCACCCCTCAAAAGCCCCATGTGTCAAAGCCACCCAATCATCACCTTTATAACAATCCATGTTTTAGGACTTTGTTTGATGATGTCAAAGTGTACCCAATGACATGTGTTGAGTGTAGTGATTTTAGGTCAAAGAATAACACTCACCACCATCATTGTGAGAACTGACTGTGACTACCATGTCATGGTTCCATGTGTCAAACTCAGGGTGGGTCTGTCTGGTACACTTGTTCTCTAACAAGTACCTATGTGTTTGGTTTGATATCTCTATATCATGACTAATGAGATTCTCTCATCAACCAACACCACAATCTAGTCTTGTGTGTCATTGTTGTCTATCTACCTTCCACAATGACATCCGACTAGGGACATAACAAGAATGTACAAACTCTTAGCATTCATATGATCTCATCATTCATGTCCTCAACCTGAAAGCATACGTCATTGAGTATTGTCATTCTCTAGACATTCAATTTGTTCTATCACTATCTCATATGACTGAACCAGAAAGAATTGGAAGCTTTCCTTTGATGTTTATCAAATAAATCTTAATGTATCCCATCAATCATCCCATGATTGGCTCTCAGGGCATACATACCAACATGTGATTCAGTAGCACTAGAGTAGTGTAAATTGCATTGGTTTTGTTTATAGCAGATGTGATGTTTCCTGCTCTTTTTGGGACGACAAGGAACCTCATACCCTGGGCAAGATGTGTGTCATGACCCATTATATATATTTGGGAGATTGGTAGTATTCCTTTCTCTATCAGGTTTCAACTTTATGAGGGTTGGCCGCCAATTGTGTTTATATTGTTCTAAGGCTATGCTTATCTCACATGCATGTAGGTTGATGATGTTTATGATGGGTTATGTGCCCAAATTGATGATGGGTTATGTGCCCAAAAATCGTGATGGGATATGTTCCCAAATCTTTATTGTTTTGTTTTATGGCAAGTATCCCTTTTGTTATGATTCTTTTCTTTTATGCCCGATTGGGTAGTCCTTATCTCATGCATGGAAAGCCTTTTATATTTGATGTCCTTTATTTTATAAAGTTGCTCAATATCCTTTTAGTATGCACATACCAGCCTTTGTTGATGTCTCTTATTGTTTCTCTTTTGCTGGGGTATGCTTCCAACCCTAGGTGGAGGATTTGGATGACAAGGCACGTTGACCTGGACTTAGATTGAGAAGTTAAAGCTTGGAGACAATCTTGAGGTGGTTTAGATTTCCTCTACATGGATCCTTATGATGTAAGTTTAAGATGTTCCCCTATTTATAATTGAATATAGTCATGTTTTACATTCCGCTGCTATACTTTGGGTCTTTTGTTACAATTATATAAAGATTTGAAAATTTTACATCCACTCCATCATACCTTCTAAGTGTGTTTGGACTGGAGGTTCTATTGTTCAAATTTTTAGTAGAGAAGTGATTTCGCTTCTTTACAATAAGGGCATTGAAGCATTGATCGAAATATGTGAAGTGTTGGCCGTCATTGAGTGTGTCGAGCCTCTCCATCGGAGAGGTAATGAGGTTAAAATCACCCCCAATAAGACATGGGTTGGAGGCATGGTCAGTGGCATGTTGTTGGAGCAGGTGAAGGTAATCCATTTTTGGGGAGGATGGAGGTCTGTAAGTGGTAGTAAGGGACCACTCGATATTGTCGAAGGTGTTAGTGAGTTGGATCATGATGTGGTGGCAGTGCAAGGTGGTGTGGCATATTGTGAACAGTTGTTTGTTTAAACCAATGATGATACCCCTTTGAAACCGAGGGGTGGGGTCTCAACCCAAGTGTTAATGTGATGACCACCAATGATGTGGAGCATGAAGTCTGTAAGGTGTGTTTTGGTTTCGTTGATGATGATGATCTGTACATGGTTGGCTATGATGAAGTTTCTAATCTTCCTACGATGTTCAGTGCATGATGCACCGTTGACATTATAGGTTTCAATAAACATATTAGACAGTTCGGTATATTTCATCTAATCACAGATGGTTGTTATATCTGCAAGTTCTCGAGGTGCGATCTAGTCAACTTTTCAGTTCTCCTATTGTTCGATCCCATAAAATATTCAATATTGCTAAAAGTCTGATGTGCGTTGAGATCGGTCTCAAATTCTAGTCAAAGGTGCTTTGAAAACTATTTGAACTTATTTATCTCAGACCATGAAGCCAGGTCATTTATTTTGTCTCTCCCAGGGGAGGTAGGGTTGTTTTGGTTGTGTCTATCATCATGAGGAGATGATGGTGTGTTCGAGAGCTTGAAGTTGCTGGATTTAGTGGAAGGGGTGGTTCTCTGTGGTATGTGTTGTGTGTGATGTTGTAATGGTGATGCATGTTGAGAGCTAAAAATTGAGGGTGTGGGGGGGGATTTACCTCTCGAGGATGTAGCAACTTCTATCATGTTTCCATTGGAGCGTGTCTACAGAATCTTGTGCAATGGGCTGTCCTCAGTCGTAAGCTCGGCGATGATCTCAAATTTCAATAGAGCTTTTGCTTCTTCTAAGATATCCCCGAGGGTGAGCTTGTGGGGTGGTGTTGGGTGTTCAGAAGGTGTTATAGAATAGATGTCCATGGGGTTGGGGGGCCGATACACTTATGGATGGGGCGAAGGCGTGCTATGGCAGTGGGGATATGTCCATAGGTGCTAGTTTTGATGAGTTTGTTTCTCCTGGGGCTGGCAGGCCCTGGATGGAAGGTGGAGGTTTTGGGTACTGTAGCGGAGTTTGTTGGGTTTCTCCAGAGGCATTGTGACTATCAAAATTTATAAAGGGCGTAGGTGTGGTGGTAGGGGTTTTAGCATTGAGACCAATAGGGTGAAGCGTCTCTCTTGGATGGAGGTAAAGAGTGGTAGGAAGTTCGCTTGGGGCCATGGTGGCAAAGACACAGAAGGCTTTAATATAGTTAGAGGGGTTAACAGTTTCATGGGAGATGAATTGTAAGGTGGCTCCGACGGCATGAGCAATATCTTGAAATATATTGTTGTCCCATAGATGTGGAGGGAGATCATCTATGGAAATCCATGTGGATCCGCCATCATGGGCAATGGTGGCACCAGCCATGGGTGACCATTTGGTGAGGTGTATTTCGACGAAGCTGTCATCACATGGCAGGGTGAAAGGGGTTGGATATGGGTGCCTTCGGGGACAGTGTAGAGGAGTTTGGAGGGGGAGAGGATCTTAGGTTTTAGGATAGTGATGCTCGATAGAAAATTGGCAAGGGCCTTGGCGATGAGGAGGATGTCAAGGTGTTTGTTGTCAATGTTGTTCATAATGGTGGCCAGGATGCTCCTAGAGTGAAATACTCTCCAGGAGCGCATGGAGTTGTCGGGAAGGTGAACGGGAAGGGTGATGGATGTTCGGGGGTTGGTGATGAACATGTTGGTAGTGGGAGTGGAGATGTTGTTACATTGGTGTAATGATGAGGAGGTGCTCGAAGTGTAGGTGGGGGGGTTCGGTGGTAATCTATGGGGGTTGGAGATAGGGTTTAAAAACTGATCTGGAGAGGTGTTGGAAAAGCGGTGAATTTGGTCAGCGTGTTGTGTGTTCATCTGAAAATAAGGTTCCCGGGGTAAAGGTTTGTTGCATGGCATGGGGAAGCTATGTAGCATGGGGTGAGATGCAGACAGAGGTAGCTTTTTACAGAAGCACTGGGGTTCAATTTGGAAAGGCTGAGGACCAGCAGAAACCTGCTTTCCTGCATGGGGCAGGCATGGTGAGCATGGTTGTTGGGGGTTTTTTCTGGTGTGTAATGCCTGCGGTAATGATGTCATGTAAGCAGTTTGGTTGGTGAAGGTGGAGATTTGTTGTGATATGATAGAGTGTGGATGTTTACCAAGGATGGCAAAGTGGTTTTTTGAAAAATGTGGTGGTGGGTTACTGAAGTTGTAGTTTTTGGCAAGGTGAGAGGTGGAACAGCAGGTGTGGCATGCACGGGGCTTCTGGCAGTGGCGTTGGATATGAACAAAATCTAGACATTAATAGAATCTGGGTTTAGGTTTGATGTTTTTGAAGTGTTTGCGCTTGGGTTGAATCCATTCATTGACTTGGGGGGGAGGGGTCGGGGGATGTGTAAGAGATTTTTGAATGTGTGATGTGATGAGGTATGCACTGGTATTGTGAGAGCTACTGTCACAAAGATAGTTTGGGGGGTAAGATTGTATTGTGGGGCATATATGTGGGGGCAGAGTAGTATATTGGTGTGGGTGTTGTATGGGGGAGATGTATTGCGGGTCTATGGGGGGGGGCAGGGATGTAGTAGTGTAGTGAGACTTGGCCCTAGAAAAGATGGGAGATAGTGTAGATGTAGCAGAAGAGATCTGTGATGATGTGAATGTGTGTGTTGTGGCATGGCAGGGTGTGGAAAGGGTATCATATAAGAATATGTTCTTTGAGTCCATTGATGGTTGTATGTTTAGGAGGGAACATTTTGGCACGGGATGATTCCCTTGGATGGGGCAGTGATCAACCATGAGGATGTTATAAATGTATGATGTGGAACTAGCGTGATTAATAATACTAAATGGTTTTTTGCAGTCATAAGAATCCAACAAAGAGTGAAGACTATGTGAAATAGGAAGGAAAATGTTGAATCGTGGTAGATGTGATATTTTATTCCATGGAAAATATGATGTATACCTAATAGCCATGACTTTGAAGCATTTTGGGCGGATTTGTTGTCTGCATTGTTGTTGTCTGGCATAGATGTGACTAGAGTAGCAGCTGTGGGAGCCGTCGCTGGGGGGTGGGAGGTAGCAGGTGTCTTCTTCACTTTGATGGGTTCAGTAGTAGCTCATCCTCGGTATGTCAACATAGCAAATATGGTTCGGGGACGAATGCATGTCTGCCAGACAGAGGATGATGCCATTTTCCTAATCGCCGGCCTAGGGGGTCATCTTGGGAGTCATCCTCGGAGCCACTATAAATGCAAATTGGATAGTATCTACCGCCTTTGAAGTAAGGGATGCAGTGAACCCTGAAGTAGGTTTCATCTGACATCTCCCCTGAGTCTGATTCCAATTCCAGGAGGGGGGCAAAGAGATCGTGTTGACAGGCCTTCCAGGTAGTGGCCAATTTCCCAGCTTGCATGCGCTCGTATTCTTCTATAGTGACTGTGTAGAAGAAGAATCAATCAGGGATGTTGTATTTAGAATCGAAAACCCAGTCCTCGATCTCCATGCTATCTGTGGAGAGGATGAAGAGCTTGTAGCTGATGTGAAGGTCAACTAGTTGAACCCATTCACGCCATCCTCTGAAGGTGTACCAGTTTCCGGTGATGTCTTGTGTGATCTCAAGATGGGTGGAGTTCCATCTGAACTGAAGGGTAACAGTTCCTTGGTGGAATCATTTGCTCTTAAGATATCTCCAGTCGTGGGGGATGATCAATTCGGTGAGAGTATCGGGCACAACAGTGATGTCAAGGGACTCTACGGGGGGTAGTCACAGTAGGTTCTTCTAGAGGGGTCAGACATGGAAACGACGCGAGGGGGTGTGCGGAGGAACCCTTGGTGCGACTGATCGTATGAAGATAGACTAAGGAGGTGAGATGGTGGACCTGGAGGCCTTTCCTCTTCTTTTTGGCATAGAGGATTGCTAGGATGCCATCAGTTCTCATAATGACTGTTGGGGATTGTGCAGCTGTTGGCTGTGAGTTTGGACGACAGATGTCAGATAGCTCCCGAAGATATGACGACTGGTGATGTGAAGGTTGTTGTGGTCATACGATAAGTGAGATGTTGCAAGAGGTAGCCGTTGTTCATATGCATTGAAACCTTACATGGACTGAGGATTCTCCATTGTGAGGAGTCGGGGAGGATGCTAGTAGATGGAGGTAGGTTGTTGCGGTGGCAGGGAGGAGGAAGGTCAGGGTGCGAGGGCGGGGGCGCAGTGAGTGCCCCACTAAAGAGCCGTTGGGAGATGCTCCATTGATATAACTGTGCAGTTCTTAATGAAAGACTAGTGTGGAAAAAGCCCAATCCTACCAAATCTATGCGACAAATCGATGAGAGACATAAACACGGCAAAGACTTTCTGCTTCTAGGGACCCCACCCTCTTCTTGCCTAATATTTATACCATACTAAATAGAAGATTAATTTTGAGCAAACTACAATTGATTTATTATAGACCCACTAATATGTATCAACTGCTTTTTATGATTAAAAAAATGTATTAATTTAAAATGTTGAATTTTCTCTAATCCTCTTTTTTCTCCTTTTTTTTATTTTTCTTGTGTCCCTAATTTATATCTTCCCTTTCTCTAAAATTATGACAAACCTATTAAATTTTATCAATTCAAAATTTTTGTGTTTTCTCTAGTCCTCTCTTTTCTCCTTCTTTCATCTTTCTTGTGTCTCTAATTTTAATCTCCTTTTTATCTAAGTAAAACCCTGCTAACTGGTGCTCAACAAACTCTAGTAGAATTTCCTAGCAATGCATAATAATTACAATATTTTTCCTCAAAATATTTCCTTATTTTTTGTCACTTTCTCTATGTCACTTTTAACTAACAAATTGACATCCACAAGTACATACTCTCCCTACAACCCGCTTTAGTATATTCCAATGTGCATTTTACTCAAACAAATGGCATTGTTACTTGGATAAGGGTGTGTTATTTTGTCTTTTGTTGACGTTCGACAAGGCAATCCACTTGGCTCTCTCTTTTTTCAATAGTTCTTCATCTTCTTATTTTGTGCTTAAAAGATGAATGCAACCTTGACTTAGTGGCTTTCTATCTAGATGATGACTCTCTTGTTGGTGACATTGTTGAAGTGTTTATAGTTTTATCTCTTCTCAAACTTTAGGCCCAGGTTTTGGCCTTCATCTAAATATAACTAAGATCAAAATATTTTAGTCTGCAAACGACACTCGAAGAGCCTCGGTAATTGGCCTTTTTCCTCTTGACATATCCCATACTATAAGAACTATGAAGCTCTTGTTGGTCTAATATCCTTGCATCTAAGCTTTGCCTCAGGTCTATTGAGGAATCAGATGCTCAAATCCCTAGCTTTGAATGATCTACTTCCCTGTCATAATGATTATCTTCTCCTTAGATCATGCATCGAAATATCAAATTGTTGTTCTTCATGTGAACAATGCCACCTAATTCTATTTCTTCTAGATATGAGGACTTTGATCATAGTCATTGACGTTGTTGTCACGATAGACAGTGATTCAGTAATTTGCAATGGCATTTAGTTACACGAAATATGTATCTTGGAGGGTAAGGCATTTCAACTATGAATATGTTGATAGTTGTAGGAAAATCGGGCGCAGATATAGGTAGCGGAAACAAAAAAATGCTCATTTCTCATAACATTAAGATCGCGTTAGCAACAATGTATCTAGGAAAAAAGATTTACAGGGTTATATCTGGTCTTGGAGCAAGTTCGGATACATTACCCTTGCAACAGATGCTTCTCCTACATCAGCACTTCAACAGTCGTCTTTACTAGTCTCCTGGTGTAGCACCATAGACAACGGTTGACAATGTCCTTCAAGCATCATACAATGGCCTCCCTCCTCTAGAATAATCCACGAGGACCACCGAAAACTTCACGTTGTGCTACTAGAGCCAATAGGAAGGAGTTATCCCCTTCTGTCGGTGTTCTAGTCACCGTCATGCTCTCCCACAATTGTTCTCATGTGTTCTGTCCCTCTCTATCCCTCCTTTTAACAGGTAGGACTTGCTCAGACTCTCTATTAGTTACCACAACTAGAGAGGAAAACAATTGTCAGAGCAACTGATTCTCAATTATGTGTGTTAGGGAAGACCCTAATACCCCTTTATTTATAGGAGGGATTAGGGTCTGGGTTCCTAGTTTGTGTGAGAGTAGAAGGCTCTAAAATCATGAATTTTCTAGAATCTGCGAACGACATACCGATCGATTCACACACCCAACCGTTCGATTGGTGCATGAGCCAGTCGGGTTCACTAAATGAACTGGTCAGTTTATGCAGTTTCCTATTATGAATCACATTGGTATTCAATGTATGATTAATGTTAAACATGACATCAACATCAACCCTTATTCCAATCGAATTGGCAAATAAACCGGGTGACCTAGAGGGTGAGTTGGTCATCTCACATAGTGAAATGGTTGTTTCACATTGTGAGACAGTTGTTTCACAAGTGAAATGATCATTTTACTTGTCAAGTTCAGGTAAAGTTCAACAAATATTGATTATAATTGATATGGCACTCCAACTGATCGGTTCAACACTTGAATCGATCCATTCAGAGTCTAGTCAGTCAATTTTGAACCTCATTTATTTATTTGAATACCTAAACACCTTTAGCAATCAAATTAAACACCATTCATAAATATACTCCTTTAATCCAAGTGGATCCTATGTGTGTCATGAATATACTCCTTTACATTGGTAGTGAATGCTGATAACTAATTATGACATCACAAGCAAAGAGTGGTTTTTAGTCACACATCATTGCTACCCAAGTAATTTGAAAAGTTGGAGAACAACTTCAACCTACAATTTGTGATCAGTTTTAGCGTGATCATATAGTTCCTTTGTCTATGATATCTGGATTGAACTCAAGGCATGAAATCTTCATCCTCTCAACATTCAATCCATGTTCCTTGAACTAGAGCAGACTGTATGAGATGCATGTAAGCTCACATATCACAAATTGAGTCACATGAGTATGGCCATACATTTCTCAATCTCATTTATCAAGAGGCCCTGGATATCAATCTCTTATAGGAGGGACAAATCCCATCTGCACCACTCACACTCTACCCAATCATCATCGTTATGGCAACCCTTATTCAGGATTACTTTGGATGATGTCAAAGTACATGAACTACATGTGATGAATGTAGTGACTTCAGGTCTAAGAACCACAATCACCGCTGTCACTATGAGAGATGATTTTGACTACCATTCCATAGTCTCCATGTATCACTCTCATTGTGAATCTGTCTGATACACTATTCTCTAACATGTGCATGCACGTTTGAGTTGATATCACATATCATGACTAATGAGACTCTATCATCAGTCAACATACACTCTAGTCTTATGTGTTACTATTGTCTATTTTACTTCCATGGTAATATACGACTAGGGATATAACAAGAATGTATGTACTCTTATCATACATATGATCTCATCGTTCAATTCCCCAACCTGAAGGCATATGTCAATGAGCAACATCATTCTTTAGACATTTACTATGTATGTTTCATCATCTCATGACTGAGACAAACATAATAGACAAAATTACCTTTATTATCATCAAATCGGGTATCTAATGCCACATTCAAATCATCATATGATTGCCTCTTTGGGCATACATACCAACAATAGTTGTTTCCTCTCAACTCACACTAGAGATCTCCAAGATCATATTTTGCATGAGGTTGGTGCTAACCCTTTTGGTGCCCCATTTGACATTTCTTATGCTTCATTGTGTGCTCTAGTGCCATCCTTTTTTTGGTTCAAGTTGTCATGCACTCATTCTCCACTAAAAGACAAAGTCACTTTTTGCATATGCTTACTGTGACACAATCTTCTGACGATTTAAGAAACTTGAGTTGTCCCTGTGGCAAAAAGTAGTCCTCACTTCACTACATACAGACCATGAGCAAAGTTCTCTCTTTGTCTTTCCTATTGATGGTCTTGGATTATCCATATAACCTATTGAACATCGAGCTATCTTGCGCTCTTGAATCATGATCCCCGTTCATCGTGGTAACCATCCTTGTCCCCTTTATCACTTTGCTATGCTTGATTCTCTATGTGACCATGCCACACATTGTCTTGTTCACCCTGGATTAAAGTTTTACCATGATGTTGTTCAAGATGTTCTCCTTGAAATTGTTTCTTTTTATGGGATAAACGCTACTAACAAGCCCATGTGGTTGTTCTTAGCACATGTCATGATGGCATCCACTCCCAACATCTTGCAACATATTATTATTTGATTAGACAGGTGGAAAGGATACTTTTGTTGACCATATTGGGTGTCTCCTTTCATTGGCATATTTATGACAACTTATTGGTAGTCAAATCTAATTCCAATGCAGCCACTCCAAAAGAATCACAAGCATGGTGCAGTGTTTGAGGCTAACCATCAACATTTTCTTCCCTTTTCTTTTGATTCCTTTAAGATGTTAGACGATGACTCAATTTCCTTACATTGCATTCAACATGTCACAAATATGAATTTGATGATTCTATCATTAGCTTCTTCTGATTTTGTCTTTGAACCATTGGGGTTTTCCATAAAAAAATGATTGAAAACCTAACTTTTAGGTCATGTATTTTCCAAGTTGTTTATCTCATTATATTTATATTATTTTTAAATTAAAGCTTTCTTTATTAATTATATGATCAATTACATGGTAGATTTTGTTTAATCTCATTTTTTCTATGTGTGTAGATTTACTAGTTGAAAATGGGAATTAAAAAATAATTAAGAAGAGGCTTGTACGAACTAGATGGTTTGGTGTGATCATTGATAAATACTTTAATGAAATACAAGTTTGTCGTGATTTGTGGTAGAAGTTTGGTTTTTGTCCCAACTTAGTCTAGCCCAAGATTATTTTTATTGTGGTTTGGTATGGATACATGATAATATTCTAATATACAACAATATTTGAAGGTTGTGATTGGTATGTAGTGAAAAATGGTAGGTGAAGGGAAAGTGGAATGAAAGGAAATGGGGGATAAGAAAGAACAATGATAATAAGAATAGTTTGTTTATGTTTGTTTGGGGTAGGGGATATGGAAGTTGGATCCCTTTAGCATAGAAGACAAAATCAATCATTTTATGACCATCCCACTCATCTCATATGTGGGATTACCCGGTATTGTCTCTTTCTTGTGTAATTTTTGCCCTATGTCTCTCTTCAGTCTCATCACCCTAAACATTAGAAGGAAATTTGTGCAGTTTTGTCGGTCAGAGAAAGGTGGATGTAGCATTGTGAGATGTCTCTAACCTAGTGGGTCTAACTATATTTGATGTTTGAGAATTTCCCTAAAGAGCCTACCATGGATTTCTCATATCATGAGAGTTCTATATCGGTCAACATCTTCGTTTCTAAATCAACATAAGCACATCAAGGTCACATTTTGAGAACTCATCCTATAACAGTAAAATTCTTGGTGCAAGACAATTGTATGTATGATGTGTGGGATGAAATTTGAGCCTTTACATGGGAATCCTCCCTCCCTATAGTGGTGAAGGCTCCTGCCACTTTTGCAACTGGATTCTCTGGGAGCTCCTATAGCCTATAGAATGGTTTGTATCTTCTCATATGAGACTCTCTTCTGCAAGCTTTAAAGGTCACAAGATACACAAGCTCCAAAGAAATATTTATAACACACACTTAAACAAAGATTGAGATGAGGACTTCCGCCTCATACTTCGATTATGAGAAGCATTTATTCCTCTTGTTGTTATAGAGAAGAAACTACTGGCTTCTTCTAGTTGCCTTCTCCAACAAACAGAAAATAATGAGAAAAAAATTGCTACATAGGTATGGAGACATAGAGATGTATTTCATAATAATACTCACATGATGTAAGTATACTTTCAATTTGAATAAGTATATATTGAGAAAATGAAAATTCTTTTGACATAAACAATGATAACTAGAATAATAAAAGAAGAAGCCACTACATCTTATATGGAACATATTTAGTGCAAAATATTTTTGGTATAAAATAATTTACTATCAGAAAATCATTCACTTAGAAGTAACAAATTCTTTTGTATGACCAATGTTTGATGAAATATAGTTTTATAAATATATTACTTACAAAAAAAGTGATAACTTCTATGCGGTGAAATCTTCAAATTATATTTTGAGGCGGGGTTTGGAAGATGTTTTTACTTGGAGAAAACAAATTTCAAAATGAGATACATGTGGATGGATATTCCTTACTTGGAATGAACTATCTCCATGGAGGGAAATGGAATTGTTTTCAAAGAACTTTACTCAAATATGAATATATTTTCAATGAGAAGTTTCTTAATTGGATGAAAACATTTTATTGAAAAGTTTGCTTACAAAAATAATTTTTAAGTGAGGGAAAAATATTTGAAGATAAATTAGATAAATAAATAGTTAATGTAGGGAAATAAATTCGATGGTAAGTAATACTTATTGATAAAAAATCATGAAGAGAAGTGTGTTTAGGTGCAAAGACGTTAAATATTAAAAAATAAATTATGCATGTGCCTAAATAGTTAGTGACAATTAAGTTTATCATGATAATGATTCCCTATTATGCCCCACGCCTTATTATGCAACAAAATATGAAAAATATTCAATTGTGTTCACGATACAATGTTTCCCTTTCCCCATCACCAGACTAACCAAACAATAATTATGATTTTCCTCACCATTCCCCTCCCCAAGAGTCACTACATACCAAATACAACCTATGGTAAATAAAAATATATGCAATAGAGTTCAGACAATTAACATTTGTGTAAAAAGTAATGCAACTAATATTAGTTGGTATGCATAATAAAGCTAGCTATATTTTATGGTATTTGACGTGACCAAAACTACCACCAAGAATTATGTCACGCTAAGTGTGGGATCAAATAACTATCCCTTACTTTCTAGCTAATAAGTTTGGGAATAATTTTATTTTTCTCATCAATTAAGATAACAAGTCAGATGGGAGCATGTAGCATAACAATGGCTAACTAAAGCTATTACATTAGCATGTACGATGAGAAGAAACTTAACTATTACAAGTCTATATCATGGTATAAGAATAATGTACTCTATTTACATAATGCACTCTTGTTCAACACCATACATAGTAATACTAAGAAATAACTAATGCAACTATTTCATTCCTACTACATTCCCTTTAGTTGTCATGAATGTAATATCCTCAATTTCTAGGTTTTTACAACCGATGTGGGACTGGATGTAGATGTTGATTTAAGATTTTAAAACATTATAGGATGATATGCAAATGTAACCCAAGTACTTAATTCATAGGCATATCGATGAATGATGGTTCATAGCGTGTACCTAGTTAATTGAATTATGAAGTTATGGTGTCGAATGTATGTTAATATAATTGATGGTCAATTTGTAATCCATATTATGTAATCACATCCCAGTATCATGTCTATATGATTATAATGGATACAACAAATGAATATTAAATATGGGTTTGATTTGAAGAGATTTACTGATTAAATTCAATGAATACACATGTTTGAAACATGCCCTTTGTGGAATTTTTTTCACTAGTTATCTTTGGAGTTATTAGAGTTAATATTTGAAGGAAGAGAATTTTGGTCATGATGAAGGCATGGTAAAAGTTCCAGACTCAAAAGTATCCCTATAGAAAGTTATTAGTGTTTTAAGTTTGAAGAAAAATTTAGTAGATTTAAGTCGAAAAATATAGTTGTTGGCTTCAAACCTGATTGTGACATTAATGCGTCACACGTCCATTATGACTTTGGGCCTTTTATGTGCACTTATGTATGGCCCTTTTGCATCCAGTGATCTATCAATTGGATGAGTGGCTATGTGGGTTCGTGACAGTTGCAAGATCAGCATATGATTATGTTTGTATCATCTTCTACCTCTGGATTCTTGGGAGTCTCAAGACTAAGTCGTGCCCTTACCTATGAGTGTGTTGATCATGGTGAGTTAGAGGAGAGTGAGTGATAGTTTCAATCTGCTCTCCTTGGAGCAACATAATGATTATCATATCACAAGCTCAGAGTGAAGGGAGAGAGACTCATTATTCAATACTCCATCTCCATCATTGTGAATAACATGACCCATGTAGATGTAGAGGGGCCTAAGAGAAGTTCTAGGAGTTGTTAAAACACCACTTGCCTTGGAAGAAGATGTGAGTAGTACCAAAAGGCATAGATTCATGGTTTCCTTAGCCTATGAACCCACCATGGCAAGAGGAGGAAAATAAAGTTATAAGCCACCATCAATTCATCCCGAGAACATTTAGACGCCTCTGATGAGTTTGTCAAGGTTCCTTGATGGTGAATGAAACCTCCAATGATTAGATTGGTCTAACTAATAAATCTCTAATTTCCCCAATACCGCTCGTTGTCGTCACCTCAGCAAAGAGTCATGTGGGGAACTGGGTCATGCGAAATGATTGTATCATAACGAGTGTTGAACATAAATAATTCCTCCATTCTCTACGAGAACACTCAGTGGTGACATGATTTCTTGCTAGATCTAGGCATCACGATGATTTTCACACAACACGAGAGAAGAATATTGTGATTCATGATGAGGAGAGAAAGAAGCATGGATCTTGACCAGTTCATCTAGAAATAGGCCGGTTCACATTGTGTCGATAAGAAGTGAACCACATAGCAAGGGGGTTGCACACCCCTTAGGTCTACGTAGCTTTCTCTCAGCCACACGGTCTAGACCTAGTTGATGGGTTCGAATGGCGCCAATAATCCACAATAGGTAAATCTCTTTTAAATATACAAAAAATAGATCTAATCTTATAAAATGTACTATAGATAGCTTCCATGGCCAATAAATCTCCCAAAAATCTCCCTAGAGTCATGAACATGTGAAATTCATTATTCTACCTCTAGGTCGGGCTTTTTATATACAAATATTAATGGTTTTGAATTTATGTAGTAATACTCATATTTAGGGTTCATTAAATAAAGTAAACAATATCTAAATGATATTAATGTTCATTAAATTGTAGTAGAACCGTGAAGATGATTGGAATCCATTTTCTACTCTAAATTTAGTAATTTTTTTGAAAACTAGGTCTTTTCCTACCAAAGACCAATTAGATGCTTTTAAATCATTATAATTATATAAAATAGATATATCATCATAAAATTATGAAAACTGAACCAGAGCCTAATTGTGACATATTTATCAGTATAAAAATATCAGAGGCACATTCATGATTAGGAAAATGTAGGTTTGTCCTAAACCCCAATCTTAGACTTAAAATATCAAGAATTAGATGTTACTAAATTAATGATGAATAATTGTTATTAATCAGGTGATGACCAGATTATCCAAATGATCATGGATGTATAAGAAAACTCTAAACTCAGGTACGTGGGTTTTATCTAAGTATATGACTATTTTTCTTATGTAAAATTTTGCTATGATGTATTTCTTGTTCTTAATTGAGAATATTGATTGGATGTATTTTGCATGTAATATTGGTCTTCGCCATAACATCAGAGCATAAACAAAGAAATGGATGATTTGTATCTACTAAGTCTTCATACTCTCTACTTCCATCTTTCTCTCTTTCTAAATATAAGGCCAGCACATCCCTATAGCCCTAGGGGTGGGGATACCCATATCCCTAGGGGTGGGGATTACAAGTAAATATGAAGTGTTGACACCACTTAGTAGTAAATTTGCATCAAACCATAATTTAAAATAATGTTTTCCCTAGTTTTCACATTAAATAATGTTTTCTTTTACTCTTTTTTCCTCCAATTATTGACATATTCAAGCATACTAGTATGTATTTTTTACCCACATACGCAATACCTTGTGTGTTGATCCAATGTTTTACATATATTTTAGGTTCAGAGCTAGCAAGGGAGAAAGGATGGGATGTGAGTAGTTGTACAAATTGTACCTATTGTGTAAGATCGTATTTAGCTTACATGTTTAGACTTGTTAAATTCTCACTCAATGTGTAAATATAATATTGTAACAATTGTGTTATAATAATCAACATGTTCAATGTTGAAAATGGTTATGGTGTATGTTATGGTTGTTTGTTCATGTATGCATATTGCTTCCACATCATACTCTGAGTAATGTTTACAGAGTTCATCCTCTTGGCCCACATGGTTTCGGGAAGGTGAAATGTGGGGATGTTGCATTTGGTATCAGAGCATGAATAATAGCTACAACTAACAATTGCTCACCATGAAACACACACTAAATTTAACCTTCAATTGAAACCCTAGAAACTTAGTGAGTTGTTCTATAGGAACTAGGTTGACTTAGCCTCTAGGTTAGAACCTAAATGTTCGAGAACTAGGTTGACTTAGCCTCTAGGCTAGAACCTAAATGTTAGAGAACTAGGTTTAGAAAAGTGTGTGAAACTCTTTCCACATAGAGCTCATATGTATTGGGTATCTATACTAGTCTACACCTTGTTGTCACCATTTCACTAGGTGGCATGACACTAGACTTTCTACTGTGTGTGGGACACTCGATTTTGCTATTTTGCTTTTGTTTCCAAATCGGCTTGAGCCTCAAAAGTTTTATCTGACACATGTTTTATCGGAGAAAAACTATATAATATTTTACTATATATGTAGATATGAGAATGTGTCCCTACACACATGAGAGTAGGAGGTGGTCATGCAACCTAAGTGAAAGGGACTGACATCAGTCTAGAAGAGAGACTAGTTATAGATTAGATGTCTAGAGCTTGATCAAGATATGTGAAAGATAGATTAGAAAATAGAATGATAGATGATGCAAGAGTACAAATAATCTTTTCTAAGTATGATATGTAAGGATTTAAGCTTCTTTGTGATTATCTGAGTTTGTCTTTGAGTTTGCATATAATGTTGAGAATTTGAGATAAGCCTTTAGAATTAAAGTAAGTAGGTTTTCCTCACTTAAGGTTAACTAAGTTAAGATAAAGTTATTTATACATGCACATCTAGCTCTTTTACAAAGGAGTACCTCTAGTGTTAGGAAGAGATATATGGTGAACTTAAGAGAGAGTGAGACCCACAAGGAGAAGGTCATAGAACCTAATCTCCAATATATAAGAAATATGGAATATGTTCAAAATGATGTGTCCTAAACTAGATAATTCCTTAGTAGATGATTTGAGTCCTTATGCATGATTCATGTATACCATTTAAATCATATTTGTGAGAGATGGGTAAAAAATAATTCTAATGGGTAGAAGACTCATGATGAGAAAGACAATCCTTTGACTGAGTTAGGTCCTAGATTGAGTAACTTAAATTTTGTAAAACCCATTATTAGCTACAAGTGAGGTGATATATAAATTGCTAATTCTTGGGAGTAAAATACCTTTTGCATGAGATACTCAATGATATATGTTGAGACTTCTTATTCTCTTTCTCTATATATGATGTTAAACACCTCGCATGAGCTATTTGGATGATTATGTATGAAAAGTTGCTTGGATAAGCTTGATCAAATTTATATTTTCCCTTATACCATATATGAATCATATAAATTTTAAATTAAGAAATTGAAATAAAGGTATGTTTTGGATCATATATTACACGATCACAAAATATAATGATTAACCTCAAGTCTTCTAAATACAATCTTATAGTTTGAGGATACTCACAAAATGGGATGAAACCCTAATCTTCAAGCGTGTTAATAAGCCCTTCACAAGAAATGATATCCTAGTATGATATTGATCATAAATCACAATAATGTTATTACACATGAAATTTCTATTTTTAAATGATGTGAAATCTTGATATCACCTTACATAGGTGAGTTAGGTGAAAGATGAAAACTTGAATAATACCTTTCAATTTTGAAATGGTTAAAAAAGGATCTCTAGTCCTTAAGGGACTAAGCGATGTAAATC
The DNA here is from genome assembly GCA_963693085.1 of Alisma plantago-aquatica. Classification (NCBI taxonomy): domain Eukaryota; kingdom Viridiplantae; phylum Streptophyta; class Magnoliopsida; order Alismatales; family Alismataceae; genus Alisma; species Alisma plantago-aquatica. The sequence continues at coordinate 712,770,223 of OY856409.1, read as the reverse complement.
TTAACATTAATAGAATTTCATGTTATGACTAAGACACTAATTGAGGCTTCAACCTATATAAGGGGAGTGAGTACACCCTAGATGATTTAAAATCCTAAGATGATAACCTAGGGTACATGTACAACTATGATGGTATTTGCACCTAGAAAGGGTGACCTATATTATGGCTCCTGAGCACTCAAAGCATCAATCCAGATCTTTCACCTCGGCACCTACATCCCCTAAAATACGAGATTAGTTGAATTTTGAGGATGAAATTCCATATAAGGTGGGGTCAATGTGATATCCTAAGTTTCTATGGTTTACAACCCATATGGATCTGGATGTGGATGATGATTTAAGATTTTAGAAACCCTATAGGATAATATGTAATGTAACCCAAGTACGTAGTTCATAGGCATAACAGTGAATTTTGGTTCATAGTGTGTAGACCAATTAATTGAACCATGAAATTATGATGTTGAATGTATGTTAATATTATTGATGGTCAATTTTGAACCCCATAGTATGTAATCATGTTCCCATATCTCATCTTGATGACTATAATGGATACAACAAATGAATATGAAATATGGGTTTGATTTCAAGAGATTTACTAGTTAAATTCAATGAATACACGTATTTGAAATATGCCCTTTGAGGGATTTATTCACTACTTATCTTTGGAGTAGTTAGACTAAATATTTTGAAGGGAGATAATTTAGGTAATTCTAAAGTCAAGGTAAAAATTCCAAGTTCAAAGAGTATCCCTATAGAAAGTTATTGATGTTCTAAGTTTGAGGAACAATTAAGTAGTTAAGTTAAAGAATATAGTTGTTGTGTTTAAACCCTGCCATGACATTAATGTGTCATGTAGAATGTATGACTTTGGACCTTTTAAGAACATTGTCTTAGTTGTGTATGTGTGGCCTTTTTCTGTCCAATGATCCCTCAATTGGATGAGTGGTTGTGTGGGGTCCTAGCAGCCGTGAGATCAACATCTGATGATACTTGTATCATCTTCTACCTCTGGGTTCTTAGGAGCTCGAAGACCAAGTCATGCCCTTACTACAATCATGTTGATCATGGGGAGTTAGAGGATAGTGAGTGATAGTTTTGATCTGCTATCCCAAGAGCAACATAATGACTATCATATCGCAATAAACAACTCAGAGTGAAGGGAGAACAACCCATTATTCAGTACTCCATCTCCATCACTGGGAAAACACAACCTAGGTAGATGGATAGGGGCCTAAGAGAAGTTTTAGGAATTGTTAAAACACCACCTGGTGTGGAAGAACATGTGAGTAGTACCAAAAGGGCATAGCTTCATGGTTCCCTTAGCTTACGAGCCCGCCAAGGAAAGAGGAGAAAGATGAAATTAGAGGCCACAATCAATGTATCCCAGCAACATACAGATGCCTTCGATGAGTTCGTGAATATCTATTAATGGTGCAAGACACCTTATATGATTAGATTGGAGTTTGATAGAGAAATCTTCAACATCCCCTCTACTGCTCTCTGCCACCACCTCAACAAAGTGTCTTGTGGGGATTCAGGTCATGCGACACGGTCGTATCATACCCTAAATGAGTGTCAAACCTAAATAATTTCTCTGTTCTTCACTAGAATACTCAGTGGAGGTGTGATTTCTCCCCAAATCTAGGCATCATGGCAGCATTAACACAACATGAGAGTAGAAGACCGTGATACATGATGAGGAGAGAAGCAAGCATGGATCCCTATTGGTTCATCTAGAAATCGGACGAATGACACTAAGTTGATGAGAAGTTAACCGCACAGTAAGGGTGGGCCAAGCACCCATTGGGTCCATGTGGCTTTATCATAGCCACATGATCTAAACCTAGCTGATGGGATCAAATGGCTCCAATTATCGACACCAGATAAATCTCTTTAAAATATACAAAAATAGATCTAAACTTATAAAATATACTATAAATATCTCCCATGGATAATAAATCCCCAAAAAATATCCCTAGATTCATGAAAATGTCTATTTAATTACTAGACCTCTTGTTCAAGCTTGTGATACACATACATTAATGATTTTCACTTTAGATGTTACAACTCTTATTTATGTTCATTAAATGAAGTAAACAATATCTAAATTATATTAATGCTAATGAATAGTAGTACAACCCTAAAGATGATTTCAATCCATTTTCTACTATAAATTTTTAATATTTCCAAATACTAGGTCTTTTCCTACCAAAGACCAATTATATGCTTCTAACCCATTATAAATAGATAAAGCATTAGAAAATCATGAAAATTGAATTAGAGCCTAGTAGTGACATATGTATCAATATAAAAATATCAGAGACACATTCAAGGTTATCAAAACATAGGTTTGGCCTAAACCCCTAATCTTGGACTTGAAATATCAAGAATAAGATGTAGTTTATTAATGGTGATTAATTGTTAGTAATCAGGTGATGACCACATTATCCAAATGATAACGGATGTATAAGGAAACTCTAAACTCAAGTACGTCGATCTAAGTATATGACAAGTTTTCTTGTGTGAAATTTATCTACGATGTATTGCTTATTCTTAATTAAGAATATTGCTTGGATGTACAATGAATGTAGTATTGATATTCTCCATGACATCAGAACATAAACAAAGAAATGGATGGTTTGTAGATACTAATCGTTTATACTCTCTCCCCATCTCTCTTTCTAAATATAAGTTCAACACATCCCCACAGCCCTAGGAGCAGGGATGCTCATAGCCCAAGGGGCGAGGAGGGTCCAACATACAAGTAAATATGAAGTGCTGACACCACTTGGTAGTACATTCACATCAAAAGACAATTTTAAATAATAGTTTCCTTGATTTTTGCATTAAACAATGTTTCCTTTACTCTTTCTTTTCTTTTCTCAAATTTTTGACATATGTAGGTATAGTAATATGTATTTTTTACCCACGTACACAACACCTTGTGTATTGATCTGATGTTTCACATATGTTTTAGGTTTAGAACTAGCAAGGGAGAAAGTATGAGTAGTGAGCAGTTGTACAAGTTGTATCTATTCTATAAGATCATAGTTAGGTTACATGTTTAGACTTGTAAAATTCTCACTCAACATGTAAATGTAAAACTATAATAATTTATGTTGTAATATATACATGTTGAATGCTAAGAATGGTTATGGCCTATTTTCTGGTTTTTTGTTCATGCATGTGTATTGCTTTCGTATCATACTCTTAAGTAATGTGCTCAGAGTTCATCCTCTCGGCCCCACACGGTTTTGGGAAGGTGGAATCTAAGGACATTACATAGATACTCTTGGTAACAACTTTTTTCTTATCGATGACCTACAAAAGTTTTCCAATAGTGTGTGGGATAATGGTTCATTAGATAAGAACTATTATAACAATAATTATACCAACAATTTATCTATAATAGGATTTCTTGATTGTATGTCCTGAGATTCATATGTGATTATTGTAACATGGATACATCATATATGATTTGATTATTTCCACTTATTATATTGGTTTTAGTACTAAAATAATGAAAAATATATAATGTCCTCAGAATGTTTTCACTGGATGACATATGGTTTTGGTCGAGGAGCTGAAAATGAGATCATATGTATACTCAAGAGTATTCATTCTTATTATGACCATGGTTAGATATTGTTGTGGATATTATAGGAAAATTAATCCTAGTGTCTATACTAAGTGATGACTATGTATCTTTACTCATGATGTTGGATACCAACTCAGATGTATGGATATTTTTTAGGGAACAATTTGTATTGGACATATCCAGTTCGAGAATGACACTTGGAAGGAATGGCATAGTAGTGATGGTGGTGAGTGTGATCATTAACCCCAAAATCTTTGAAGTAATCACTTGTTGTTTTGTGTATTTTAACAATCATCCAACATGACTCTGAATAAGAATTTCCATACATGTGGTGATTGGGTGCATTTTGACACATGGATTATTGTGAGTGATGCAGATAGAATGTGTCCCTCCACATGAGTGATATTTTGGTGCTTTTATAAGTGAGACAATGAAACGCATGGCCATACTCTGTGAGTCAATATATGATATTGAACACACACAATCTCATTAGTATGCTCTAGATAAAGGAACATATACTTAATGTTAAGAGGATGTGAGCTCCATGTCTCAGTTTCACTTTGGATATATGTGACAAGGAGATTAAAGGGCCATGGTACTTTATAGGATCAAGTTGTTCTCAACTTATACCAATTATTGGGGCAACAACAATGTGTTACTAAAAACTAATATTTGTTTGTGAGGTTATGAAGATCACTACCAATGTAATCTGGAACCTATAGGGTCAACATAAGGATGCATAATAGTATTGAACTTCACAATCAAACTGATGAATCATGTACATGTTGATTTCCTATCCAATCGGTCGACTGGGTAAGTCAACCATTTGAGTGGATGGTTTAGTTCAATGAAATGATTGATTATCAATTAATTGATTGACTACCATTTTGTGAAAGTGACCATTCGGTCAACAAGACCAAGTTAGGTAAAGAAAAAGGAAAATTGCCTTATTCATTTTGAAATCAAATTTGGCAAACTTAATGACACCAGTATAGGTGAGTTGGTCATCTAGGCAAGCCATACAATTAACCAAACATCCAAATTGGCCCCAGTCGGTCAACTATGTAGTCCAATTGGACAACTGAGAATACTGCCTAAGTCTTTCTTATTTAATTCTATTTTGGGTTGTGATTAGGATCGGGATTGAATTTTGAGGATATCTAAGCCCATGAATCGTATACTAAAAGGATAATAGTCTAAAGGGAGACACACAACACTATTAGACAAGTTGTCTAATAGTTATTCCTCTTGGAGAGGAAAAAACTCACCCCAAGGATGACAACTCATGATAGGAGAGAGAAAACAATGTTATCACGACAACAACTTTGAGTTTTGCTCCCTCTCAGCTAGTAAGGCAGTGCACCAAGAGTTCCCACATATGCATGGATGATGTAAAGGTAGAGGCCCTTGGGAGGATACAAGAGAATAATCAACTTCCTCAAGATGAAGACAATGTGTTACTGGAACAACAAGGAAGCAACAAGAACAACCACTTCACATCCAAATCTAGAACTGCAAGTTCTACAATAACATAAGACATGTGTAGTTATTGGACAACTAGTGTGTGCTAAGACATATTTAGTATCACTTTTATGTCTTCAATATACAAACATTCTGTGGCTATGTCAGATTCGTTTGCTTAAGTTTTATATGGAGAAATGTGTGTATATTCATTGCCCCCTTCCACCAAAACCCTACAAGAATGACAATTTTACAAATAAGATAAGCAAAAATATAAAACGTTGTGGATGGATGTGGTCTAGTCGACATATTGCATGCATTCCAACATAGCATGTATCCAGGAAGTTGTAATGAGACTCTGATAATTGGAGGCTACATTAGCGTCACTACCATACTATGACTATTAATAGGGATAAAAATCATAACTGGATAGTCCACATACATGTATATAACCACATATTTATATATAAAATATACATTAGTAAAAATACATTGAACTAAAAAATTGTACAATTTTTTTACCTAAAATATGTATGGTTGTCCATATTACCAAGGATAAAAGATAATGTATAAGAGTTAATTTATGTTATATATAACCATTTACAGACCGATGACAAGCAGGCCGACGACCATGCATATGGACGATACACATGCTGACGACACATAGGTTGACAACCACATAGACCGTTGACACGTAGGCCAAAAACCATGCATACTGATGACACATAGGCCAACAACCACACAGACCGACCAACCACGAAGACGAACAGAAATGAGTTGCATAGCTACCCAACATAGTCAATCAGTAAAATGACCCTAAAAAATTATATACATATCTTAATTTTATGAAATTTGTCTCGTTGGATTTTTATTTTAATTGTCCACACGAGTAGATCCCTCAACTGCTTAAGAGAGGTGACTTTTGGGAAGAACTTGAAGAACAACTGGAGATCGATGATCTAATCACATATCTATCATAGTAAATACTTTTAAGCATTATATCTCTTCTCTCTTGCTCCCTTTCTTGGTTAAGATCTTCTATTCAACTCACCAAGGGTCATGTTAATTTTCTCCTCATAGTCTTCTAACTCCAACTGACTTCTTAAAATATGTTTTCTTCCTAGCAATCAATTTTGGCCGGGATCTTAAGGGTAGAAGCTTACATCAAACTTGTGTGATCTAGGATATGAACTTAGTTGGTGAAAAGACTGAGGTCAGTAATCATGGACATGATCTGTGAGTGAAAATCACCTTCTATCCCTTATGACATAAAAAATTCAAAACAATGGTTTTCTAGTATTGAATCTCACTTTGTGACAGCTGTGATCAATTTAATAAGATTTTGAAGGATTTTTTAATAGTAAAAATGTTTTATTAACTATATTTTGTGATGTGATATTGTATCAAAAGTTTGAGTTGCTATGCATTACAAGTGATAAAATGGTGGACTTAGAGGCACCAGAGAAGTCAATTTTTCCCTATTCCAGATCTAAAGGATCAGATTATTATTTATGAGAAGTATAAAGTTGTTAGTCAAATGCTTTTTATGTTCAATATTAAATGCTCAATTGTTGAAAGTAGGATAATGATTAGAAAATATTTTGATTTTGTCAGAATAAATTAAATAACCATTATACATTAAATACACTAGATATTGTAGAATCCTTCAAAGGAGCTTCACGCTATGAGGAGGAAATATGTTGTCGACTGGAGGATTAGTCTAGATCGAGTTAGTATAGAGAAAATTGGATTAGGGTGTGGGGGTCTAGGCCAGTGAGGGCATACTCTTGGATATAGGGTGGTACCCAACATCAACTGGGAATGTCGGTGGGACATGTGTTGCTGGCCAGTGGTCATGTTTGGTAGGGACACTGATGTAGAATAAGAGAGAGTGATTTGACTCTCCATCTGAGTACCCAAATTTAGAGGAGGAATCCACATATCTGGCCGCTCCTAATAGCCACCTAGATCCAAAAGTGTTGATGCCAGATGCAAATAGAGTATTGAGATCAAAGGGTTAGGAACCCAGGTATGCTTCTAAGTCTTTTATAGTGAGACCATATCTTGTTGTGATACTTTCACATATTATGGTGCACCTCATGTGGGTCTAGAGTTTATACTAAATGAACAATTCAATATTTAGTGAATTACCCTAATCAATTGTTATCCTACTTATGTTATGTCTCAATAATTGTATAGTTTCTAGTTAACTTATATAAATACTTGTACTCTAAGCAATAACTATTTTTGGCTATTTTATCATGGTTATATATTTACTTTCTACTCACTAAGCCATTATCTCATCAACCTACTGGAACATTTTTTCAGGTAACGGATCAACTCTTCCAAAAGAGGCAGAATCCAACTTTTATCAAGAATAAAGCAAATGTCTTATGAATAAGTAGTTAAATAGTTAGTCGGTCTCTTATCCTTTTTCTGGATCTTGGGAAGAAGAGAGAGTGAGATGAGAGAAGTTTGTAATATGTAGTACTTGATGTAAATAATGGAAGAACTCCTTGTTGCATATAAAAGTAGAAATTTGTGTAATCTTTTATGTTTGTATAATATGATGTTGCTAGTTTAGATACATTAATGTATTTTGCATGCTTCTTATGATTAGAGAAAGGAAATAGTTAAGACAATTCATGGGAATTACTAATTTGGTGGTTAGTCGTAATCCCTCTTTGGTGGCCTTGAACTTGGTTGATGGGTTTGGGCCACGTCAATATCATTCTCCCACTGTCCATTCTGTTAATTGCTCTTAGGATTTCTCATATGCTCTCACATATCATTTAGACTATCTCATACTCATGTCAATCCTATTATCTTTATAAAATATTTGTTCACATTCATATAATTAAAGAGTGTTTATACAAAAGGTCTTGCAACTATATGGCTTTCCTGTGAGAAGAAATGATGGGAACACCCAAAAAGTTAGAGTCTTGTCAGTTCATGCACCATATCAAGGAGAAGTCATTTTTAATTCTTTTGGTATATGGTAAGATGTGATTGTAATCAAAATGTAAATGACAATTGATTTTTTTTTTATGAATTAACTTTTGAACAAGATAAAAAGTCAGATATTATGCACACAACTCCCTAACAACTAGGCAATTTTTTTTCTAAAAGTTTTCTTTGTCTCCTACTATGCTATTTTGTGTAAATGGGATTCATGTTCAATGTTGATATAAGATGATTACATATAATATTTTTGTTACATTTCATGCTTTGTCATGTTGAGGTGATATCATTTTACTAAGATTGTGTTATGACACATAATGATTTGGCTCGTACAATTGTAGGATTTAAACCATCACAAGATAAATTAGACTTACTAAATACAAGTACGCTTTGATTATCAATATTATTGATATAAATCTTGGTTTTGAATTTAGATGGTATCTCTTTATAAGAATATATGAACTTGAGTTAGTAGTACAAATGGTATTCATCCCAACAAGTCATAATTGAAATCGAGTTTAGATATGTTAAACATCCTCTCAATAACCCCACATCTCATTTAGGCTCTATTATGCTCTTTCAAATGTCATTTTATTTCTAAGCCCTTACACACTTGCCATGTAAGCATAGAGTTATGGTACAAAACATCTTGCGTCCATATGGTTTTTCTATGAGAAGAAATGAAAAAATATATAGAATATGTAAGAAAGTCTATGACATATTAGACCACGTACCATGTTAAAAAAAGTTCTCGCTTTGCTTCCTTTAGTCTTGTACTACAAATACAAAATCATTATTAGTTGTCAATATGATTTGTAACAAATGAATTACCCATATTAATATTTAGCAACCATGCATTATGTAGACCTCACCCAAGTAGTGGGGCACAAGTTCATTCATATGTTTTGTCTTTCACCTAAATTTTAATGTTTTAATTTGTTGAAGATTGACATCCATCTGATATGTCAGGTTTTTCCAACTATATCTCTGCTACTTTCCCACCCCCCTAAAAAAAGTATGCAAGACATGAAGTCTGACCAAAAACATGATGATGGTTCTGTCCTTATATTTTTGGGAGGCATACACATCCTATTCATGCATGGTATTTCCTACCCTATGAAAAATGAGCAACAAATTTGGTTTTAAGAAATCTTTACAGTATAAGAAGAAACAAAAAAAATGCATGTATGACGTACATATAAAAATGATGAATCCACACTAGTATATTTTTATCTCTGGTGTCACCTTTAGTAACATAGATTGCCAAGGGATCCCAACATCATAGGCCTATCCGTCAGTTATATTAATACAAGTGTTGCTTTTGCTCAAATGTTGTTTTTGGCCAAAAAGCATGGGTACCCCTTTCATTTATGCGTCAGTTACATGGGGGAAACCAATGTCACCAACAAACTTCAATTTCCTAAAATAATTTAGAAAGCACGTGTCACATAGTTGACAAGGATTTGACTGTACAATCCTTCAAACAAAATATAATTTATCTCCAAAAAGCTTATTTCCTCAACTCTATTAAAAAATGATGAAATATGTGAATTATGGTGTCAATTCCTCCTAATAAAACAACACTACAAGTTTCTTGCCATGTGCCCCCAAAAAATTGTTCCCAAAAATTAGATTGAGCTTTGATTTTGCTTTTGAAACTGATATGGTAGGTCTTATTGATGGTGGTGTTTTATTAATAGAGATACAAATGTATGTCATTGGTTTTCTAAATCTTCACTGAAAACATAGATCTACCTAATTCATTAGTTGTGCTCTTAAACCGACACAATAGGCCTTAGCTAAGGTGAATTTTTTTAATAGAGATACAAACATATGTCGTCATTGATAATCCTATATCATCACTGACGTAACCTATATCATCGATTTCTTTTCTGAACCGACCACATACTAACTACTAATATCACCTATGAAAATTTCTTTCCCCCATTCTCTATTTTTCACTTATGATATCTAGAGCTTTCTCCTACTCTCAAATATTGTTGCCACTCTCTACTGCTATGACTTGTTGCTGCCACTGCCACTCCCTCTTCTCTCCACTACTCTCCTTTAATCACCGTCCCACTTTTGTTGTTCAATCCACCACAAACTCCCTTTGCTCCCTATCTACCATCACCGCCATCGTTGCTACTACTCGAGCTGCCACCACCACCACCGTTGGTGCTGCTTTGTTTCTATTGGTGTTGTTGCCCTCTCCTCTTTTCTAGTTGTTATTCTATGTAGCTAAGGTGTCGTTTCTTTTTTTACCTTTTCTTCTCTAATAATTGATTTTCTATGAAAAATCATGTATTATGCCTTATTACATGCTTGTTAGGCAACCAAATTCTATTTGTCATTCCAATTAGAACTAAAAATTATGCTTAGAAAATGCATATATAGTTACTTGTTTAGTTTGTTTAGAATTCTTCATATAAACCTTCAATATAATTTTTGGCATCACTATGCATATTTGGTATGAAAATTATGTCTAGATTTGTTTATTGGGACCAACCCCCCCCCCCATAATGATGATATTCTAATAAATGATACAATATGTGGCATAGGAACCAAACCTAATATCTAAATTGAAAGTTTTAAATCCCAAACATGATCGATAACCCCTAGTTTCGAAATCCTAAAATCTTAATCTCTAAACCCTAATTTGTAAACCTAATTTTTAAATAGATATGTTGGCCAAGAAACCCGTCGAAGATTTACTCATTATGAGTAACTCTTAGATAGCCTCCGATTTGGGTCTATTATTGAACGCTTAATCTCAACTAGGATGTAGTTGTATAATGTGTATTTGGATTTCAAGATGTTTTTTCAGCACCTCTATGTTTTTCCTCTAAGTATATATGTAGGTGGCTATTTGCCCATCTACATTGGTGTACTTGGAGAACTATGAGGAAGCCAAAATTATTGTTCAAAATTGAATACACATTATACACATACTGGTGATATTATGTGTTCAAGAACGCGATAGGTGGTATGTATTCATCCATAAACCCTAAACCCTAATTTCTAAATCTTGGGTGATGGCCTAGAAACACATCTAAGATTTATCTGTTATGAGTAAATTTTGGATAATCCCTAGGTTTGGAACTATTCTTGAACATTTAATCTCACATAGGATGTAAGTGTATAATGTATATTTGGGCTTTAAGATAATTCTATTAGTACTTCCTCATTTGTTCTGTACGTACATATGTAGGTGAGTATTTACCCATCTACATTGATGTACTTGGAGAACTGTGAGAAAAATTTGTCAAAATATTATTAAAAACTGAACACATATTTACACCTACTAGTGAGATTAAGTGTTCATTAATGAGATAGGTGGTACACATTCATCAATTTTTATCTAATACTTGATGCAATTCAAACATACTTTATTCTAAAATTGACACAACTAGCACCCAATTCAATACTCATTTTTCCTATGAACGTAGAATAGATCAATCATGGATGTCCATTCCAAATTACCACACTCCAGATTTTATAACTGGAACTCGATCAATTTATAAGATTTGTGGAGAATAGGAAACGAACTGGAGATAGGTTCTATTGCCCATGTAGGGATTACAACAACAACTTGAAAGTCAACATTATTGACAAAATCAAAAGACATGTCATGTGCAATGAGACTGTACAATGCTCTATTGATAGTAGAATGGAGAGATTCCTACTATGAGATATGTATTTGTCGATGGTGCTACTTGTATGGAAGAATAAATTGTTGACAAAGTTGATGTTAATGGACTAATTCCCATAGAAATAGTTGATATGATGCTATAGTTTTAGAAAAAATCTCACTGATCCACTTTCCTTATTTAGAAACATTATGCATGATGCTAAGAGATCATTATACTTAGGTTGTACTAATTTTATGAAGTTGAGCTCTATGTTGAGATCGTATACTTTGAAGGCTAGAAATAGGTGTAGAAACAAAACCTTCACCTCTTTATTGTCTTTGTTGAAAGAAATTTATCTTGATGGCAATGAGCTTTGAATCTCAATATACAAAACAAAAAAATGTTGTGTCCAATGGGAATGGAGGCTAAGAAGATACATTTTTTCCCTAATGATTAGGTGTTATTTCAAAAGGACTATATCGATTTAGAAGACTGTCCAAAATGTGGGGTGTCAAGGTATAAAATGATGACTTTAAGGAAGACCAAAATTGGTTCTCTTACCAAGGTGATGTAGTATTAACCTATAATACCAAGGTTTTAACACTTGTTTACTAATATGATAGACACACAAAATTTATCTTGACATGTAAAGGTAAAGAAAAAAAAGGATGAGATCCTATGACATGCGTCATATTCCCCACATTGGAAGAAAACTAATTTATTGTATCCTGAATCTGGTAAAGAAGTTAGAAATTTAAAACTTGTGCTTTGTACTAATAGGATAAATCCATATGGAACATTAAGCGCCAACATAGCACTTGGCCTATTATAATGTTTATATGTAATCTTAATCCTTGGTTGTATATGAAAAATAAGTGTGTCATGTTGTCCTTGTTGTTGTCGCCCCCAAATAACCTAGAAATGATATTGATGTTTGCTCGAACTTCTGATTGATGACTTAAAGAAATTATGGGGAGAAGGTGTGATGACTAATGATGCTTCGTGTATGAAGAAATTTTGTTTGCATGCTATGTTGTTTTATACTATTAATGACATTCTAATATATGGGAATTTGTCTAGATAAGGATCCAAAGCATTCCCTATATGTCAGGAAAACACTAATTTGGTACGACTAAAATATGGTGACAAGACTAAATATTTGTCATCATATGTTTCTTCCAAAAGTTCATTCTTACTGAAGGTTGCAGAAAGCATTCAATGGCTCAAATGAGAGATCACAATATACTATATCCACAATTCTTTATTTAAGAAGAGGTCAATATCCTAGGTTCTTACTCATTGGAAATATTTGACAGTTAGGCATTGTGTCGATGCCATGCATGTCGAGAAAAATATTGATGATAGTATCATTGGTACTCTATTAAATATACCAATCAATACTAAACATAGAATTAGATCTAGAATGGAGCTATGCAAAATGGGTAGAAACAATTAACAACATGAGTTATTAAAAACTACCACACATATTTACTTCTTGCTTGTTACACCTTGTCTAAATAAGATAGTAGCCATTTTATGTGTGCTTGTGTAATGTTAAGGTACCACAAGGATACTCTTTCAATATCTCTAGATTGGTATCAATGAACAATCTAAAGATGATAGGTCTTAAATCTCATGATTTTTGCCCTATAATGAAACAACTATTGCATGTGGCTATTCAACCTATACTAAATAAGCATGTTTATTTGAACTCACTAAGTTTTTTTTCTTCTTCAAGTTTCTATACAACAAATTTATTGATCCTCAGAATCTTGATAAGTTGCAAAGAGAAGTGGTCATTACTCTTGGCCAGATTGAAATGTACTTTTCTCCTTTATTCTTTAATATCATGGTACATCTTGTTGTCTATTTCACTAGGTAAGTGAAAATGTCGGGTCTGGTTTTCTTTCATTTTATGTATCCTTTTAAACAATACATGAGTGCTTTTACAGGTGATGTTCAAAACCATTATTGGCCCAAAGGGAGTATTATTGAGGGTTATGTGGCTAGGGAGGTTATGGATATTTTTGATGATTTTTTGAGTTAGATTGATGCTCTTACAAATGCAAATAATATTTATGCATATTCCAGCAAAGAGACTTTAGGAGCACGAGCAAAAGTAATTTTCCATGAGTTGTGGTAACAAGCACATTTATATGATTAACACAACATTGATGAAGTGGGTATTTATACCACCAAACATGCCAATTTTATCAAGATAAAATAACATTTTTTCTTTCTAAGATCATAATTGGACATTTATTAGGTGGTTCGGATATAAATTATTAATCAACTATCACAAAACAAACACCAAATAACATTGTTGAAAATATCAAATTGCTCACCTTTAAACCAAAAATGAATGTTATATCTTGCAAAGGGTTTGACATAAGTGGATTTTTCATACTATAAAACATGTCAAGATTGAAAATAAGAACTAGTTCTTATCAAATCTTCAACAGAGGATAGTTCCTACATGTCTCTTCTAGTCCATCTTTGTATAACCTATCAATGAGTTCCTAGAGGACAGTTCCTACTCTACTTGCTTCTGAATTTCTGCTTGACTTCCAAGTTAAAAGTAAGTTTAAGAAAGTCTGCATAAAGGTGGACATCTCCAAAGCCTATGATAAAGTTAGTTGGAAGGGCTTGTGGTCCACCATGAATGGTTTTGGTGTCTCGACCAGATTCATTGATGTCATTAAATAATGTGTGGAGACAACTTCCTTCTCAGTCCTAATTAACAGAACCCCTAAAGGTTTGTTCCAAGCTTCCAATGGCTTGGGATAGGGTGATCCACTCTCGCCCTTACTTTTCTCTTTGCTTATAGAAAATCTCACAAGTCTTATGAACAAAGCTGAAAGGGAAGGTCTCATAAAACCTTTCAAACTCCATGGCGCCAGAGTGCACACAAACATGATTTTTGTTGATGATGTTCTCTCCTTCATAGTTGGGCATGCTAAATCTCTTAAAGGGGTGCGGCACACACTACACATGTTTGGTAACATCACAGGTCTATACATCAATGACATCAAGTCACAAATCTTTTTGTCTAAGTCTTGTGCCTCTAGAAGAGGGAGGCTTAAAGAAGCAATAGACATATCTGAGGTTGTCTTTCCCACCAAATACTTAGGCATTCCCATTGCTAGTGGTACCAGATGCGGGGGTGACTTCAAAGGTTGTGTTGACGATCTCTGTTGCACTATTGACAAGTGGACGGGCCTAAAACTCTCCATGGTTGGGTGTGTTGTCCTCATTAAATTAGTTCTCGCCAGTAAAATTTGATTTTGGTGTCGCATGGCTGAATTACCCGAATTCATCTTCCATAAGTTCAGATCCATTGCAGCAGGTTTTCTTTGGAGCGGTAGAGCCCATGCCATTTCCTGGAGCATGGTTGCTCAACCTAGGCATGCAGGAGGGCTTGTTATTCCTAATCCTTATAACATTGCCCTTAACGCAACATCTAGAAGAATTCATCTCATGCTCATTAAGCTTGATAACCTCTGGGCTGCATGGATGAAGGGAAGATATGTTGATACCCAAAGTGCTTCCCCTATCTACAACTCTTCCAAGATGTGGAGGAAAATGGTCTTTATATGGCCTAATGTCCGTGACTATTACAACTTTTCTGGAACTAGATGGACTACCAACAGCCCCAAGCTTTGGTGAATCAACAGGAATAGCCCACAAGTCTTGTGGGGTCCTATCATATGGAACAAAATTCACTGTCCAAAATGGAGCCTTTGGTCCAACAGGGCTATTTTGAACAGGTTGCCAACTTTTGATCGATTATCCAAATGGTACTTGGTGGCAGACAATCTTCAGATGTGAGTTCTCCTTGTATCTTTGGAGTAGAATGTCCCTTAAATGTGGCTGGGGTGGCTCCCCTCCACACGGCTTGGATGAGGCCCTTATCTGGGTCTTTAACCATACAAGATGCAACATCGGATGGAGAAGATTCATGGGCCTTGTTCTCACATGCCTTGTTTTCCATGTTTGGAATGAGAGAAACAACAGACTCCACGACAAGGATGCTTGCGAAAGCCTTAAATTTTTTGACAATATTATAAATATTGTACATTTATTTGCCAAAGGTAACCCGGGTATCCTTAAAGGGGTGAAACCTAAGGTTCTGGATATGTGGGGTCTTTCTTAGACCTTGTACAGTATACGGGGATTTTGATTACATCCCTATACGCCTTTTGAGAAATGAGTACTATTTTACCTTATCCAAAAAAAGAAATAAAGGTCATCTAGGATAGTACAAAATTCAATTTATTGAGCTATTTTGAAATAAAGAGTTATGAGATCAATTTAGGTAAGATTGCTTGGTGTACTATGGAAACAACAAAGGATAATGTAGTTACCATGCTAGTTTTAAAAAAGGTATAATAAATCAAAGTGGTAACTAGAAAATAGTAACGAGATTCTTAAAGTAATATCAAGATTTCAAAATGAAATGACTTTTCTCAAAACAAATATCAAGACATCAAATTATTCAAAATGACAAGATTTATCCATTGGCATAATTAATCTAATATTTTGTCTTCATCAATGGCTAGGTGCCTAGTGGTCTCTCCTTTATGAGAGAACAACACTTTCTCCTATGGGGGTAATTAATATTGGGGGCCTCTAATTGTCCATTATCCACTGTGTAGGGTTGGGGGATGTGACCCGTTGAATCTAGTGAGCAAAAGCTCTTAGACAATATTTTGAGTTTTTGTGCCAATATCAAAATCAATCAGTATGTTCAATTTCTCAACAATATTGGTGAATGACCATTTTTACTCCATAATATAATGGTTATTAATAAAGGAATTTCTATTAGTTATAGTGAAAAAGAAGGCAGGCAAGCAACAAGTTGCGCCGCCACCCCTTTTAAATTGCAAAGACTATCCTCCAGAACACTACATACATAGATCTGGGAGTCATGACATTGCTATACATAACTTTTCTACCCTCTTGAGAATATCCACATATTGTGGTGCTAAGAACCCCAATGTGTCAAAGTCAAAAGGTATGAAAACATGTTGATTGTCAATACACACTTTCTCATGCTTAACCACTTTGGCTAAGGCAGACTTCAGGGAAACTGTCTCGCAGTAAAATCTCTGTCTTTCAAACCCACCAATGGAGAAACTCCTGTTAAGTCCACAATGCATGCTTCCCCCCAACACAGCTGAAAATCAAGACATCTACTGGCCTAAGAGTCGATCTTCCCTCACATGGATCAGTCAGAAAGTTCACTGGTGCCTCTTTCTTAGAAGAAATTCTCACATGGCTAAGTACATCATAAAGAACATCCCTAACAAGATCATGTCTATACTTGAAGTCTGGCAATTCCTTATAATGAATCGCATATTCCTCAAAGCAGTCTAAGAATGCCTTGCGGTAGATAGGGCATACCTCATCGGCTAAAAAAAGGGGGATCATAAGACGATATCTGAGAATAACATGATACTCTACTGGAGACATATGCAGTCCAAGCCCATCAATAGGAGTAGCAAGAAGAAAATTTTGAGCATGATCAGCTTGCAAACATCTGAAAACAACGTTTTGTCTAATAGTCATGTCAAACTTAATATCCATCTCTTTAACAATTTTTCTAAAAAGGGAACTCGCCAAAGCATGATGGGCTTTAGGGGGGATGATATCCTTATTAGCAAAATAGCTAAGAGATTAAATAAGAGGGAAAGGCTAACAACAAAATTTGTTCACCACTTTGCAAAAATATATATAAAAAACTCAAGAGGGAGGCAATAGTTCAATAAAAGAATAGACAATTTAGTACCTATTTCAATTGAGGATTTCAAATTGAGATGTCTAAAAGGATCAAGGATGCCAATGAACCACGAATCTCATAATGGTCAGGGGGACAGTTGCGGTGGCCTTGGGACCCAGTTGCTCTAGCAACACTGTTTGCCCTGGTTGTTGACCATCTCCTTAGTAGGTGGTGGCAGTCAGGGTCTGCCATGATCATCAAAGGTGATTTCTGCGGTGAAGCGATGATTAGTGGAGCTGTTTGGAAGGAAGAAGGTTGATATGGGTGGCAGGATGTTCCAGTCTGCAGCATGATTTGACAAGTTGTAGGTCGGGTTGGGCATGCTGATGACCTGCAATTAGTAGTACGGTCAACGGCAGAGGCATCAACTAGGTGCATGTTGGTGGCAATGAGGAGCAGATCATCAGGTGTTGCCTAGGGAAATTAATGAAGCAATGAGGAAGAAGAGTCAAAAGTCTGATGATTCATTTGAATTTGAAAGGTGGTGCCTTATTTTTAGAGTTTGAGACAACAACTAGGGAATCAGAGGGAGGCTGATGAGGTCAGGTAGGTGGTGCCTAGGTGGTTGTGGGTTGTGGTTGGTCGTCCACCTGCTATTGCCGGTAGATTACAGGCAAGTGAAAGCTTGTTGCATCATCTGAAGAGAGGTGGTGATGGTTGTGTTGGTGTGATCATGGGGTTCAAGTTTTTGGACTTATATTTCTAGGGTTCTTGGAGGGGAATGAAGGAGAGGAGTGAGAGTATTGATAACATTAGGTTGGATTGATGGTACGGTAGCAACCAACACATGTAACAGCCGTGGTTTTCATTTCTGTAGGTGGAAAGAACAGGGCCATGGTGGCGCCCCTTCTAGGGTTTAAGAGAGCAATTATCATGGTCGTAGTTGGATTAATAAAGGGTTATTACCTACTAATGAGGTAAAACATGAGGGGGGGGGACTACCAACCGTTTCCTTTGTAATCACCACTGAGCATGAGAAAGAAGACCTGGCTCACACTGGGTGTGGGTCAAACCATGTTTGACCGAGGACATAAGGCTATTTATTTCCCTTTTTTCTAAAATCTCCCATTATCTTTAAAATTATATATCTTCTACCTTATATAGCCATTTTCCTTGAGATTTTTAACATACCTTTAATGGTTTTTAACCTAATTACCAAAAATACTAATTCCTTTAATTTATGGGCCCAAAATGGTTTAAATATATACTTTCATCATTAATTCTAATATGAATACCTATATATCCATAACATTTTTTAATGTGATTCTATAGCCAAGAATCAATTATTGAGTTCTACTTATCAATTTTTGGTCTAAAATGGGAAAATTTGATCAACATGAGGATCATTTGCATTTTTTGGCTCATTTTTCAATATAATTGAATGAAGTACAAATATGAGGGAAAATTTAACAAAAGAGGATTTCAATTTCTTTGGAGGATTATGTATAATAGCTCAAGATTGAATTTAGTGTCAAATTTTGGTATGTTACAACTCTCCGCCCCATAAAAATGATTTCATCCTCAAATTCGACTCAAATATAGCTAGTTAGATACTATTCTACACCCCCTAGAAGGATTCAACTAGAAATCTCCGTAAACATGGCAACTACAATGTAGTATGTTTCATCAACTCTGGGTTTCTCCTCTAGGATTTTTCTCATATCCAATTATTGTGACTTAGTTCAAGAAATCATCAACAAAACACACAAAATTATTTTTCATACATATATTATTATAAGAAAAATAATTTCTTGATGGAATAACTAGATGGTCAAAATCAATTGAAGATATTAAGTCACAACCACCTCTTGTCAGCATTCACCATACTAATTACTCGATCCTAATTAGCTAATTGACTCAATTGCAAACATAAGGTCCATGTATAACCTAAAGAGTCTCTAGGGTAACTTCAATTATGTCATAGGAAAGAAGGATATTGTTTTTATACCAAATGGGGACTCACAAATTCTAACTTAGAGCTTCTAGTCCAACTATTCACCTTTCAACTACTAGGTTTCTCCCTTTTTGTGACACCTCAACTCATGTCCACTAATATGGTGATGTTTCATCTTCACTAATTGAGGAGTCATACAACTTGGTGAAAATTAGCTCCATCTGAGTTACTATTTCTATTTAAATAGATAAGTCAAGAAGAATAGGGTTGGTTGTATACTATTTGACTAATTTCTAGGTATGCTAGTTATTTAACCCTAACTTCCACAAGACGTGCATGAGTGTCGACTATTTTTGGATCTGATACCATGTTGTAAAGACTCGATCTTTATGATCAAATATTCATAAAATGTGTCAAAAGTATAAACAATCTTTATTACAATCATGCTTTTACATCAGAGTCTCGGAAGCTTTAAACATCATATTACAAGATTGAAAATAAGAATTGGTTCTTATCTAATCTTCAACAGAGGACACTTCATGATCGTCTCTTCTAGTCCATCTTTGTATAATCTATCCATGAATTCCTGGAGGAACAAAACCACACATGGACCCCATAAACAGAAAATAAAGGTCAGTAGGCTGGTACTAAGTTCAATTTATTGAGCTATATTGAATAAAGAGTTACGAGATAAATTTAGGTAAGATTGCTTGGTGAACTATGTGAACAACAAAGGATAATGTAGTTACCATGCTAGTTTAAAAAAGGTACAATAATTCAAAGTGGTAACTAGAAAATAATAACGCGATTCTTAAACTAATATCAAGATTTCAAAATGAAATGACTTTTCTCAAAACTAATATCAAGATATCAATTTATTCAAAATGACAAGATATATCCATTGGCCCAATCAATCTAGTATTTTGTCTTTGCCAGTGGCTAGGTGCCTAGTGTTCTCCCATCTATGAGAGAACGACACTTTTTCCTGTGGGGATAACCAGTACTGGGGGACCTCTAATTGTCCATTATCCACTGTGTAAGGTTGGGGGATGTGACCCGTCGAATCTAGTGAGTCAAAACTCTTAATCAATATCTCAAGTTTTTGTGCCAATATCAAAATCAACCAATATGTTTAATTTCTCAACAATATTTAACATTTAATTTAGTCATGGAAAACTTCAACAAGAGGGAAAGGCTAAAAAGGAAATTTTTTCACCACTTTGAAAAATTATATATATCAACGTAAGAGGGAGGCAATAGTTTAATAAAAGAATAGAGAATTTAGTACCTATTTCACTTGAGGATTTCAAATTGAGATCTCCACAAGGATCAAGGATGACACTGTATCACGAATCTCACCACAGCCAGGGGGACGGTCGTGGTTGCCTTGGGATGCATGTGCTCTAGAAACATTGTCTGCCCTGATCGCCGACCATCTCCACAATAGGTGGTGGCCGTCATAGTCTGCCATGATCATCAGAGGGGATCTCTATGGTGAAATGGCATGATGATTAGTGGAGCCATTTGTAAGGAGTCAGGTTGATCTGGGTGGTAGGATATTCTAGTCTGCAATAGGATTTGACAAGTTGCAGGTCAGGTTGGGTAGGCTGACGACCTGCAGATTCATAGTATGGTCAATGGTAGAGGCATCAAATGGGTGTAGGTTGGCAGAAATGAGGAGTAGATCATAAGGTGTTTCCTAGGGAGGTTGATCACGCAGTGAGGGATACAAGTCATAAGTATAATGATTGCTTTGAGTATGATAGGTGGTGCCTTATTTCTGGAGTTCGAGACAACAGCTAGGGCATCGAAGGGAGGCTGACGAGGGAAGATAGGTGGCGCCTAGGTGGTTGCAGGTTGTGGTCGGTCAGCCACATGCTATTTCCAGTTGATTGCAGGTTGGTGAAGTCTTGTTGCATCGTCTAAAGATAGGTGGTGATGGTTGTGTTGGTGTTATCATGGGGTTCAAGTTTTTTGGCTTATATTTCTAGGGTTCGTGGAGGGGATAGAAGGAGAGGAGGAGCGGGAGTAATGGTAATGGAAGGCTGGATTTATGGTGAGGTGGAAACCAACACTTGTAACAACCACGGTTGTAGTTTCTATAGGTGGGAAGAACAGGGTCATGGCAGCCCTGCTTCTAGGGTTTAAGAGAGCAATTATCATGGTCGTAGTTGGAGTAACAAAGGGTTATTACCTACTAGTGGGGTAACAAATGAGAGGGGGGAACTGCCGATCATTTTCTTTGTAATCTTCACTGAGCACGAGGAAGAATACCCTGGCTCACACTGGGTGTGAGTCAACCCATGTTTGACTGAGGACATAAGGCTATTTATTTCCCTTTTTGCTAAAATCTCCCATTATCTTTAAAATTATATATCTTCTATCCTATATAGCCATTTTCCCTGAGATTTTAACAGACCTCTAATGGTTTTTAATCTAATTACTAAAAATACTAATTCCTATAATTTATATGCCCAAAATGGTTTAAATATATATTTTCATAATTAATTCTAATATATGGATACTTATATATCCATAACATCTTTTTAATGTGATTCTAAAGCCAAGAATCAATTATTGAGTTCTATTTATCAATTGTAGGTCGAAAATGGGAAAATTTGATCAACATGAGGATCATTTGCATTTTTGTCTCAATTTTCAATATAATTGAATGAAGTACAAATATGAATGCAAATTTAACAAAAGAAGATTACAATTTTTTTTGAGTATTATCTATAATAGCTCAAGATTGAATTTAGTGTCAAATTTTGGTATGTTATAATTTTCTTGTCATTCTCGAACTTCTCCATATTCTACTTTCTTCCCACTAATTCCTTTGGAAATGAATTCCTTTTCTAAGAATACAACATCCCTGGAAACAAACATTTTGTTGTCAGATAGAGTACAAAGTAGTATCCTTTTGTTTCCCTAGGATATCCAATAAAATAACATTTATCTTATTTGGGTCTAAGATTTTTGAGAAACAACTTTTTCACATAAGCTTCATAACCCCAAATCTTCATAAAATACTCATTGGGGCATTTCCAATATCATATCTCATATAGTGTCTTTTGAACCGATTTAGATGGTATATACTTTAGTATAAACATTGTATTTTCAAGAGCATAACCCTAGAAGGAAGTCGGAAGATCAGCTAAACTCATCGTTGATCTCATTATATATAGCAATGAGTGATTCCTTCTTTCTGATACACCATTATGCTATGGTGTTCTAGGTGGAGTCCATTGTAATACAATACAACAGTCTCATAGAAGGTCCTCAAACTCCTAGCTTAAGTATTCTCCACCTTAATCAGAATAAAGTGCCTTAATATTGTTACCAAGTTGGTTTTGTAATTCATTCATGAAATCCTTCAACTTATCAAGAGTTTTTGACCTATTTTTCATCAAGTAAACATAACCATACCTACTAAAGTCATCAATAAAGGTAATTAAGTATTGATAACCACCTCCAACATTTGTTCTAAAAGGGACACAAACATTAGTATGTATAAGTCCTAATAGATCACTAGCCCTCTCACTATTTCCAGTAAGGGAGTCTTTGTCATCTTATCCAACAAACAATACTCACATGTCTCTATTGATTTGAAATCAAAAGAGTCTAGATAACCATCTTTATGGACTCTAGATATGTGACTCTCATTGATGTGTGCTAGACTACAATGCCAAAGATATGTTTTGTTTGAATTTTCAAATTTTTATCTTTTAGTATTTACATAATAAACATTTGTCTTTAGACCCAACAAATTAAGACCATACGACATTGGGAAACTGTCATAAAAGATCTCATCTTTTGAAATAAAACATTGACCATTCTTTATATGAAATTCATATCCATCCTTATCCATACAAGATACATAAATAATATTTCTATTAATGACAAGTACAAAATAGTAGTTCTTTAATTCTATTACAAGGCCCATGGGTAAATATCAATTAGAGGTTCCAACTGCAGTGTCAAAAGCTCTTGCTCCATTTGTGATGCATAGTTCAACCTCACCCTTTCTTAAAGGCTTACTTCTTTTCAGATCATGCATATTGAACATATGTGAGATCCACATCCGATATCTAGTAACCAAGATGAAGAAGTAGAAAAATTTATCTCAATAATGTATATACTTGAAGTGGAGATCTCTGTCCCCTCCTTCTTCTTCCTTAGTTCCTCTAGGTAGAGAGGGAAATTCCTCTTCCAATGTCCAGGTTGGTTACAGTGGTGACAATTGCATCCCTTGTTCACCCCTCCCTTTGCTTTGAGTGCAAAAGACTTCGGCTTTTGGCTAGCTTTAGAACTCTTCTTAGCTTTGCCTTTACCCTTTGACTTCCTCTTTCCTCTGCTGATCATCATCACAGACTTGAGCTTCTCTTTCTTTATTTGCACTTTAGTTGTTCTCAACGTGCCAAGTAATTATGACAATGACTTGTCTAAATCATTCATGTTGTAGTTCATGACAAACTGACTGTAGGACTTTGGCAGTGATAAAAAAATCACATTAGTGGCCAACTCTTAACCCAAGAGAAATTTTCATCTAGCAAGATTCTCCACCCACCCAATAAGCTTAAGCACATGGGGACATAATGGAACTCCTTTTGCCATGTTGCACTTGAACAATGCCTTGGATACATCATATCTCTCTTATCTTGCCTAATTTTCGTATATGTTCTTAAGATGTGTTACCATAGAAATAGTGTCCATATTCTCATGTTGTCTCTACAAACCATAGTTCATTGACCACCACATCATGAATCTAACATCTACGACATCTTCAGAGTGCTTCTTATAAGCATCCTTGCCAGCCTTAGGCGGAGTGGTATTAGGTTCATCTAACTTTGGTGTTTCTAGGACATAGAGCTTGTGCTCTTTTGTGAGAACCATTCTCAATGTTTTGAACCAGTCATGGAAATTATTCACATTGAATTTGTCCTTCTCAAGGACTAATCGCAAGGAAAACGTGTTATTGGTTGCCATTTGATTCTATAAGAAAAATTTGCAATTTTATCAAAAACAATTTTGATTTGATTTGACTAAGATAAAATTGATGATGTTTAATTAGGCATGTAATTAATTATCACTCCCACTATTTTATTTAAATTGATAGACGTCACATATCAATTCAGAAGATTGCAATATACAATCTTCTAGTGAGCCAAGACTCAAAACAATTGAGTTATTACCCGACCAACGCCGGAATCCATAACCAATTATTAAGGTAGGCAACTTTTGCCGAATGCATGTCATGCAATTCTTAGTTATGTCTGACCCAAAAGTCAACATGATAATAATGCACCCTGCTTGGTAGGCCCATATAACTACCATCACACTTTCACGAGATGGATAACGCACCACACTTGGTGTGCCCACACTTAGTCGATCAAGCTTTTCATGTGTGTTGCTTATGGAAAGCATCTAAGACTTAATATTTTATTGAGGGATTTTATATTTATATAAATACATATACATATTGAATCACCACATACTTGTATGTATCACATGAATACTATATCCACAAATAAAACATAAAATTTTAAAATATGAGGATGGTTATGGTCATATCTATTGTAATTCATTGGGGCCATAAGGAACTACTACCACCTAAGGTCCACAACATATGTAACAACCTATTTTTGATGTAGATTTGTACCGGAACTAGTCCTGGTCAACTGGTTCAACTCTTGAACCGATCGGTTGGCCTCATGATCAGTTGGTTGATCTCTAAGATTGATCATCTTGTTTGTGGTCCAAACAACGCCCTAGACTCCTCTAGTTGATCGGTTGGGCCACTAGCCGATCAGTCAGCTCCTCATGTCGTCTGACCTCCTCCGTCCTCCAGCCTGTCGGTTCATCTTCTGAATCAGGTAGTTCGTCTAGTACAGAACATGTTCTTTGCCATAACAAGAATTAAAACTATTCTAAACCTATTTAACATATTACATGGTAACATGGAAACAATAGGTTACATTTGAGGGGAGTATTAGAGAGAAAGAATTAATAGTTTTACATATAAAAAATGAGAGAGAGACTCAATATGCAAACTAAGATATAAAATAAGAATAACAACCATCCAACCAAGCACAAAGGTTTTTTGCATACATGGATGTGACAAGCACAACAGAAACAATGAAAGTTTTCTCCACATACCCTACTAATAGATCTCATTGATAACGATATATTTATAATGAGGGTGCACATGATATACCTCGTCATAGAGAAAGTTCGACGACATCACTTTACGTGATGATGTATGTTGTTCTTCACGTGTACAGATGGTCCCCATCCATATTCCAAATGTAGGCATTGATCGTAAGCATCTCTACTTTGTCCACGTGAATGGATTTGAAGTCCACATCATGCTTTTGAAGCTGGCGGGAAGGAGTAGCCTTCTGCTTGACAATGTGTTGGCATCACGGTCACTCTCCTTCTCTCTCTCTTGGGAACAATGACAACTAGGGTTCACGTACAATAGTATATCTTTTAAATCTAGTTGTCATGTCTCTATAAATTGTAGAGGAAAGGAAGTAGTGTTTCCCAAAGCCCCAGAAAATAAAAGTTTGTGGTTGGTTTATAACGTGCCGCTTGTGGACTATTAAAATAATAGCATGGAATTAATTAACCAATTAATCATTATTAATATTAACTAATTTTCATCATCCTTCTCTAGTCAGTTGTTTGGGATTAACCAACCGACTTAATAATCTAAGTAATTGGCTTAAATATTTTAATTAATTAACTCAAATTATATTCTAATATTATTTCAGTAGATTACCTAAACGTTTTAGTAATCAATTTGATACGGAACATTTCCAATCATATCTTCAATTATACTTCTATGCCAATACATCCTATGCATGTGACCAGGTAGGCTCCATATTACGTTGGTAGTGATATTCATAATCATATTATGATTTCACAAGAAATGATTGGTATCTAGCAAAACTTGATTGCTACCCAAGTAATTGTAGAAGCTGGAGAACAATTTCAACATACAATATGTGATTAGTGTTACAGTGGCTGTATAATTCCTTTTTCTCTGATATCCAGATTGAACTCGAGGCATAGAATCCTCATCCTCTTCAACATTCAATCCATGTTCCTTAAACTAGAGAAAACTCTCTAAGATATGTGTAAGCTCAATATCACATATTGGCTTAGACCAGCATGGCCATGCATTTCTCAGTCTCGCTTATCAAGTGGCCATGATCACTTGTAGGAGGGACAAATCCCATCTACATCACTCACAGTCATCCACATGTGTCATAGTGCACCCAAGCACCACCTTTATGACAACCCTTGTTCAGGATACCAGTCGATGATGTCAAAGCACACCAAATGACATGTGATGAGTGTAGTGATTTCAAGTCTAAGAACCACAATCACCACCATCACTATGAGATATGACTCTGACTATCAATCGTGGTTTCCATGTGTCACTCTCAAGGTGGGTCTCTCTAATACATAGTTTTTTAACAAGTATCTATGCGCTTGGATTGATATCACATATCATGACTAATGAGATTATGTCATCAACCAACACACACTCTAATCTTAAGTTTTATTGGTGTCTGTTAGTCTTACACAATAACATCCAACTAGGTACATAACAAGATTGCATATACTCTTGATATTTGTATAATCTCATCATTCAGGTCCTCAAACTGAAGGTATACATCATTGAGTAATATCATTCTGTAGACATCTATTATATTACATGAGTATCTCATAACTGAATAAAACATAATAAATTGGAAGATTGCCTTTATTATAAATCAAATGGTTTATAAGATATTCCATTACAATCATATGATTAGCTCACAGGGCATACATACCAACAAAGGTCTAGGGTTTATTTGCCATAACCATGCTAACATCCACCGCCAAAACCGATTTTAAGGCGACACATATAAATTACATATATATCATATCATATATATAGGGATTATATGTGACATTTAAACAGATATACATTTTAATCATTTAAATATTTACATCACATGTAATAAATATACGATAAAATCATAGTTTGATCATATTGATTAAATCCTAAAATATAGTAAATTGGCATGACTTTAATACCACTATTGGAAAATATGGCATCGGATATGACACCAAAAATAGATTTTTTTTTTGCAATATTCTCCTACAATAGTAGATCACGTCAACAACTATATAATGAAAAAGAGGGTTGCAAGGCATATACCTGGTCTTGGAGCAAGTCTAGTGACTATACTTGATGTAGTGCACTTCTTTCTTCAAGTTGCACATAGACGATTGTTGGCATCAACCTCCTAGTTTGGCACCACATATGATGATTGACAACATCCTCCTAGCATGTGGTAAAGGCATCCTCATCTATGTCATAGTCCATGCATACCACCGGGAACTCTTGTCATTCTTTTCGAATGAACAATAAGGAGTTGTACCTTCTAGTCAACGTGCTAGCATTGAATTGCTCTCCCTATTGTCTCTCCCTTACTATCCCTCCCTTTGATGGGTAGAACTTGCATCAGTTCTGACGTTACTACAACTGTGAGAAGACAACATTTGTCAGAGCTTATCATTATGTCTCTAGAAAGCCTCGATTACCCCTTATTTATAGGAGGGTTATGATCATGAGTTATAGTCATAAAGGGAGTCAAATAGACAAAATTTCATGAAATTTTTCGGAACCTGCGAGCGATGAATCGGTCGATTCACCAATGAAACACTTGGTTCACACATGAGATGATCGGTTCAACCTTTGAACTAGTTGTTTCACTATGTTTCCTATTCACAATTATATTATAATTTCATATTAGAGATTAATGCAAAACATGACGTTAGCATCAATCCTTGTTCTAATTATATTGATCAACCAAACAGTTGTTCACAACCTGAACCGATCAGTTCAGACATTTGAGCCAATCAGTTCACTTGTTGAACTGGTCATTTTGGAGTTTTGATTGCCAATGTTGGTTCAAATTGACCCGACACTTGAATTGACTGGTTCAACACTTGAACCTGTCAGTTCACAGTCAAGTCAATCAATTTTCAATTTTTTTTTAAATTGAATAACAAACACTTTCGTAATCAAGTTTAAACTACATTCATGAAGAAGCTCCTATTCCAGGTGTATTCTGTGTGTGTGACCCTACAGGTTCCAAGTTAAGTTGGTAGTGAATGTCCATAACCAATTTATAACATCACAAGTAATGAGTGGTATCTAGCAAGATATCATTTCTACCCAAAGAATTGAGAAGTTGGACATGCAAATTCAACCTACAATATGTGATTGTTGTTACAGTGTTCATATAGTTCCTTTGTAACTGATATCCAGATTGAACTCGAGGCATGGAATTGTCATCCTCTTCAATGTTCAATCCATGTTCCTTGAACTAGAGAAAATTATTTGAGATATATGTAAGCTCAATATCAAATATTGACTCATATCAGCATGACTATGCATTTCTTAGTCTCACTTTCAAGTGGCCAGAATATCATACTCATGTAGAAGGGAAAAATCTCATCTACATCACTCACAATCATCCCCATGTGTCACAATGCACTCGAGCACCACCTTTATGGCAACCCTTATTCAAGGTCATGGTGGATGATGTCAAAGTACATCGAACGACATGTGATGAGTGTAGTGATTTTAGGTCTAAGAACCACAATCACCACCATCACTATGAGAGATGATTCTGACTACCAATCAATGATTTCCATGCATCACTCTCAAGGTGAGTTTGTTCGATACGCTATTCTCCAATAAGTATCTATGTGTTTGGTTTGATATCACATATCATGACTAATGAGATTCTATCATCAACCAACACACACTCTAGTCTTATGTGTTATTTTTTACTATCAACTTCCACAATAACAACTGACTAGGGACATAACAAGAATGTATATATACTCTTAACATCCATTTGATTTCATTGTTCAGGTCCTCAACCTGAATACATACATCATCGAGTAAAATCATTCTTTAGACATCTATTATGTTACATCATTATCTCATAACTGAATAAAATAGAATAAGTGAAAGATTGCCTTTATTATTTAATCAAATCATTTACAAGATATAGCATTACAATCATCACATTATTGTCTCTCTAGGCATACATACCAACAAAACGTTGAAGCTAACACTAATGAATATACACATCAAGATCACATAGAAGGAATACTAATTGATGAATAGAGGCATGCATTTCAAATTTATCTATCACCTAAATATTTTTATATGTTAGACATGCACTTTACATTCTATATCTCAGTTATATATCTTTCATATGCTAAATGTGCATTTTATATTCTTTATCACTTATATGTATTTCTTGACTATTTTTAATATGATATTTTAATATGGTGTCTAAAGATGTGCACCATGAGGATTCTTCTAGGTCTGTTGATGAGCACCACGAGAGTGATGCTAATGAGCACCATGAGTGTGCTACTGATGAGCAGCGTGGTTGTGCACATAAATAAAACATCACTTTGATGAACAAATTATCAACTCAAAGGGGAAAAGGTCCAAAATTGGCCATTGATGTTGATCGAATGAGAAATCATATTGGGACCAATCACATTGATTTTAGATAGTATTTTGGGTGACTTTTCTTAGAAAAGTTCCAACAATAATGTAATTTTATCATAAAGTCGATCTTGCCCTAAAAGACCTCATATGGAAGGACATAGTTGTGAGAATATTCATTTATTCTACACTTTGAAGGTGTTTTATATTTTATCTCACATTTCTAAAAGTATTATATGAACTTTTATAGGACATCTTTGACCTTGATGAAAAGTTACATTGTAAAATTGTGTTGAAGTATTACGGGAGGATATTGAGGAATTTTAAGATAAATATGAAAAGAGACTACATAATTAGCTATAATGGGAACAAGCCAACCACTGAGAAATGACCTATCTTGATGTTGATGCATGGGAGAAGTTTCTTTCTTTGAGGTTGATTGATTAATTCTAGGAGTTAAGCCTCCTTTAAAATACATTCTTATGACTAATTAAATGGATTTAGTATGTTATATAATTAATATTTTCCTATTGATTAGGCTATACATGATGCTCAAAAAGACAAGCGTGCCAAGAATGTGCATGACCATAACTTGGGTAATGTTTTTATGCCTAGAACTGCCAAAAGAGAGAGCAAGCATATTATGTTGAGCAACCTACACTCTTGGGTTTGTTGTGTCTTCTACTACTCATGCATCTATACCTCGCCACAAGGAGTAGATTGATGTGGGGGCAACCTGCTCTAGAGAAATAACCAACCATGCAATCGCTGAGATGGCTATAAAAATAGTAAAATTCAACCCCCAAAAAGCATGTTTGTTTTTTATCTTGATTTTAATGTTTTACTAACCAATTGCTATTAGTGATGATTAGCGAGAGATATACAAGCAAAGAAAACAAGATAAGTTCATCCCTTAGGCCCAAAAGAATGAAGAACAGTTGTTGTGTGTACTCACGAGCATCCTAGTCGTGTTAGTGGCATCAGATTAGTGTTGGGATAAGATCCTATTTTGTCCCATCAGAGAAAAAATGTAGATCTATCGAGAAAGGTAGATTGTCACATATGAGGTAGAGGACATGATAGCAAAGAGATTAGAAGATGCAATGAGAAAATTTCAAACTTCTCAGTCTTATCCTCCTCAGATAGAAAAGATGGCACTCTACTCTTCTAACAAGGTGATTTGAAGTACTCCAACGAACCCTCTAGACACACCTGGTGTAGGTTTTGTGTGATATAATAGTCTTCCAAGTTAATTTATATATTGTGTTTGAAAAAAATTGTGACATATATAACACTATATAAAATTATAGATGGTGAGAAAATGTCATCTTGCAGGTAATAACCCTACCTTTGATATCATGGCACCGGGTGGGTTTTTTCCACCCCTTAGAGACACCATTCATTGTACTCCCATGTCTGATAATGTGGTTTGTGTGACAATCAAGTTGCCTATCATCCTAAGTGCAAGGGGATGACACTACAATTAGGCATTATAAAAAAAAGTTCGATTATGATGCTCCATATTCAGTAGGATGATGTAGGGCAAGATCACGATACTAATGTATTCTTGTCAGATATTTTGGAGTTATTTGGTTATGATTGGCTGAATACAACCGTGAGAGAATTTTAAATATGGTGAGAACTTATGGCTAAATACCTCATTCAGTATCAAAATATATGTTGAATTGTTTTCTACATTAATCCCTACATATGTTTTACAACTACTTATATACGGTAAGTGCATAGTTCGCATTAATAGTGTGGCATTTCTAATTTCATCGTTGTTATCTGTGTATATGGAGACCATGTTTCTGTGGTTTATTACTTCTCTACCGTATTTAAGTATTTTACTACTGTAGGAAAGGATGTGAGTATAACAACTTTCAATGTTGTGTAAGTTCTGAGTTCCTTGTTTTATAGTTTTAACTTATGGATTATATTTATTGTTGAATTTGAGTTTTCATTTATTTGCCTTCTTTTCGCTTAGTAATAAGCATTGAAGTTGTTGATAATTGTCCCCAAAATACTGATTTTCATTATCTTGAGTCGTCTGGTAAAATAATATCTACTGGAGGACACCGACTAAAAGTATCAATTATACACGAAGTAATCTCTTTTATCCATCAACATATATCATTGTCTGCATCATTACATGATTGTATACTAATGAAATTGTATATGTATTACTTTAACTTATAGGAGTGTAAAACATTTAAACATGTCAAAGAAAATATAGATAAAAAAGAAATCAATATCTTGAAAGAATATTAAGTCAATATTCTGACACCAATGCATACATATATGAACTATCTTTATTTTTATTTATTAACTTTTCACATAACTAAAAAAATTATAGTGGTGTGTATAAGATAATAGTTGGGCATGCAAATTCTATATGATGACGTATATGGACCTTATTGCCGAAAATGAGTCACACGACATCCACTATATACAAAATATAATTTATATAGTCTTGATTCGTAAATGAATAGTCTCATTTGATAATATAAAAAATCAAAACAAACTTGAATTATGTCATTCTCTTTACAATATTTTTTACAAAATAAAATTGTATACACAAGAAAAACGAGATGAGATATGAGAAGAGTGGATAGAGTCTTTCATTAAGGAAGTCAACTTTGTATTTGATTGGGATAGTTATTGATTTTTTAAACTTAGATGCCATGATTTTTATATATGTGTGATGGCAATGGCTTTTTACAACTTTAAATTGATACAAGTGAAATGTTGATGCATATATGAATGATGTGTTTATATGTGCATATATGTGTGAACAAATGTGAAGAGAAATGAATACGATAAGAATTGCATTTGTACATGTGGATGAGAATGAAATTGCATGTGTATGAAGAAATTATGTATGGGTATGTGTGCATATATGCATGTGAATGAAATGAAGTGTGGATGTTGACTCTTGTATGTGTTTGTTATTGTCGGTCGTACTGCCTTGTTGTTAGGTTGAATACTTACAGAGTCTACAGTTCTATTGAACTGCACTGCTGAACAGCCGGACAATAGGTCTGCAGGCTTATCATTAAAAAGGTAAAATTATGATGCATTTGTCTTAAAAGACCGACGATATATACATCTGTGTTGTCAGTTTAAGGATGAAAACTGACGATACAAATATCCTTACCACTTAGATTTTAACTGATAAGAAATTACAACATCGATTTGCATATACCACCGACAACCAGACTATTCTTCATTGTCGCTAGTCCACCTAAACCGACGACACTGACATCTTTATCAGTTAAATTTTCAACTGATATTAGATTACAACATAGATTTGATTAAACCGACACCGACATCACACTGTTACACTAAGCAAAACCGACGACTATATCACAAGAAAAATCTTATTATTGATGATATCAGACCGCCTCGTTGGCTCTTTATGTCAAATCGACAACACATAGCTATTGTTATGTTGATTTTGCCTTTCATAGCAATCAAACAGTGGGCTGTTTCTGCGATTCCCTCTTACCCTAGAAATTGAGCCAGAATGATTTCAATTGTGATGTCGCCCATTTAAGTATCGGTAGGTAACCAACATCGTTGGTCTGAAATAACTGACGTTACAGATGTACCATTTGTTTTAATACTAGTTGATAAAAAACCATATGAAGACCAAATAATGATCATATCTCCTAATATACGGTAGTCATCCATAAACAGTAAGAAAAGATTTACGTTTTAGGAGTTCTTTAGCATTAGCGTTGCTAGGATGAGCCTCAAGGATGATCGACGAAATTGCTCCATGTATTCCTCGCTGTTGGTGGTGAAGGAGATGAAAGGAGGCCTGGATTCTAGGATCTCTAAGCATGACACAAATGATGGAGATTGGACTAGTACATTTATTTACTGCCAGTTTATTGCTTATAATTAGTGTGGTCAGATAAATAGGATCGATTTGCATCATCAAATCCTCAATATCATAAATCATTACTACTGTCAATAGTTGATGGCCCCCATTTTCATTTTCGGGTTTGGTTGTCTGGGTGATTTCATATTACTAACATTATGTTAGGACACATGTTCCAACTTGGCTAGGTAAATCGTTGGATTGAAACTTGAAACTTTCATAAGATCAACTGGAACTACTATATACAACAAAGCCTCGATAATCTATATCATATATTAAACTTGTCTTAGGATTCTATGTGGTATCTGTTTTGAAGCAAACATACATGCAACAAAGTTTATAGGTGTCAAAAGTATCCATCCATAACAAAAATTACGACCAAGACTAATTTTAGATATACACAACACTACCACCTCTTGTGACAATGAATCATAGACCGTCTGTGTATATTCTCACATCTCAGTGTATGCACTTTTCCAATCTAAGATCTCAGTATACTTTCCATGTAATTAGAGAATGGTAGTAATAAATGGTCCTGCGGCTGCTGCATAAACTTTGCTATGACGAGGGATGGCTGAAGTACCCAAACTTGAAGTGAAGTCGAGGCATGTCAGTTCATGCGTCACCTTGATTCCTTTTAATCATGTACTAATATGGGATCGGAATCATACGTAGAAGTCAGAATGTGACTAATAATCTGTGAATCAACGGAGATAAACAAGTCAAGAGCTATGCACAAAGCAGCCAAACACTTGGCGCATTTCAAATGTCTTCTCCTTTCCCTCATAAGCTTTTGCTGTTGTGTGTCACCAGAAGATGATTAATGGTTAGTTTGATACTAACAATACTTCTGTTACTTAGTCTTCCGCGCCTGTCATACACATCCTTGTGGTGGGATCATACGCCCACAATCCTGACTTCACCTGTCGTTCCAGCTTCCTCTGTCGCCCACTTATCCAATTATTATGTAGTACAAAACACCCCCTCCTCTTACAGGCAGATCGCACGTCGCGCTTCTGCCATAGCCCCTGATACGCTCCATTGGGGAATAAATCACGTTTGAGGAACTGTACAGTCAGACCTGTTTCTGGTTCATAACACTGGTCGCTACCCTGCCTGTTCACACCCGAAACCCCACACAGCACGTCATAAAAACTCGGCTGCTCTGATAAACCCGACATGGACGCGTTCTTGACCACCTCCTCCATAGCTGCAATGGTAGGAGGATCAGAACATGCGAAGTAGAAGCCGGAGTTTAAGCGCCTTGGTAAGTTGATAGGGCCTGGAATAGGTAGAGAAATCCGTTTACAGGTTGTTTCAGTATCCCAATCAAAGACGAGTAATCAGCATCTTATTGAAAGGAAAATGGTGAAATGAATTAATCAGGAAACGATTATCCTTGCCAAAAAAAAAGCTACCTGTTTTGTTGAATTCATCCGATTGTGCGACGAGAGTGGCGGGGCCAAAGGATCGGAGAACCGGGAGAGGGTTCTTGAACCAATATACATCCACATCGCTGAGCAGGACGGAGTAGCCCAACTTGAGTATCTGCAGAACCAGGCGCGATTTCATCTTGGTCACCCTCTTGAAGCAGTCTGTTCCAAAGTGGCAATCGTCGAAGCTGATGTGACTAGGTGCCATTGGGTCCTTGAACACTGGCAGTCCCTGGGGATATACAACAAACCAAGATTTCTTGTTCAGAAAACCCCCAAAAGAAGAAAAACAAATAACCCCTTAAAAAGCTGACACTTTTTACTGCGAAAAAAAACCCAACTCGACTTCTGTTAGGCAAAGCCTTGAATACCTGTAGCACCGCAAACCGATACGTCTCAGAATCAAGAGTGCATACTAAGAAGTTGGTCACGGAGAGCTTTCTTAAGCGGCAGACCCAGCTCATAAGCATGTCCCTGTAGCTATCCGCGGCAACTGTGAGAACAACGGTCTTATCCCTGTTTGCGACCGTCTCGAGTAGAGATTCTAATGACA
The DNA here is from genome assembly GCA_963693085.1 of Alisma plantago-aquatica. Lineage (NCBI taxonomy): Eukaryota > Viridiplantae > Streptophyta > Magnoliopsida > Alismatales > Alismataceae > Alisma > Alisma plantago-aquatica. The sequence goes on along the minus strand of OY856409.1, from coordinate 712,734,495 downwards.
GTGGAAAAGACGGAGATGCGGCTGGTTCTAGTTCAAATTTCGACACATTCGCTAGTATACATGTTGTTTTCATGCGCAGTGAATGGTCATTCCTCGTACACGTCGGCGGTGATTTGCTATTCTTTGCTCTTGGAGATTTCAGAGCTTGTGACGAGAAGCCAGCGTTTCTGGATGGTTCCACGATCACATTTTTACCATTTCGACATTTGACAAGCCTCGCAATCTTGTCAAAGTCAATGCCTTTCCTGAAGTACATGGTTCCATACACAGATGCAAGATGAGCATTGGTAACGCGCTCCCAGGACCTTGGTTCCTCCTTGCGGATGGTATCGGTCAAGTTGCCTTCAGCTGGAGAATGCAATCCACTTTCCAAGTAGAAGCCCGATACAGCACCAGAAGCATCTATCACAAGCCGTGAATGCGCCTCCACAACCTCATTGATAAGCCACAGATCATGAAGACCTCTTCCATACAAGAAAGGAGGAACGACCAGAGGGTGTAAAGGCGTAGCAGAAGCACCTCCATTCCACGCCAGCACAAATCTCTCCCCGGAACAGCTGCTCAAGCGATCGTGTTGGACCAGGAATTCTCGCAGCTGGGAAAATAAGAAGCAGCAGCAGCATCTTCAATAAACATCACATTCAATCAGTTCTGGTACCTGAAGAGGGGATTTAAGTTCGATCACAGCGTTGTTTTGTAATACCTTAGGAAAAGTAACACGCTCGCCGTACTCGTTTACCCAATTTATGCCTGTCCCATCGAGATGAAAAGGGAACTGCGGAACAGTTACCGGCATGGATACGAGAAGCCAGTCGGTGTTCATCTCATGTGCTCTGTGGAGCGCCGTGATGAAGTCTGGCAACAGGATGGTTGCTGGGTCTAGGAGAACAGAAATGTCTGCTGAGGAAGCTTGCGTCGCCCTTGAGACCATGGAATGAAAGAAAGGGGTGCCGGAGAACCTAGAGCGGAAAAACAAAACAAGTCAGCCGAACCTCTCCGATTCTACTAGTTTCTGTAAAGCTTTGTAACAAAGGGTTTATTACGAGAAGTCGATGTCGGAGGACTCTACGGAAACCCGCGGGCCCAGAGCTTTTGCGAATGCGCGGACGGATGGGTGTTGACCGAACAGAACGACAGAGACGTCCGGTGACATAGCCAGCCACGATCGAATGGCTAATTCCTGCCATCGGTCCAATCCGGCACCGGAGGATCCTGAATCGAGCACAGAGAAAGGTCCCGGAGCAGTGAAGATGGCGATGCTGGGAGGACGGCCTGGCACGTTGTCGTCATAACCGGCGACCGGCGCAGAGGTGGGGGCGCGTGACAAAATAGCCAGGATGGAAAGCAGCGCCACAGTGGAGCAGAGGAGCAGAAAGACAGGCCTCCACCGCCGCCGCTGCATTACATGCAACAGAGACAGGGGACGGACGAGTTAGATCAGCGGAATCCTCACGGATTTGCTGGTCAAGTTTAGATCTTTCTCTTTTCCATGGAATATTCAGCAAGAGAATTGGGGTCTCCCAAGTTGTTCTGATAGGCACTGATATTTGAGATTTCAAAATAAGTTTTTTTTGTATTCGCCAAATCAATTCATTCCACTAGGATACTCATGGCGCCAATCACCAACGGGGTTTTAATGCATTCTAGGAATTTCAAGAAGCTTAACTATCTAGAACCAACATGTCAGGTTTACAGACCGTGAGGCGACTCAAAGAATGGAACCGAGCGGATTACCTCCTCGGATCGGCCCTGTCGTGAAGCTGCAGCGGATCGCTTGAACGGTTTGCTCAAGCCGCCGCTTTCGCTTCCGCCGCTGCCCGCCGCATTCGTCCCGCTTGCCGAGCTGCCACCGTCGCATCCAACCCTCGCTCTCACCGCGATCATCTCCTTCCTTCCAATCCTACGCTCGCCGAGCAGCTGAGCTCCGAACCCGGTTCGTATGGGGAACGGAACGGGGGCTTGGGAAAGTCAGCAGTACAAGGAGTTTGGGAGAGCCGGAAAAGCAGATCAAAACGGATGCTACTTTTACGGATCTAGTGAGGAAGAGGTACGAACTTCGAAATGGACGGCGAAAGTGGAAGGATTTAACGCGCGAGCTCTCCAGTGCTTTACACGCCAATAAGCACACACACGCTCTCTCTCTCTCACTCCTCTAGCCCGCCTTGGCCCTTGGGTGCGCCGGTGCTAGGACGGAAAAAAACCCCGGATAATCGAGACAAAACGCCTCCGACACCCTCACATGCATGACGCGCTAGACAAACCGCTCTGCTACTCACCTACCAACCATATGACACGTAGTTTTAAATCATAAATAACTTTTTAATGAAATAAAGTTCATTAGAATCCTTATAAAATATACATTCTAACAAAACTAATATAGACACATTTTTAAAATAAAAAAAAGAGAAAAATATAAAGGGAATAAAAGAAGAGCGGAAAGAAGTAAAAAAAAATAAAAAGAGATAAAATAAACGAATATAAAAAGAAAAAAGGAAAATAAGAAAGAACATAAATGAGAAGAGGAGGGAAGTAATGGATTTTTACTTGAATATACCTATTATAGATCCCAATGCGCACATTTTTATTGAATGCGACTACTATTGTTTGAATGTGCCCACCATTGCTTCAATGCACCCACTTTTGCTTGAATGTGATCATTATTTTCTAGAATGCATCCACTATTGCTTCAACGCACTCCATTTTTCTTGAATGCGCCCACTATTTTTGAATGCACCCACTATTGCTTCAATGCGTCCACTTTAACATTAATATATCCACTATTGTCATGAATGCGCCCACTTTTACTTGTGATTTTCAATCCGCCGGACGGAACCGAACGGCATGGGTCTGGGCGAACCGGTGCCCATGCACCCGTCCAACAATCTCCCACTCGCACATATGGGCAAACACCCATGCTCAATCTCTATCGACAAGGTGTCATTTCCTCAAATCCGTATAGTTTCATAGCGCCTGGTAGTCCCATGCGCCCACTTCTATGTTAATGTGTCTAATATTATCATGAATGTCTCTACTTTGCTTAAATCTGTCCACTACATCTCTCAATGCGCCCAGAACGCGCCCACTATTTCTTCAATACACCCACTATTTCTTCAATGCATCCACTATTGCCCTGAATGCGCCAATTTTTCTTGAATACGCCTACTACAGCCCTCAATGTGTCCACTTTTACGTTAGTACGCCCATTATTGTCATGGATGTGCCTACTTTTTCTTGAATGTGCCCACTACAACCATCAAGACGTCCAATTTTGTTTGAATGTGCCCACTATTACTTCAATGTACCCACTTTTACATAAATGCTCCCACTATTGTCCTGAATGCGCCTACTTTTACTTAAATGCTCCCACTATCGTCCTAAATGCGCCTAATTTTACGTGAATGTGCTTATTATTGTCCCAAATGCACCTAATTTTGTTTGAATGCTCTTGCTACAGCTCTCCTGAATGCACCTACTTTTACTTAAATGCGCCCGCTACAGCCATCAATGCGCCCAATTTTACTTGAATGTGCCTACTATTGCTTCAATGCACCCATTTTTACATGAATGTGTCTATTATTGTCTTGAATGTGCCTACTTTTACTTGAATGTGCCCACTACAGTCCTGAATGTGCCCACTTTTAAGTGAATGTGCCCATTATTTTCCTAAATGTGCCTACTTCTGCTTGAATACGCCCGCTACAGCCCTCCTAAATGGGCATACTTTTGATTGAATGCACCAACTATAGCCATCAACACACCCAATTTTACTTAAATGTGCCTATTATTGCTTTAATGCACCCACTTTTACTGGAAAGCGCTCACTATTGTCCTAAATGCGCCTACTTTTACTTGAATGTGCACATTATAGTCCTGAATGTGTCCACTTTTATGGGAATGCGCCTACTTTTACTTGAATGCGCCCACTATAGCCCTCAATTCACCCAGTTTTACTTGAATGTGTCCGCTATTATTCTCAATGCGCCCACTTTTAATGGAATGGTCTTCTATTGTCCTGAGTGTGCCTACTTTTGCTTGAATGTGCCTACTACAACCCTTAATGCACCCACTTTTACGTGAATGTGACATTGTTATCCTCAATGCGCTTACTTTTGCTTGAATGCGCCCACTACAACTCTCAATGCACCCAATTTTGCGTGAATGTGCCAACTATCCTTCTCAATGCGCCCACTTTTAACAGAATGTGCCCTCTATTATGCTTTTGAATGTATTCACCCACTACAACACTGAATGCGTCCACTACTTCCCTCCTCACTTCTTTCCTATCCTTTCTTCACGTCCTTCCTTTTTTTACTTCTCACATATTTTTTAATTTATTTTCTCACTTCTCTTACTTCCCTCCTCATACCGATGTGTATTATTTTCTCTAAAATGTGTCAATATTAGTTTTGTTGAAATGAAAATTTTATAAAAAATCCAAGAGTTTTTATTTCATAAAAAAATTCATTATGGATCAAAAGTTATACACAAAATAATTTTTTCTTTCTATTTTCTCTTAATATACATGTGAATTTTTTTTTTAAATATGTTAATATTGATCTTGCTGTAATGTATTTTTATAACAAATCCAACGACTTTTATTTCGTCAAAAATTCATTACAGATAAAAAGTTATACACATTACAAAATTTCATTTGTATTTCTCTTTTAATATCTTTCCTCAGCCATATTAAATCACTCCACTTGTCATTTTTACCTACCTCATACCACCTCATCCCTCAAAACCACCCTCTCTAGTTAAAACCATCACATGTGCTGCCAAACTTAGGTACAAGAGCGTTTTAGGCACTAAGTCCTGGCCAGTCATGCGTCCTCTTAAAAGTTTCGACCCACTGCCGAACCTGCCATAGATTCGAAGCAGAAAGCGGCAGCCAGGCAGCAGAACCTGCGCGCCTGCCTAACGGTAAGTGGTAACCCAACAAAAGGTCAACGCTAGAGCTCCCCACCCATTTTTTGGGTTTCAATGATCACCCAAGGACGTGCATGCCACTGCCACATGACGTACCTCAATTCGTGCTAATTTTCAAAAAAGTTAGAGCTACGATGTATGGTACAAATCCAGGCTCGGCACATCTAACGGATGATAAAACGTGGTGTCAAAAGCCAACCTTTTAGTAAAGATTGACATTGAAATGTTATAACAATATTGATATGAGTTAGCTTTACAAACCAAACATGAATATGTCTCTTTCAAATTTTGAGACGATATCCAAGGGCTCGTTTAGTTGGGATGTAACCAATTTCATACAATTCTAACTGCTGATGTTAGTCGTTTGGGTAGGTGCTGTCACAACTCAAGGTGGGAAAAAGAACTACACATACTCTTTTTCACTTCATGGAAAATCTAGAAAAGTAACCGCACGCAAAATAGGCACGATTCCATTTCCTATCTTCACCATTGTTTTTTTCTTCATAGAAAATCTGGAAAAACAACCACACACAAAATAGGCACGATTCCATTTCCTATCATCACCAATCAGTGGCGTAGCCACATGGTGGCCTGGGTGGACACATGCCCTACCCAGGTTTTCAGTTTATCCCTAATTAAGTATAAGATGCCATGGAGTTTGATAGAAAAAAGCTTATTGTGCCCTATCCAAACTCTTTAATGTGATCTCTATACTAGTGGTGCCCTCCTTAACCAGATTTTCTGGCTCCACCACTGTCACCAATGCGTACAACTGTGTCTTTCTCATCCATTGTCTGACATGTTTCCTCTAGGACTGCACAATTACTTTATCCACGGTCAATGCATGATTCTATATGTGAACGTCACCGACCTCCACATGATTACATCTAACCAAACTAATGCAAACTAAAGGTAAGGGTTCAATCTACTAACAAAATCAAGTTGTCGTTGTTTCAATTCATTGATTACAAATAATATGTTTTAGAGTTTATAGCATGGATTAGTTTTACACCCAACCAAACTTGCACCATAAGTGTGTAACATATATATGAGTCAGTTACATGATTTGAGTGGGATTCTGGGTGCGCACGTATATAAAAATAGTTGTATACTCAGGCTTAAGTTTTATTTGATGAAATACTCAAGCTTAAGTTAATCATTATCACAAATGTTCTTTTGTTAGACGTAGTCACCATCATGTCTTAAGCCTTGGTCCCTCACTATTTTTCTTGACTTCTTCTCCTGATGTATACTTTTTTGGACAATGGAATATCAAAGGATTTAATTGTTTGTGTTTGATGGATAATCGAAATGGAAGAAAGAATATAAAGATCATGAACTAGTTCTAAGACTATATCACCAAGAGCGATATAAAGATCCTTTAACAATTACCCTCCTATATTCTAAGATTAGAAGACAATTCAAGACAAAGAGAACATCTCAACATTTCTTTGATTCAATTTCTAGGTTCGATGTTCACCCCTTAAATAGGTTGAACAAGAGATTTAAAAACTCATAAAGAACTCATCTGGACACTAGAAAGTGAAAAAGTTGCATTCCTTAACTTTGACATTTAAACAAATTGAGAAAGCATTTAAAATGAGCCCCTTCATTCTCCCAGACTTAATTTTGAAGGAAAGAATATCCTAATCAAAGCCTAAGTAGCCTCAAAATCACACAAAATGTACCAATGTTGGTTTGGATTCCTTAGACATTGTTGACTTCAAAAGGGCATAACATCTTTATACCTTAAAACATATGGACTTAAAGTACTCACTGGAAACATACAAAAGACCTCTTTCAAGTCCAAGTGAATATTCTCAAAAATGTTGAATAGGAAATAAGTTATGGCTCACTAAAAATAGAACACAATTTTGAAAAAATCAGCAATGCACTTGATTGATTTAAGTCATCCACGTGAGACATGTATCTCCCATGCAATGTCACTTGCCATTATGATCTCCCTACAGAGGAATCCATGTCTCAAATGAAAGGAACAATGCATTCGTATCAATTTAGAGAACTTGTAACGCTTCATCCACTGCCTTATCTATCGCTCTTGATTCAACATCACATTCTTCATAAAGGATGGACCTCATTCTTCAAGCATCTCATCATCCAAATAAGGATCTTAGGTCCCAACATTAAAATTGCAATAACTGAATATTCTCGTAGAAGATTGATCTTGTAAGCACTATCACTAATGTGTTTAATAACTCAAAAACGACCATCGACTCTGGGCGCTAGCTTATTCTTCCTTTGACTATTGTTCCTTGCATAAGTGAAGCCAAAAACTGAATCTCCATCGTTGAATTCAGGTTGCTTTCAATGCTTATTAGCCAGCCCTTCACTAGTAGGATTCATTCAACTTCTCATTCTTACTCTGACTTTCTCAATAGTTTTTGCATAACCTAAACTCTCACCTTAGCGTATTGCTGCATCATTTTGTTCTTCTTCATAGGAACTCAATCAAGAGGTAGATAAGGGTTAATGCCATACATTACATCAAAAGGTGAGTGTTTTGTTGCATAAGTAAGCATTTTGTTGTAAGAAAATTCAGCATATGCGAGTTTCACATCCTACTATTTTTCAGTCTTGCTCACCAACCCCCTCAATAAAGCTCCAGGTATACTATTATTACCATCGTCCTAAGATCAATTTGTGGATGGCAAGAGTACTAAATAGTAACTTAGTTCCAACCAAACACCATAAGGTGAACCAAAAAGGACTCATAAACTTGTTACCACGATCCCTCACAATAGTCTTAGGTACACCATGCAAATGGGCTCTTTCCTTGAAGTATAAATCAACAATATGAGTATCATCATCAGTTTTGTGACATGACATAAAGTGGGCCATTTTAGAGAAAAACTCAATCACTACCACGATATCATATTTCACCCATTGATTTTGTGGTAATGAAACAATAAAATCCATTGAAACATCATCCCAAGGTTGCTCAGGAACTATAAGAGGTGTGTAGAACCTTTTATGGAAAGTACTCTTCACCTTTGATAGGTTACACAACGAGCTATAATGTATTGTAACATCTTTAGAAAATAGAAATATTTTGGAGTTTTTCAAGAGCTTTATTGATCCTAAAATGTCCATAACGTCCTCCTCTATGTGCTTCATGCACAAGCAAGTCTCTACTAGAAGTACTTAGGAATAAAAAGATGATTTCCTTTAAAAAGAATTCTATCCTACAACAAACAGCTCATGTTAAATCCACTATCACATTCTAGAATAATAGGGCCAAACTATGAAGCCTCGTCATATTTAAAACCCAAGTAGTTTCATGCTCAAAATAGATAGCATAAAGTATCTTCTTGTCAATTCATCATCAACTACATTACCATTGCCATCCTTGTACCCCAAAGAGAAGTAAAAGTGTTGGGAAATTGGGCACATATATAGGAAACAAAAAATGCTCATTTCCCAAAAGCAACAGAATCGTGTCAACAACATTGTATCTAGGAAGGAAAGGTTACAAGGTTATACCTAGTTTTGGAGCAAGTCCAAAGACATTACCCTTGCAGTAGCAACAACTTCTTCTTCAGGAAGTGTCACACTCCCTCAACAACAACAACACTTGAACTGTCATCCACCGACCTCCTGGTACATCACCACAGATAGTGGTTGACGATGTTCTCCTAGTGTCATACAACAACCACCCGTCTCTAGAATAGTTCACGCAGACCACCGAGAACTCCACGTTATGCTTCCAGAGCCAACAGGAAGGAGTTGTCCCCTTCTGTCAGTGTATTAGTCACCGACATCCACAATTGATCTCAGTTGTTCCCTCCCTTGTTATCCCTCCATTTAAGGGGTAGGACTTGCTTGATATCTCTATTGGTTATCACAACCAGAGAGGGAAACAATTGGCAGGGCCACTGATCTCAATTGTGTGTATTGGGAAGCCCACCAGTACCCCTCTATCTATAGGAGGGGTTAGGATCTGGGTTCCCAGTCTTTGTGGGAGTAGAAGGGTCCAGAATAATGAATGTTATAGAACATGTGCAATGTGAAACAATCATCTCGCACACCTAAATGGTCGTTTGGTGAGTGAAACATTCGTTTCACAAGTTTCCTATTCTGAATCAAATTGGTATTCAATGCCCGATTAATGCTAAACATAACATCAACATCAATCCTTGTTCCAATAGAATTGGCAATTGAATCAGGTGACTTGAGAAACGAACCAGTCATCTCACGTAGTAAAAGGGTAAGGTGATCTACCATAACCCATATTTCTTCATGACCTCTCTTAGTCCAGGGGAAACCCATCATAATGTCTATGGTGATCTACTCCCATTCCCTCTCAGGGACTCTTCATTATCTGTAGAAACTCATGGTGTTACTGGTGTTCGGCCTTCACCCTCGACATGTACGGAAACTGGGCACATGCAACACTATATCCTTCTTCATCCCAGGTCCTCAAGGTACCACATACAAACCTTAACCATCTTGGTAGTACCATGGTGTACGGTGTACTTAAATTCATGAGCTTCTGGTATGACATGATTCCCCAAGGGTGACTCCTTAGAAACCCTAAAACACTCTAGTAGTGGGTTTCACCTCCTTCCTTTTCCTTAGAGGTGTATTTGAGGTTCTTACAACCATCCTTCTATATCATCAAGCTCTGGGTTGGCTAACTGAGTATCCACCAACCTTACCAATGGGTCTGATTGTCTCTGGGTGTTAGCCATACCGGTCTCATCTTCTAACAAACTTAGGGTTCACCTAACAACCTCTCACATCCTCTGTATAGGATAAACAAAACAGTTGTATACCTGAGATGTAATTAGATGAGAACATCTTGTTACCATGTAAGCTTCCTTATGTTCTAGGTGATGGTGAAAACATAAACCTTCATATACTCCACTCATCATCCTCATCTTGGGTTTAGGTCTAGCTGAGTCAAGAAAACTTCGAGCTCATTATCTCAGTTATCAAACCCAAACTTATAACACATAGATTCCAAACTACTCTTGACAAGTGCATTCTCATATGATGGATACTTTAGTTCATTTATGCTTTCATACCATCCATCCAAAGTACTTTCAAAAGGGTGTGGCATTTCCTCTATCCTCAAGCATCATAGAAATGTTTCAACTCATATCACCTTGATCCTTAGTATATGGCATGTGTTTTGTCTTGTCTCTCACACCCATAACAAGATGAAATAAGCATTTGTCTATCGTCCAAATACATAGTTCATCCCATTCCAAGAGTAGATATGGTACACCACACATCGCCATTATACTTTCAGTCTAAGTTGAAATGTACTTCACATGACTCCTCATCATGAACATCTCCATTATGGGTCTACACCTATGGGAAGACTTTTCCCATCATCTCTGGCTCTTAACATATCTCTTCTATGTACAATCCTTAGTCATTACCTCAAGGTCTCTAGGGTTTCGGCACTTTTGCGGTAATCTAACCCTTATGCATCTAGGGAGTGCCTCTCACATTTACCCCTTAGGCCCCATGAAACCATGACGGTGGCCAACCTCATAGCCCATGATCCTTGGGAAAAGGTAGTTGTTATCTCCTGACACTATGGTCTCGTCATCCAGGTAACAGACAACTCCTACTTCCATCAGTCTTATCCCTTCCTGGCCTTAGTATCGACGTAGGATTCCATCATAGCACATCTCATCCTTGAATCCTCACCTGAATCTCCATCCTCTTTCTGGGCATCCATGGTTAACTTGCATCCCTTTATAGGAATCATGGCGACCTACCTAACTCGGTCTGGCCCCATACAAGCTACCTCCACGGCAACATATCCTCATGCCCCTGAGAGGTGGTCACACATGGGTCTATGGATTCATGCTCATACCTTGTGTTCTTACACTTAGCTCATTAAGCTCTTATAAGTGTCCTCTTTAGGTTACCTCAAATCTAAACAAGAGTTGGTGCTCACCCTACATAAAGGTTCCTTCCCAGGATGGAAGAAAACTATCTCTTGATAGTAACAAAGGTCACAAAACGTCCTCACTTCCAGGGTTTACATCATCATGTGCATGCTTAGCCCTACCATGCTACTTATGCACGTAGCTAGCAACAAGACAACCTACTAAGTGATGCTAAGTTCCTTGGTATGTCATACTTATTCCTTTTCCTCAACAATAAACCAATATCATACATGCATATGTCACCAACCTATGTGGTTCATAAAACATATACCTTAGTCCAAGGGGGTTTCCTTTTCCTCTAAACATGAGGGGGTACCATACTCGAATCCTTAGGAACTCAAACAGCATCATGAGCATTAGGTGCACCAGGTACTGCTACTTCCCCTCTTTGGTCTAGGAATCCTAGGTTCACTTTCTATGCATCAGTTGTCTGACTGCATGCTCAGTTGTTCAACCATGAACCAAACATGTACAAGGTATGACATATACTTCCTACCATTCTTCCACGTGAACAACACCTTAGATTCCTACACAAGAACAACCAACTGGGTGTGAGACCTCACAACTTGTTACCATACCTCTTCATGGAGGCCTCTTCCTCCAAGTCTATCTCTCTCTCCTCATCCTCCTACAAGAAGGTCCAATCTCAAAGCTCTCCTGATGGCATGAAAACACACGCCATGCAATCTTAAGCATGTAACTAATCCTTAGTTTGCACTTAAACTATTAAAAATTATGTCCATGACATATTGTTTACATGTTTTTCATTATTTGGTGGAGGATTCCTTAATCCTTATTAATCTTATCCCCTAACATAAGAGGTGGGGTGGAGAGAGAAAAACCCTAATATGTTAAAGTTATCCAATGAACTGGGTAGATAAGGGATGAAGCCAGATGAGAGAAGACCTAGAGGTATCTTATTTTGAGTTAAATCCTCTGATTTCAGCCAGGCAGTCACACGGATCTGGGAGTCCTCGTAGACCGACTAGTGGGGTGGAGGAAAATATTGCCATCCCCCAGATCGTGATCCTTTTCTAGACACCTCCATCTTTGGAATATTCTCTAATAACTCCCTTGGGTTCTAAAGAGTTTGTAAAATTTAATAATTATTAGAGATTAAATGGAAAACCACTGCTCTAATACCAATTATAATGACCCCGCTTCCCGATAACCCCCAATTAAGGAAGACCAAGAAGTCAAAGGCGTTATCCCAAAAACAAGATCAATGGTTTTGCAAATAATCAAAAATAATTAAAAAATTCTACAAAAGACTAAACTGAAATCTGGAATAGAAATTACTTTTCACATGCCTTTCAAAATTAGGAAATTGGAACTTCTACTCTCAGTAGAATTATATCTATCTAAATCCTCCTTTATGAATTAACTTTATTCTTCATAAGTTCCACTTTACTGTTTGTCCAATTTCAGATAATCCTAAAATGCTGATAAACAAAATGTCGGTCAGTATAAATGAATATATTGGTATGTGGGGACAAACAAAATATTGCACATAAGTTCTAACAACTTAATCACATCAAGTAGTTGTTAACAATGCATAATTACATTTTCAATGTGACTTCCCAACCGCTTTTACTCATACTCTGGGATATCCTCTCTTAGGGATTAGTCCTTGCAAGGGACATTAAGGCCACCTTCTCTATCCTGAGCTTGGTGCCTAGGGTCACCTCTCTAGGTGCCCATGGGTCTTCCCTCTGGGGCTTGACCACTCTAGACCTTCCCTCCAGGGCCTGGTCTTTGCATCATACATCCAGAGATGGTATGTAGGTTCGATACAGTCACACTTATACTTAATTGTTATACACAGAGTCACTTTAAAGATTGTAGTAATGAAACATCCAAGCAGTTTAGTTTTCATTGCAATCGATAGAATCCTCGAGAAACGTTGGGAAACATAATGTGGGTATTCATAATTTAACCACATACCTGTTTAGTAGAGTTCACAAGCAATAAGAAATTCCAACCAAGCAAGCAATCCAAGCAAGCAATTCAACCACACAATCACAAAATCCTAAAAAGCATATGTAACCTATTTACTACATACTTTATCAAGAATCTAGCTATTCAACTTGAAATTGCTTGCTAGGGTTTCTAATCCAGTTTAGGGTTTCATTAGTGTTTATCTACAACTTTTCATCATTATAACTACAAACCCCTAAAAATAGTAAAACTCAGTGCAAACCCTTATTATCTCATTATCATCTTCCTAATAGGCTTAGTATCAACTTAGTATCACTTCCCTATGATGAATTTCAAATTAAACCACATAAGAACCCATTAACCTTCAATTAGGGTTTCTAAGTTCATTATTGCATATTCATGTATACAAAACCCTAAAACAACATATTATCATCTTAATCAGATTTAACTCTTCTTCTTATTCTCAACATGTTACTGTATCTCAAAATAACCTAATCAAGACATTAAATCTGATTTTCCATCACAATTAGGGTTATATCATGGTTTAATACATAAACATGGGTAACTTAGTGCACGTTTAGAATTACAAATGATATCAGGCTTCAATTTTATTTTTATTAGATTCTACATGTTTTTCTGATTAATTTTCATATATTATTTGTCTTAATCGAAGTTACCAATTTATTTCTAGAATTTTCACAAATAAAAGTACCTTTTGGCCAATCACATGCTGCCACGTGTCCATTTCCTTTTCTTTTTTTTCCGACTACTTTTCTCGGCTCACGGATCTAGCCTTGGATCCGGTTCCTTCTTCACCCACCAACCCACCACATCCTTTCCTTGTTCACACGCGTGAGCTTCCGCTCGCAGGCTCTGCCTGCCGCTGGTTCCCGGCGAGCAAAGCCAGCCCCGGTCGCCCTCACCTCCTCGACCACCGACCACCACCCTCGCCAACCCAAGACACCCTCGTGTGGTCCTTCCCGCTTGAGAGAGTCGATGCTGAGGCCTGATCCTCATGTCCCATGTTCCTCCACAGGAATAAAGTACATGGAGCGCGATGGAAGCTCCACGCCCAAAACAACCCACAAGAGGAAAAGGCTTGCCGCGAAGCTGGGGGTTATGATCCTCTCATTGGCCTCATGTTGGGATTAACACATCTTATATAGGCATGATTGTAGGGAATATTACCCTTCCATTCTCCCAAACCAACTGGGATTTGGGAAAATCCCTTTCCCACATGGAAACATGGGAAACTATGGACCATTGGGTTTGGTTTCCTCTCCCGCATCTAATGGAGCAGTCCCCAGGTTCGCACAGGGATTGTACTTCGAGAAAATTGATTGTGAAAACTCCCTTTACTATTTCCTTTTCTGACCCCAAATGAAGAGCATCCACCATTGGATCAAAATCCAACGGCTATCAGGCCATGTATTAGAACAAAGATTTCTTGAATAAACATGACATTAAATAAATCCTCTTCACTTTAGGAAAACTTACAAAATACATATATCCTAAAATGCTTATCCTTTTGATCCCAAATTTTAGGGGAAAGTTCATAATGTATTAAACTACTTGTGTACTAAGTTTGGGACTCAAACACGAAATTATGAGAGATTTTTCTTCAAAAGCAAGTTATCACTTATTAAGGCATATTTTATGCATATTTTCTCTATCCTATTCTTTTATTCTCTTTATATGGATTCCTTTTACCATTAGAAACCATATAGAGTCGAAATATCATCCATGATGGTTCCATTATCCATATTTCCACATATTTCTTATATTTTCATCATTATCTCAAATTTCCTTCTTAATAATGCATTATTGGATTTCTTTTTTTTCTTTTTATCATATTGGACTCGTTAACATATTATGATCCACGAAGTCACATGCACAAAGGAAATATTACAAAGGAAATCCCCTCAATACACATAAATCATACAATTCCCATAATCATACATTTATTGGGGAAATTGCATTTCTAACCATATGAACCCAAAAATTGGGGTTGTAATAGTGATGGTGATGCTTCACCTTATGCATCCATGATCCAATGGGGATGTCGTGAGTTAGGGTTTGGGTATGAGTGCTGATTAGTAACATTAATATAATTTATTTTGTTGAACCTAACTCTAATGAAAATAGATATAGATGAGTATTCATGTTTAACCTTCTTATATGATGGCATGATGGTGAAATAACCTCCTTACTATGATCATAACCTTAATGTGTTAATTGGTGGTTGTCATAGACACATGGTTTTGATAATTTCTTATGCTAAACATGCACATTATGAATATGATGAAGGTTAATCATATCTAGATTCCTTGCATGTTGATGTAATAAAGGAATGTTCTTAATGTTAATATAAACCTGCTATGATTGTTTCTCCTAGCTCATTAATGCAATATTTTGTTGATCTGGTGTATTATATGTAAGTGATGTTGTTGAGCCTTGTTATAAGGCATGCAAAGATAATGATGATCTTGTAGGGAATAGTATGGTGGTCTTAATGACCTTTGGGCATGGTTGAGCCCTGAATGAGGTGTAATCCTCTTGTGTTGATAGGGGTTGATGCCCTGTGATATTGTGAAAAGGATTTATATCTTGTGATAGTATGATGAATAGTGTGGTCTCATGAATGGCAAGTGAATAGTACCATGTGATGATGATTTGAGAAATTATGTTCAGACGTTTTATATCTTTTGAATTTGTGATACTTATATGCTTGCTAGAAGTGAATTAGGGTTTGTATGTCCACTTGTTTGATGCAGCCTTAATTCACCCAATTGTCATAACTAATCAAGTGCAACTTTAATCATGTAGTGCCCTGTACTGTAGAGCCATATTCAGTGTCAGAACTTGCTGGATGGTGAAATGAGTATTCCTAAGGGAAACTTGGAGTGCATACTGTTGAGTATGTGGGGGTGGCAAGTTGAGGATATATTCTTGTCATCCACAATGCTAGTTATGGAGGATGGCTATGGTCACGCCTCAAACATTTGATGTGATTGAGGACAAATGTGGTTGTACCTCAGATTAGAGGGTTTTGTATACCCTGGCTGTTAGTGTCATGACCTATACTAAGGGTGGACTAGTGGTTAGCAGCTTGAGTATATGTCACTATAGTGGCAGCTTTGACTGATATGTCACTGCCTTTTTACTCGTACTGACTGAAGGGAAGAAATCTTAGGATACTGACACTCCTAGATCTTGTACGGAACCGAATAGCCCTTTGTAGTGGTCAGTTGGAATTTGGATGGCATGATTCAAATTTCTCAGTGCATAATAAAAGATATAATACAGTTGTATAGCATATTTGTTTAGGGTTATACATGATGCTTCACATTGGATGATAACCCTTATTTGTTCTCTTTACATAAAGATGATGCTTAGTGTAATTAAGAGATAATAGATATACTTATGTTGTGGATATGCTTAAGATTGTACATGTGTACATACACTAGCCATGCATATGTTGATATCTATACTGCTACTACTAATTATAATTATGATGCTAGCTATATTATGTTGTTAGTTATGTTTAGCATGCTAGACATGCCTCTGTAATTAGAAATGCCTATAATGTTAATCATGCTTATGCAAATACTCGTGCTTATGTTGTTAGCTCTGCTTATGATATTAATATGTTCAAACTGTTAGACATGCTAATGTTGTTAGATATGCTTATGATGTTAGACTTATTCATGTTAATAGAGATAATATGCTACTAGACTTGATTATGCTAGTTATGCATATGCTACTGAATCTCTTATACGGTTAATAAGGCAAATGACGATAGTCTTCTTGATGATGATAATTGTTATTAGCTCGTTTATATAATTTGTTAATCATCAGTGTTGCTGAGCCTATTTGTTAAATTTGATTAAACTACTTAAAACTGTTTATTTATTTAAAATGTTGTAATCAATTAGCATTGTTGGAGGTTATATCTCTTGCTGGGACATGAGTCTCACCCTTGGGGTTCACCACATCCTTTTAGGTAATCGGCAGTGATGACAACAGATGCGTGGAAGTAAAGAAGAAGTAAAATAATGAATCTTTGAGGAAGTTGATTAGATGTCTAGTGTATCCTAGAGTCATCCATGTACTCTCAAGTCTGGGAAAGAACAGTTTATATATGGCGTTTTAAATGAAATAGACTTTTGTTAGCATATTAATGCTTGTTTGTATGGCATATATGAATATTGTTCTCCTGTGTATATATGTTGTGGCTAAGGTGATAAAATAATTTGTATCAAATTCTTGGCATAGTATTGATACAAGAAAAATGTTTGGGCTATTATGCAAATGTTTCTGAGTGGGTGTTGATGTTGAAATTGGTTTTAATTTACCCATATTTTTTAGGTATGTGATTAATTAGTGATTGATTGTGTTTTATGTTTTGAGTAATCTCGTTTAGTGTAATGGGTTACCACATGAATGACCATGGTCGTGGCCATCACCACAGCCGTGGCCCTTGAAGACTGCCTCACCTATGGTGCTCCCTACACCCGTGGTGATCTGAAGACAAGACGACCTCCATACTGCCTCGCCTATGGCCTCCTCCTCCAACACGGTCGTGGTACCCCTTACCCAGCACGACCCTGGCACCCCACCACGGCCGTGGTCACCACATATACTTAGCATTTCCACTCCATTTCACACCTCGACCATTCCATACAACCATGACTGTGCCATGCAACCCCCACCATGGCCGTGGCACCTCAACACGGCCGTGGTGACCACCTAACCCTACCCATTTTCTACACCAATTTTCCTATTCTACCCCTACTTATCCTAGTGCTTCCCCACCACCTATATGTACATAGGTGGTAGTTGGAGCACGGAGGTTACACTCCCCTAGCTGTCATTACTCCTCCTCACCCTCTCTTGAGCATTCATTGCATTCCCCTTGCATTAATGGTCTCCACCCACCACTTCCGCCATAGAAACCTAGTTTTCTAGGTTTTCTACCATAACCCCCTCCATTTTCATGCTCATCAGCCATCTTGGAGGAAGGAGGTCACCCTACAACATCTAGGAGGTGAAGAAGGAGGATCTACTTGAGCTCCATGGAGTCTCATCCCCTTCTTCTCATTTCTTTTGCCTCTTCTTTGATTATGTCTCGCTAAGCCCCTAGTGGTGGGTTGTTTGGGGTAAAAATGTGACTTTGATACCATGTTGGGGGAGAATAATTTGTGAACATAATTTCATTCTATGATGACTGCCTTTGCTTCTATCTCATTTCCCATTATCTTGCATGTGAATTTTTCTCTTAAACTTAAATTGCTTGCTTTGTGATGTTTGATGACACTTAGCTTCTAAGAGGAATTGGTATGTATGTAGCAATCTTAGAATGGCTCCTAGGTCCAATTAGTGGATCCCTAGATAGCTCCTTTGTTCCTACATACATATCCCTCCTTCTACAAGTGAGTGTGAGATCTAAGTGACTAGTGTAAGTGTGATTAGTGCAATTTCCTAAAGCTTTCTAAAGGCTAGATGGCTAGTAGCATGAGCTGAAAAACCCTCATATCTACTCCCATTTCTACCCTTGACTCTCAACTTCTCTAATACCACTTACCCTAGAAACCTAGACTTGACAAGTCCTAATAGAATTACACCTAACCCTAGTTCTCCAACTAATAGTATAGGGTACATTCTAATAACATTTGCCTTGTTGTTTGGTTTGGTAATATAGATTGAATTGTGATAATTGCATGTCATGTTGACACCCCCCAACTAATATAAAATCACATTCCCAAACGGCCCACCTACCTAATCCACTGCTTAAAACCCACATTAACCTTCTTGATTATTAATGCTAGTGTAGCTTAATTGTCTTTGTTTCTTTTAGCTAATTGCTTAGTCTTGCTAGTTAGGGTTAATCTAGATCCTTACTTGCTTTAGTGGTTAGCTTAGTTCTTAGTTGATAATTTCTTTGCTAGAGTAGAGTAGATCTGTGACGTCTGTCTCGCGAAAAACAAGATCAACGAATGTGGAAGCGATTAGCAGTGGAATTATCAAAAATCACTAAAAATTAAAACTTTTGTAAAGAGACCATCAAACGATAAAACTCTTTCATAAAGAACATGCCAAGTTGTTTACAACATATTTCATCATTACATCTCGAGAATTACAACATCAACCACCTTATTAACTGTACAAGGTAAGATACAAAATCTCGAGGCATCATGCCAAAACCTCAGATATACTGACTCCTAGGACATGAGAGTACAGAGACGACACAGGACATACGATCTACACATCTTGACAGACAGTGTCTCCACCTGAGGATCACTGTTGTCTCTGAGATTGCTGTTGTTGCTGCTCACCCACTGATGGGTTCCTTCGTCCTCGGCGTCTACCTAAAAAGTCGAATCCCACGGGGGGTGAGACAATTTGAATAATTGTCCCAGCGAGAGTTATAACTCTCCACCATAAGTTTTGTTTTTGCAAAAATGGAATAACATAAAACAGTAGAATTATAAATATTCAACAGCAGGTTTAACATTGTATGAACTAAGTGAAGCAACATCCTTATAAGTAATCATTTCAATTATAACTTAATTGAATGATAAGACATATAACAATAAGGAATATGAAGAACATGTATACTAGTTACTTAGCTTGGAGCACTATGAACAATGTATCATCAATCATTGTTTCTCGTAGTTCAACCTAAGAAAATATGATGTGCGGCTGATTACATTTTTCAAACATATTTATTATACCCTGAGGAGATGAGTTACACCTCTCATACTCCAATTGACCATCATTAGATCTCAATCGGTACCATACATAGGTCATCAGGAGAGTTGGATTCCTCTGACCTCATCACTCCTCAGTCAGTATGAGGATCAACATGCAGGACATCTCATGTCTCTGCTACAATAGCTTTCCAGGGTATTCTGGCAACTTCGCTATTTAGAGCTATAGTGGCATTCTTTACTCTCTTCGCCATCGATGGATTTCTTGTTTATCTCTCATCGATGTGGCATTAACGACGTCATCGGGAGATTCGTGATACATCATCCAGGCATAAGCATATAATGAAGGATTGAGAGATTAGTGGTACATCTCCTATCAAATCCAGAATTAGGACGTAAGGATATTCGCATCCATAACCCCCACATACTCAAAAGTATGTGCTCCAGGAGTTCCCTTAGGAAAACCTGTTTCACCATCATGTTATTTCTGGCAATGATGGATATATGGTCAGGGCTCTATATGACATCTTGATTATTTAAGTACATTATAGCATTCTTTAGCATCAAGCATGATTTCAGACATAAATCAATAAAACAAATGCCATAAAGAAATAGTACTATTTGTATCAAGTTCACCTCACATACTTTCAACATTGGGATATCAATCCCTAATCATCTCATCATTGTGATTCAGAAATGTGGGTATTCAAATCCTTGAATCATCATAACACTTGTTACCAAGTAACATCTCATCATCCAGTCATTTTAACAGTATGACTATTGATAATAACAATGCATATATATCTCATGGCTCATTCAGCCTATCAAGCTCATATGATACCATTTACCAGGTAATATAGAATATAATTATACTTGAAGCATATAAAGTATTTTCAATACATAAGACATCATAATCCTTACCTGGATATGATCACCTCTTTATGAAAACCTGCATGGTTAACATTTACTGATAACATTCACATTGTAAATATCTCAGGGCAATACAAGTTCCTTTTCAAATATATATAGGACACCACGGCCGTGCCACCTTGCACGGTCGTGCAATAGTAAGCCACCACGGCTGTGCTTCATTGCACGGTCGTGCAACAAAGGGTTCACCATGACCGTGTCATAATACCACGGCTGGTTTCTAGGGTTAGGATTCCCACTCAATCCAATTGGAGTTATTCAACCTCTTAACTTGACCAAGAATAGTGAATACTTATCTCATACCTTAATCATGGAGTTTCATGCTTGAAAGCATAACTCAGAATTAGGGTTTACTTGTTCATATTATCACTTCACTCTAGATAGGGTTTACTATTCATGTTGCATCACATTACCCTAGATTAGGGTTAAGGGCCAACAACCTTGTTACTTATGGTTTAGGTTCATGATTAGGGTTTCATGATCTCTTTTCTTAAGGATCATACCCTTGTTCATTACATGAATCAAACTCAGATATTAACCCTATAATATCATTCTTCTCCATCTTGATTAGATCATTTTAACCCTATCAAATGACATAATGTATTAAGTCATTGTTCTTGTAAACAATTAGGGTTTCTTCCCTAATTGACATTAGTCAGTTAGGTACTATTAGGGTTTTAACCTTTGTGCCATCATTATGTATGAAGATTACTCTCATTCATGTTCTTAATGAGGTTAAGATTCATTAATCATTATGATTAGGGTTTCTATGATCTCGCAATGAGGGATCATACCATAATTATGTGTATTCATACATGTTGGGAGTATATTACTTGATTCTCATTCATATTAGGAATCTTCTCTCTCCTCTTATCATTAGATGATGTTCACATCTATAATGATTAGATTAGGTCAAACCAATCTTGATAACATAAGTCAAGTCATCACTAATATGGTCATTAGGGTTTGCTTGATCAAGGGGTGTTGACTACTGAAACCCATCAAGGTTACTTTGGTAATGTCCACCATTGTTCATATTATGCATCAATCCATTAATTACTTAACCCCTTAATGTATTTAGGTATCATTAGGGTTTATATTAATCAACCATTGAACCATCTAAGCCTCTAAAGCATTAAGCATTCTTGACCTTAAAAGACCCCAAACGGTTTTGCACTTTCAACCACCAAACGGTTTTGAAACCGTTTGGAGTTGTTGACCATTTTTACCCTTTGACTTTCAAGACTGTATGGCCAAGTATACCATCAAAACCGTTTGCCCTAGGTGAGGTGAAAACTGTTTAGTCCCGTTGACCGTTTGGCTATTTTGACTTTTGAAACCGCATGAACAAATCAACCTTGAAACCGCATGGCCACCAAACGGTTTGGGATTGTTTGGTCCAAACATCCTCAAAACCGCATGGACCAAAAACTGTATCAATTCTTCCAATTGCTTTAGGGTTTTCAATGTTGAACCCCTCAATTGTTCATGCCAATTTTAACTACTTATCAATTGAGCCAATTAGGTTAACTATTGATTTGACTCTCAATTGATCCTCAATTGGTCACCAATTAGGGTTTAGATTGATTGGATTAGGGTTGGAATCGATCATCCTTCAACATGCATCTTGGGATCGTTTTGACATCCTCCAAACAGTCTTGAGACCGTTTTCTCAAAGTCATATAAAAAACTAACTCAACCTATTAAGGATTGAACCATATATTTGATCATTAGGTCACTAATCGATTATATTTCAACTTATTGCATTTCAATCTTCAACCACTTAACCATAGTCAACCCTAGACCTTCAAATGGTCTTGGATGACCACCAAACAGTTTTGAAACCATTTGGACATCCTCCAAACGGTCTTGAGACCGTTTTCCCATGATGTCATCAAAAACCAAGTCAATTACTTAAGGGTTGAACCCTAGGTTTAGTCACCAAATCAGCACTTGATTACTCAACAACTTGATATGATTGGACCCTTAATTGGTCAACCCTACTTAACCCTAGACCTCCAATTGGTCTTAGGATGTCACCAAACGGTCTTGAGACTGTTTGAGTGATCCCCAAATGGTGAAACCGTTTGTGCCACTCAACCCAAACTTCAACATGATTGGTCCATTGAAATCAGCTATGAACCCGATTAGGGTTTAGGTGATTATAGTGCCTTCAACTTGCAATTTACTTAAAATTAATTAGTGATTCTTGGTGGATGATTAGTCCATAATGTGTAAAAAAAACCTCCAAATGGTCAACACTTGGTCAACCCATCCAAATGGTCTTGGAGATCGTTTGCTCCAAACGTTCTTGGTTGAGATCGTTTACTCTCAAACGGTTTTGAAACCGTTTGCTTCCAAACGGTTTTACAAACCGTTTGGGCAAGAGGTGGAGACTGTTTGATAAAGTAAGATAAGGATTAACATTGGTATTAACGCCACCTTCTTCTACCTTAAGAACATGGTCTGTTCTTCACCGTTTTTATTGCAATAACACATAGAAACGTCTAAGGAAGGGAATCAAGCAATGTTTTTATAGGAAGAAGATACATAAGCAAAGCTTTAAGGTTTAGAGTTATAAAACCCACCTTAGAATCTGATCTAGAGCTCCAAGCTCCGTATCTTTAATGGTGGCTTGAGCTCCAGAGGTCGTCCAAGGTCCTTTCTTCAAGAATTGGATGGAGAAGATGGCTAGAAACAAGAGTTGTGTAAGGAAAACTAGCAAACCAACCTTGTAATGGGATCTCCTCCATGAATCCGAGCAAGAAGATGACCAAAACTTACCTAGATGAACTTGGTCCTCCTCCTCTGCTCCTGAGCTCCTCCTAAGTCGGTCCAAGCAAGAAGATGAGAAGAGGAAGTGAAGGAAACGATCCCTTGCCTTGAAAAAGGGATGTGCTTATATATTTTGGGCTTATTTCAAGATAATGATAATTACTTCCTTATTTTTCATATGGGTCCTTCTCCATTTCTTTGCCACGTTTCTCTCCCTCCTTATCACATGCAACACTTATCTCTCAACCATGGTTTAGAGGAAAAGAAGCCAAACACTTATTAAGTTACACATATAGAAAGGGTCGTTTTGTATACATCTTGATTATTTACTTACAAAGGTTACCTTTCTTATTTGATCACTATGATGAGGTGCCCTCCTCATCATCTTTGCTCTAGTTGATTCCAAGAATCATAAAAGATACTCTAGAGGGTGTATTTTACATGTTGCACCCTATGTGTTGGGTAAATTGCACTTTACACCAAAGCTAGGGTTTAAAGCACAAGGATTGCTCTACAAGCTGCATCTTGGTGCCCAGGCTTGGAGAATCCATATCACTACATCATATTCATTCTCATGATATCTTATCATTAGAGGAACATCTTAACATGTGCAATTTGCAAGTTAAACCCTCTAATTGGGTAATTTGCACATAGGTCCACTTTTAACAAAACAATATTACAACATTGTTCAAAAAGGACAGAAATGGAAATATAAGTTCCTCAGAAGCTTTAATTACATATAAAAAGATAATCACAAGCATCTAATCACATGTCTTAAGTAAAACACCTAGGGTTAGGTCATAACCCAGGTCAGGGATGTTACAAGATCATCTTGCTATAGCTTAGTTGATTTCTTAATCTAGCTTCTTAGATCCAACTTGCTTAGGATAACCTAGTTTTTGGTAATCTAGTTTTCATATTGCCTTTAATTACTTGTTGTGTAGTGTAATCAAACCAAAACCCCTTTTAAACACTTCAACTCTAGTCTCCGCTTTAGGAACATAGCCAACACCACCTAAGCTCTAGTGCCCCCTCTATCCCTATGGTTTGACCCCTTTACTTGACTCTCACCTATACTATAACATGACCACGTGCGCTTGTGGGAGCATATTTTAGTGTTTTGATTGAGTCTTTTTAGGGATTTTTATAAATATCAAAAGATCTCGAGTGTGTTTGAGTTCCATGGGGTGCATCTAATCAATCCTAATTGGTTAGTATGTGCACCACCTTTGGCTTGACACACCAGTAACCACCTTTCACATTCATTCTAAAAGGTACATTATACATCAACATGTACTAGCCTAATAGAATAATTTCTCTCCCACTAAATCTAGTGAAGATGCTTTTGTCATATTGCTCAGTAAATAAGACTTGTATGTTTCTATTGGTTCAGTAACCAAAAGGGTCTAGATAACCATCATATGAATTATAGAGATGGATTTCTCATTTATGTGCTCTAGATGACAATGATATATGCATTTATCGTTTGAGTTATCAAGTCATTTAGTATATGTGTCATACATATTTGTCTCTACAACTATCACTATAGATTGTGAGACATAGGGCATTTCCATAAAGATCATATCTTTTAAAATGAAACATGATGTCCTTTTCACACAAGACATATAATGTTTTCACCAATGGCAGGTAAATAATAACAATTCACTAATTCTTATATGTGCCCATGAATGACATCTTTCAACTATAGTGGTAGCAACCCTTGCTCCGCATAGTTCTAGCTTATTTTTTATCAAGTCCTGAAGTAAAGATCTCTATCTCTTTCTTCTTTCTAAGATCTTATATATAGAGAGGATAATTCCTTTACCAACGTCAAACTGGTGACAATGTTGGCATTTCCTTTCCTTGAACATTTAAGTGAAAAGGACAGATGCCTTTTAAACTTGGTCTTCACCTTATCTTGAGTGCATTAGACTTGGACTTCAGCTTAGCCTCAAAACACTTCTTGGCCTTGCCTTTTCCCTTGGACTCACTTCCTCTTATCATCATCAGGGGATTTTCCCTTCTTCGTTCATGATTTGGCATAAACATGCCGATCATTTTATAAACTGGCTATGTGATTCATACAACAATTTGTAGAATCATATCAATAGTCAATTGTTGACCTAAGAGAAATCCTAGACTCTCCACATGTCCAATCACATTGAGCACATGGAGCTCTACCGGATCTCCCTCCACCAGTTTGCACTTAAACAACACTTTGCTAACATTATACCTTGTTTTCTTTACATGTTTCTTAAGATGTATTACCATATAGAGAATGGCCATGTCATAATGTTGTTTATGCAACTCATAATTCATGTTGCATAATATAAGGTACTCAATGTCTATGGAATCATTGGCATGCTTCAAGTAAGAACCCATTTCAGCCTTAGGTGCATTTAGAGAGGGTTAGTCTGGCTTTGGTCTTTCAAGGACATAGAGCATTTTCTTATTGAGAACACTTCTCAAAGTCCTAAACTAGATTTGGAAAATTATCCCATTTTGTCCTTCTTTTAGACTGATCACAATTATAACATGTTTATCTACAAAAAAATATTGCAATTTTCAAAATATTTTTTATTTGGTTTGATTTGATAAATTTGACAATATGAATTAGGTTTTTAATTAACTGTGGATCCCTCTATTTTGTTCAAATAGATAACCCTCATGTATCAATTTGGAATATTGCAGCGTACAATCTTCTAATGAGACAAGATCTAAAACAATTCAACTATAACCCGACCAACGCCTGAGTCCATAGTCAATCATTAAGGTAGGCAACTTTTGCCAATTGCATTGCATGCAAGTCTTGGATAGATGATATGTGCAACTCATTGCCATAATCATATACATGCCTCTGGGCTTAGACGCTCTAAGAATCTCTAGTTAAGTATGACCCAAAAGTCGACACAATAATAATGCACCCTAGTAGGGCTGAAGCTACATTACTACCATCACACTTCTATGAGATAGACGACACACCACTCTAGGGTGTAACCTACGTTTGGTCAATCAATCTTTTCATGTGTGCTCTTTTGGAAAGCATCTAAGACTTAATATTTTGAGTGATTTTATATATAAATTTATACATATCCATGCACCACATACTAATAGTATGTATCATATACATTCTATAACCACAATGAGAATATACAATCAGAAATATACAAGCAATGGTTATGGCTAATCTAATGCAATTCCTTGGAGCCACAAGTAATTGCTACCACCTAAGGTACACACCATATGCAACCTATTGTTGATGAAGGTTTGTGCTTGGTCCAATCCTAATTGATTGGTTCAACACTTGAACCAGTCAGTTCTCCTCTTGGTCACTCAGTTGGGCTTCTAAAGCGGTCGTCTGGTCTCCTCCAGTCTATTGGTTGGACCACCAGTCCATCAGTTTGCCTTTTGTCGTTTGGCCTCATTGGTCCTCCAAACAGCCGGTTCGTCTCACGAGCCAGTCGGTTCATCCCATGAGTCAGTCGGTTCGTCCTACGAGCCAGTTGGTTTGTCTAGTATATAACATCTTCTCACGATGATGCATAAATTAAAACTATCCTAAATCTTTATTACATTGTAAAAGGGGAAAATTTTGATTTACATTCGATGGAAAATAGGAAGAAGAACATTAATTTATATTTGGAAAGAGGAGAAAGGATTGGTACGGAGACTGATTAATAATAGGAATAAACAGCCACAACCAAGCACACACAAATATGAGGTTTTGGCCATGACCATGCTAGCATCCACCATCAAAGCACTTTTAGAGCGACACATATGTATTTCATATTGTATCATGTCATATCATACATATATTGGTTGTGATCATATGTGGTATTTAATCAGATATGCACATTAACCATTTTAATATTCATATCGCATACAATAAAATAATGAAAAATAAATTTGGTAACGTCGGTTTAGATCCCAAATATACTATAAATTAACATGGCTCTGATACCACTATTGGGATATTAGGCACAAATATAGGCAGTAGAAACAAAAATAAATAAATGCTTGTTTCCCAAAACCAGCAGAATCATGTTAAGAACAATGTATCTAGGAAGGAAAGGTTGCAAAGTTATACATGGTCTTGGAAAAAGTCCAATGACATTACCCTTGTAGCAACAACATCTTCTTCTTCAAGCAGCGTCACACTCCTTCAACAGCAACAACACTCGAATTGTCGGCCTCCTAGTGCATCCCCATAAAGAGCGGTTGATGATATTCTCCTAGCGGTAGACAACGGCCTCCCACCTCTAGAGTAGTCCACATGGACCAACGAGAACTCCATGTTGCGATGCCAGAGCCAACATGAAGGAGTTGTGCTTTTTAGTCAGCGTACTAGTCACTAACATGCTCTCCCACAATTGATCTCAATTGTTCCCTCCCATGCTATCCCCCTTTTTAATGGGTAGGACTTGTTTGGGCTCTCTATTAGTTTCCACAACTAGAGAGGATAATAATTTCCAGGGCCACTGATCTCAATTGTGTCTTGGGAAGCCCCCAATACCCCTCTATTTATAGGAGGGGTTAGGATCATGGTTTCCAATTTGTGTGGGAGTAGAAGGGTCAATAATCATGAATTTCTAGAACTTGCACAATGTGAAACGGTCGTCTCTCACACCCACACAATCATTTGGTGAGTGAAACAGTCATTTTGCAAGTTTCCTGTTCTGAATCAAATTGGTATTCAATGCCTGATAAATATTAAACATGACATCTAAATCAATCTTTGTTCCAATAGGAAACTGAACCGGGCGACCTGGAAAATGAACATGTCATATCACATAGTGAAATGATCATTTCACATTGTAAGACATCCGTTTCACAAGTGAGATGGTCATTTCACTTGTCCAATTAAAGCAAAGTTCAACCAATACTGATTCAAGTTGACTTGACACTCCAACCAATCGTCTCAACACTTGAACTGGTTGGTTCATAGCCCAATTAGACAATTTTGAACCTCAGTTGTTTAATTGAATACCTAAACACCTTTAGTAATCAATCTAAATATCATTCATGAATTAACTCCTTTAATCCAAGTGTATCTTATGTGTGTGGCCTTATAGGTCCAGAATTACGTTGGTAATGAATTTCTATAACAAACTTATGACATCACAAGCAAAGAATGGTGCTTAGTTGCACATCATTTCTACCCAAGTAATTGAAAAAGTTGGAGAACAACTTCAACCTACAATCTATGATTAGTGTTATCATGATTGTATAGTTCCTTTGTCTCTGATATCTAGATTGAACTTGAGGCATGGAATTGTCATCCTCTCAACGTTCAACTATGTTCCTTGAACTAGAGCAGATTGTCCGAGATGCATGTGAGTTCACATATCATATATTGAATCACATGGGTATGGTCGTACAATTCTCAGTCTCATTTATTAAGAGGCCTTGGATATCAATCTCTTATAGGAGGGACAAATCCCATCTACATCACTCACACTCAGTCCCCATGTGTCACACTAAACCCAATCATCACTGTTATAGTAACCCTCATTTTAGGATGACGTTTGATGATGTCAAAGTACATGAATGAAATGTGATGAATGTAGTGACTTCAGGTCTAAGAACCACAATCACTACTATCACAACGAGAGATGATTCTGACTACCATTCCATAGTCTCTATCACTCTCATTGTGGATCTGTCTGATACACCATTCTATAACATGTATCTGTGTGCTTGACTTGATATCACATATCATGACTAATGAGATTCTATCATCAGTCAATACACACTCTAGTCTTATGTATTACTGTTGTCTATTTTTCTTCTCCGATATTATCCAACTAGGGACACAACAAGAATTTATGTACTCTTATCATCTGATGATCTCATCATTCAAGTCATGTATTTGAAAACATACATCATTGAGTAACATCATTCTTTAGACTTCTACTATGTCTCTCTCATAATCTCATGACTGATACAAACATAATAGATGGAATTATCTATTATTATTATAAAATTATGTATCTAATGCCAGACTCCAATCATCATATGATTGGCTCTCTGGTCATACATATCAACAAAAAGATGATAGAAACTCAACCCATTTAGTATGTGTAAGGAGTGGAAACTGAGAGGGGATTCAATCCATACTTAATTAAGGAATAAATCCATCTAATCCAAACACTCTAGAAAGTATTTTGGATTAGGTGAATTTTTAATATCTCAAAATAATACTAATCAAGCAACATGAAAATATCCCAAAAAAATGATAACTATTACATTATATAAATATAATCGATTTAATTGTTCCTCACTGTTTAAGAATGGCATGATGATGAATCCCTAGTATGGGTCTCCATCTTGTGTTATTTTGCCTTTTCTTCACAACAAGATATGTAGAATGCATGCTATTTCCAAATAATTATATTTTATGACAAATGCACTTATGGTTTCTCTTATATATTTTTATAGGTACTTTGGCAATTAGTTATGGAAGTGAGGGAAAGAGGATGAACCTAGAACTTTCCCAGACATAAAGGAGTCAAAAGTGAGTCCTAAATCCGCCCAACCTACCACAAGTGACCAAGGATCAAGTTCAAGTAAGGATCACATTGGATGAACACTTACAAGATCAAAGTACATGTCAAAGCCCTCAAAATAGTTGTGGTACATTGAAACAATCGTGCTACTAGAGTAAACATTACAACATCAAAGAAAGTTAGCCACCACTTCCTTTAGTCATCAGAACGACTGTGGTGCTTGGAGCACATCACAGTCGTTCCAACCAGCAAAATTATGGTGACCTGTTTTCAACTTAGCCATCTAATTAGGCTTTACTTGGACGATTACATTCTTAATTAGATTGATCAATGTTTGAGCTTGGTTAATGATGGTAGTCCAATTATGATGTTTTAAACTTAATGAAAAACTCTAATCATCATTTTATTTCAATAATTAGGATTTGATAAATGTAAACCCTAATCAAACAAAATTAGGGTTTTGGTAGCATATGAATACATAATTTGATATATACAATGGTGTAGTAAATGATTTTTAGTATTTTTATTTATAAATCTATTTTTTCTAAAATTTGGATATAGTTTGGATAGAACAAATATAAGTGTTCTTAAAATATAATAGTTCTTGAATGTTTCCTAACCTGAATGTTTCGTGACCTATTAGTTGGTTGAGTTTCTTCATGACAAACTCATCTGACTATGCATTCATACTAAAATATAACAGTATAGTATTTGATTTTTATCTATTTATTGATACATCCAAATGATCTAAAACTTTACCATATCTTAGAAACTTAACTAAAGACAACATATAAAATTTTCCAAATTTTACATGATATAATAGTGATCCAGAGTGTTTTGTTGGCCAAGCTTCTTATCAGTAACAACTCGACCGACCAACCATTTAGAATTAAAAAAAAGTTTGAAAAATGGTTTTTTACTTGTTTGTAATTTTTTTAAGCACCTTAATTGATCTATATCATCAGCCTAATACCCTAATAGCTCCCACAGTTTGTCATTCCTATCCAAGATATTGAATTCTAGAAAAAGAGGGAGTATTAGAGTTTTGAAGAAGAAATCATTGGAAATTCTTATTTAGGATTTCAAATTACTAAAGCTTACAAATTCATATAATTTCATCAACCCTAGATAGATTTTTATGGAAAATCTTATGTGCCCTATCTAAAATTTGTCCCTCCTCTAATTTGATGAAAAAAGGATATTAAATCACCTAGTTTCTCTTTATGTCTTTCCTTTCTTTTCCTCCTTTTCTTGGTTCTCTAAGTTGAAGAGAGACAAAAAAGGATTTAATCCATGCAAGTTGGTTGGATTTCTAGAAATTCATATTATAAACAAAGTTCTAAGGTACTTGACACATGAGGTGAGTGTTCATATCCCTCTTAATCTCTATAATCATGTTGAAAACTGATGCATCCCTATTTTAGGGCTTCATCTTGTGCCTTATTGCATGATAATCACATCTAAACACTTCAGATTACAAGTTATTCCCCGCAATATGATCTTTTATGATAAATGCACTTATGCCTCCTTTTGTGTGTATTTTAGGGCACTTATGCATGCATTGATGCATGGGAGAGAGATGAAGGACGTCTATGGGGTCTTACACCCCAAGAGTGGACATATCTCTTCCCAGAGCTTTCATTGGATGCACAATAGCAATCCAAAGCAAAAGGATGCTAGATGAATAATATGAAGTAAAGATCAGCACCAAAAATCCCCAAAATGGACGTGGTACTTCACCACGGTCGTGGCAATTTATGCACAAAGATCCCCAATAGTCACAGGGAATGTAACATCCCTGACCTGGCTTATGGTATAAACCTAGAAGTTTGCTTAAGTAAGTTATTTATAAACTTGCTTTAGTCTTTTGAAAATTAATTAAGACTCAAGGAAAGTTTGATTTTCAAGTTTGAGCTTATTTGCAAACTATGTGTGCATTGTATGATAGTTTGGGTGTAATTTGCAATTTACCCAAGATGAGGGGTTATATTGCAATATTTCACATTTTGAACATGCTTCTAGTGCTTTAGCATCATAATAGAGAGAATGATGCTAAGGGGTGGCTTGTGGAAAGCCTAGTTTCAAGTTAGAACTTGTTTGAATAATGTGTGTGCATTGTGTACCAGTTTTGGTGCAATTTACCCAAAATGTAGGGTTGATATGCAAATTACCACCTATAGAGTGTCCCTAATCTTTATTGGCATCATCTATAGGATATATAAAGAAATAGGCACCATGTTTGATCATCTTTGAGTGATAGCATTCTTTGTGATGAAAAGACCAAGAAGAGTTGTATAGTTGAAGCTTTTATTTGGTTGTATCGAGTTGTGGAGCTTATGTGGGAGTTCCTATCAGACAAGGAGACATAGAGAAGGTCCCATATCGTTTTTTCAACTCTTTTCCTTCTCCATGATGGGTTAATGACCTCAATGAGGTGATGGATATCAGTTTGCAACTTTCCATAGAAAAAGTGTCTCGGTTTGTGAATAAAGTGATGTTGAGTTGACATATCTTGCTCAACAAGATAACTAAGGGCCGAAATCTTATCCCTAGATTATTATCAAGAGTTTTCATATCAAGATAAATATGTGTGCATGGACACATGTCAACCATGCATGGACATGTGGCATCTAGTAGTGTAAAATGATGACACCTCATATACACTCTTTTTCATGAACCAAAACTATATATACCATTCATTTCACCTACTAGTAAAAGTTTTCAAATCTTACCACCCCTATTTCTATTAGATATAATGCATAGGTGAAAGGGTATCATGCATATAGCCTTGGTATTGGCCATAGCAAGGTGATATCGGACATGGTGAAATGATATCGGCCATAGTGAAGTGATATCGGCCACAAGTGAGGGGATATCGTGCATGATTGGTGAGGTATCATGCATTGTGATAAGGAACAAGAAGGAGCTCAAGTCTTAACCCTAAGGTGAATCCATGATCATCTTCAACCTTGGATTAAAGCATGGATCTAGGGTTGTGATCTTCCTTTATTTTCTTCTTCACCAAATACTTATCCATGGTGATTCTTTGCATATAGAGGAGTTGTGAAGCTCATATTCAACCTTGGGAATGTGAATCTTTAGATCTTGGAGCTTTGAAGTTTTTTCTTGAGGCGGGTTATATAACGTGAACCCAATTATGTTATTATTCACCGTCAATCTTGCCATACTTGATGATCTACTTTCAATTTCGAGTTTTCTTGTACAATTGATGAATCCATGAGTTCTAACCGTTTCTTAGGATTGTTGTCCATGAACTAGAATAGTAAGGAACGAGGTATTGAGCTTGAATATGATGACATCATCATGACTCAACCCGATATCGGGTTGAAGTACCCTTATTCCGGTATGACAAACCCTAAATTATGAGCAACCCGATATAAGTGATCCAAGTACCCACCTCATGCATGATATAGTGATGAGTTTAAATCTCATGGATGATATGAGTGACACATACACACACCTTATGCATGATATGGTGTCAATTACACACCTTATGCATGATATGGTGTCAAGTATATACCTCTAACCCGATATGGTGTTGAAACCCTAGATGGTGATATGAAACCTGATATACCTTGGAACCCCACACCCCTATCAGTTTGTATACTTGAGTTTGTTGAGACTAATCATTTTTCTTGCCTATCTCTTAACACCTGGTTAAGGGTATGCCAATACCATGAAGGTTTGAAGAGATATGAGTATAAGGGTCTAACCCGATATGCAAACCCTAATGTTGAACAACCCGAATGGAAGCATGCTATGGTGATGAGAATACACCTCATGCAAGATATGGTGATGAGGATACACCTATAGCATGATATTGAAGCATACATACACCTCTATGCCTGACATGGAGGAAGCACCTCAATCCAATATACTTTATTGAGTAACACATGAAGTGTGTTATGTCAAATGATACATTAAGATGTATAGAGTTCAATGCATTTTGATAAATGTAGGCTAATGTACCTTGAGAGAAGGATTGAGCCGACTTAATAAAGTATGATGTAATCAACATCCTGGTGAGGATGAGAGAGAAACACATACTTGTGTGATGATCATTTAATGAGCATACATTGATACTCCTAATATGTGTGGAGCTATGAATCAGGGTTTTGATTCTTGATAATATGAATTTGAAACCCTAATCGACTTGAAACCCTAATTGGTTTGAAAGGGAAACCTTAACCCTAATAGTGGAAAGGTTGTATTTCTTTTATGCTGCATGGTAATGATATGTACTTGATATTGCTTCTATCTTGAAATACTAACCATGCAGGTAACATGAGATAATGAACAGATCCAGATACGAGCTATGATGTTTCATATGATACAGATTAAATGGGCCTTATCAGGCATGTGAAATACTTATGCAACAAGTATTATGTATACCTGGGTCTAAGGACCTAGAGGTAATAGTTACCTGATAAGAGGTAACAATTTTCAGTGATGAACTAAGGGTTTGAATACCCAAATCTAGAAATCATGATGATGATAATATTAAGGGATGAGAATTCCAATTAATGTGATAAGGGATTGAAATCCTAAGCGTTATGCATTCAATGTGTTCCAAATATTTTAAAAGTACCTAATAAATGTGTTACGCCTTTCTTTGTAGCATCTGTTATAATTCTTGCTTGTAACTTGATTGATGCTAAAAGATACTGTAATACACCTAATTAATCAAGTGGAATCTTATCATGTAGTTTCCCAGGACATAGATCCATTCGGTGTCAAGATTTGCTGAATGGTGAAATGAGTTTAACTCGAAGGGCATATTTTTGAATATGTGGGGGTGATGGACAAACATATCCTTACGTACAGATGGGGATTGATGTGTTATCTCCCCGATGAATGCCAGTGTTGTCGTGTGATCGACCTGATGAAAATGTACCTGGGATTGATGTGATATCTCCCTGAAGATAGTGCATGTTGTGGTTGTAGCTCTATAGCAAAGATGCCTCTATACCCCGGCAAGCTAGTTGCAGTTTGACATGTGGTCACTTCCAGTGATCTCGTACTGACCCAGACGGGTGAGGTCATGGCAGCCGGCTCTTCCATTGACCTTGTACGGTACCGATACTTTACATAGGTATGGTCGGATGGAGCATGAGTGGTATACCTCATATCCTCTGGGCATAAGTGTGATTATGAACATGTAATCAGCCATGAAGCATATTTGCTTAAGAATTGAATACAGAAGCATTGGTTGATGCTCCATTACTTTTATACATATTAGTTGATAGATGTTGTACATGTTCTTCATATTCCTTATAAAGAAAATAGATGATCTATAGCTCTGTCATTGATAGTTGAATTGCATAGACAATTCTATTGCTTTGCACTGCAACTAAATAATGATTAAGCATGTTTATTTCCATAATAGATCCTCTGCTCAGTTTTATAATGTTTACCTGTGATAATAATATTATTGATGGAGAGTTATATCTCTCGCTGGGATAATTGTCTCACCCCATGGGATCCATAATTTTTAGATGGACGTGCACAAGGAGGTAGAGATTGCACTACAGAGGAAGAACTTCACCATTCTTTCTACCATAGACATGTCCGGTCTTTCTTGGGACATGCAGGTTTCTATCGCCACTTCATCAAGGATTTTAGCAAAATCTCAAGACCTCTCTGTCATTTGTTGGAGAAAGATGTTGAATTTCACTTTGATGACAAGTGTGTTGAAGCCTTCAACAACTTGAAGCAAAAGCTCATTTATGCTCCTATAATGCAGCCCCCGGATTTTTCGTTACCATTTGAGATCATGATTGATGGATCTGACATGGAAGTGGGGGTTGTGTTGGGCCAAAGAGTTGGGCAGATTCCACACGCCATCTATTATTCTAACAAGACTCTAGACGAAGCACAAAGAAACTACATGACTACAGAAAAGAGTTGTTTGTGGTTATCTTTTCTCTTGACAAGTTTCAATCATATCTTTTGCAAAACAAAGTAGTCATATACATGGACCATGATGCATTGAAGTACCTCATGGCGAAGAAAGACTCAAAGCCAAGGTTGATCTAGTGGATTTTGTTGCTTCAAGAGTTTGATATTGAGATTGTAGACAAGAAGGGAGTGGAAAATTCATTTGCCGACCATCTATCCCGAATTGAAGCACCTTTTGATGATACAAGTGGAATTAAAGAAACAATGCCACATGAGCAGCTCTTCATACTCTCATCCACTCAAAAGACATGGTATAAACACATATCTAACTTCTTAGCTAGTGGAAGGATACCAAGCACATGGATAAGGGAGGAAAGCAAAAGGCTATTTGCTATGGTCAAAATTTATGTTTGGGATGATCCTCATGTTTTCAAATATTGCCCCAACCAACTCATTAGGAGATGTGTTCTGGAGATGGAGCAGCAATAAATTCTATCTATGTACCATTCCGGAGTATGTGGAGGTCATTTTAGTGGGAAACACAAGTGGATTCTATTGGCCCTCCTTGTTTAAAGACTCTCATGAATTTTGCAAGTGATGTTTGAAGTGCCAAAAGGTAGGCATTATCTCAAAGAGGGACATGCTGCCTCTATCACCCATTCTTGTAGTGGAGGTGTTTGATGTTTGGGGAATTGACTTCATGGGCCCATTTCCCCCCTCCTTCAGATATGTATACATTTTGGTTGTCGTTGATTACATGTCAAAGTGAATTGAGGCAGTTGCAACTTGAACTAATGATCAAAAAGTGGTGTGTGATTTCATAAAATCAACCTTTGACAGGTTTTGTTGGTATGTATGCCCAAAGAGCCATCCCGAGCGATTGCATGGAGTCGGATCAATTAATACGATTAATTATTTAATAATTTGTTCTAGAATATTCTAATTAATCCATGAGCATTTTAATTAACGTAGTCTTTCTATTTACCGAAGGGTTTGGGAAACTCTGCTACCTTTCATCTCCTATTTAAAGGGGCTTGACGGCCGATGTCTTTATAAGATATTGAGAGAGGCTTTTCAGTTTATGCTCACATATGTAAACCCTAGCAGTCACTATCCTCAGGAGATAAAGGAGAGCACCACAACGCTAGCACGTCATCGCATAGAGACTACTCCTTCTTGTCAGTTTAGGAAGCATGACGTAGAGTTCCAATCCATCTACGTAGACGAAGTAGAGACGTAGATGTTGAGGCGCATGCGTTTGGAGGACGTCAATGACCTTCCATACATACTACGATCAGCGTACATCACCGCACAAAAGGAGCACCTCCGGATCTTCCCACAATGCCTTCGGAGGATGGGAGAGAAGTATCATCCATGTAAGCTAAGATTGTTGCACACCATCGTGCGGCGGGACGTCGCCTGACTTGCTCCGTGGCAAGGTACATCCTGTGAACACTCTTTCTAAATATTATATTGTCGACGAGATCCTATTGCAAGTTACGTGGAAATATATTTTATTTTGTTGCTTTCTCCGTACATGTTTTCTCCACAAAACCCAACAGTGGTATCAGAGCAACATCGATCTACGGCATATTTGGATTCGTTTTGATATGATCGGATCACTATATACTATTTTTTGTGGTTGTAAACAACACAAACTTAAAATTGTTATTGTGCATATCTAAACCTAATTCCACACACACCGCATGCTTCTATTTTTGACAGTTCAGATGGGGTCGAGTATGGAAAATATTGATTTTCCTAAGTACACAAAAGTAAAATTTTGTAGACTTTTGAGGCACAGGGGTGCTGCCCCTGTGTACCCCGCATAGTCTGTGTGGGAATTGAAAATTTATTTAATGGGAATGTCTCGCATTAAGAGGACTGCAATTTTAATATGTATATGTAGATATACCTATGATATCATACACATCGCCTTTAAAATCCATTTTATGTGGTGAATGCATACACTGTTATGGCCTAGAATCCCCTTTTGTGAATGTTGTAAATAAATGTGGTTGTGAATGTTATGGATATGTTTGTTTGTGAATGCTATGGATGTATAATGGTTGTATGTGGATTCTTTGTATAAAGTATCTGGCTTGCATGTCGAGCCTATCATTTCAAAGTATAATTAATTCTTTCTCTTTATATATGCCCTCATATGATGTAATAGAGATAGGATTAGTTTTAGTATTGGTAAACTTGATGTAAGGAGGCCACTTGAAGATCCAACTCCAAGGAGCGTCCATGGAGAATCAACCTGATGATCCAATTTCAAGAAGCAACCTGAAGATCCAACTCCAAGGAGCATCCATGGAGAAGTAACTTGAAGTTCCAACCTCACGGAGCATCCATGAAGTTGTTCATTGTAATGTTGATCCTTACATGTTAATTCACAGGTGTTGTTGCATGAGATGCATAAGACCTTAGGTGGACCGCAACCCTTTGTGGCTCCAAAGGATTACAATAGTATGGCCATAACTGATGTATTTGTGTTTGTGATTGCATGTATATCATTTGCAGTTGTGGATATAGTAGTATATGATACATACTATAACTATGTGGTGTTTGGATATGTATACGTATTAATAAAACACCTCAATTAATAATATTAAATTTTAGTTGCCTTCCATAAAGCAACACACATGAAAAGCTTGATCGACTATGTGTGGGAACACCTTCGCGTGGTACACTGTCTATCTCATGGAAGTATGATGGTGGGTGTGTGGGTCTGCCTCCGCAGGGTGCACACTCATCATGTTGGCTTATGTGCCGGACTTAACTAGGAAACCTTGATAGGATCAAGTACCTAGAGGTACACAGATGCATCATGTCAAGGATTTATGCATAATCATCTATCGAAGAGTTGCATATGATATAATTGGAAAAAGTTTCCTATCTTAGTATTTTCTCTTTGACGTCGGCGTTGGCTGGCATTGATCTAATTATTTTAGATCTTGGCTCACTAGAAGGTTGTACACTGCAATATTTCGATTTGATAGTGAGGGATATTAATTTGAATAAAATAGTGGGAGCGTAATTAATTAAAGGCCTAATTAATCTCTTTTATCAAATCTTTACAAGTCAAAATGTTTTGGACTAAATGCAAACTTTTCTTTTGTAGCAATCAGATGGTAAACAACACTCACACATTCTCGTTGCGATCGGTCCTTGAGAAGGACAAACTTACTGGAATCAACTTTCAAAATTAATTTAGGATGCTGAGAATTGTTCTCACACAGGAGCATAAGCTCTATGTCCTTGAAACACTAGAGCCAGCGAAACCCGCCTCAAATGCACTCAAGGCTGAAAAGGATGCTTATAAGAAACACCTTGATGACATCGTGGATGTCAAGTGCCTGATGTTGTGCTCAATAAACTATGAGTTGCAAGAGCAACATAAGAACATGAATTTCATGGAGATGGTAACACATCTCAAGAACATGTATCAACATCAAGCAAGACATGAGAGATATGATGTCTCCAAGGCTTTGTTCAGAAGTAAGATGAAAGAGGGAGAGTCATTTGGTACCCACATATTCACTTTGATTGGGTACGTGGAAAGCCTATCCAAGCTGGGATTTCCCCTAGGTCAAGAGTTGGCTACTGATGTGATTTTGCAATCATTGCCTAAATCATATAGTCATTTTTTCATGAACTACAATATGAACAATCTTGACAAGCGGTTGTCAGACTTGTTTGGGTATGTTGAAGATAGTTGAAGCACAGATGAAGAAAGATGTGCCCAAGTCTATGATGATTATCAGCAGGACAAAAGGAAATAAAAAGTTAAAGGCAAGGCTAAGAACGGTTCTAAGGCTGGGCAGAAGCTAAAGGTGGGATCTCCAAAGAAGGCACTTGTCACCATTGTCACTAGACTAGACATTGGAAAAGAAACTATCCTCTCTACCTGGAGGAACTGAGGAAGAAGAAGTAGGGGATAGAGATCTCCACTTTAGGTATATATGTTATTGATATAAACTTAAATACTTCTTCATCTTGGGTACTGGATATCGGATGTGGATCTCACATATGTTAAAATATGCGATATCTGATAAGAAGTAAGCCTTTACAAAAGGGTCAAGTTGAGTTGTGGATCACTAATGGAGAAAGAGTTGTTGCCACCACAGTTGGAGTTATTAATTTATCTTTACCTACGGGCCTTGTAATAGAATTAGAGAATTGATATTATGTACCTGCCATTAATAGAAATATTATTTTTGTGTCTTGTATGGACAAGAGTGGATTTGAATTTCACATTAAGAATGGAATGATTTCTATTTCTAAAGATGAGATCTTTTATGGAAATGCCCCTATTTCTTATGGTATCTACTTGTTAGAACTTGAGACTAGCATATACAACGTAAATGGTAAAAGGCTAAAACTTGACAACTCAAACAAAACATACTTATGCCATTGTTTTCTTGGGTACATAAATGAGAAGTGCATATCTAGACTTCATCAAGATGGTTATCTAGACTCTTTTGATTTTGAATCATTAGAGACGTGAGGCTTGTTTATTAGGCGAGATGACCAAGACTCCTTTCACTAGACCACGGTGAGAGAGCCAGTGATATGCTATCTCATACATACTAATGTATGTGGACCTTTTAGATCAAATGCTAGAGGAGGCTATCAATACTTCATTACCTTCACCAATTACCTCAGTAGGTATGGCTATGTATATCTTATGAAACACTAGTCAGAAACTCTTGAAATGTTCAAGACTTTCATAAATGAAGTAGAGAAGTAACTTGGTAAGAGTATTAAAGCACTCTATTTAGTTTGAGGTGGTGAATACTTAAGCCAAGAGTTTGAGGACCTTCTGAGAGACTGTGGTATTGTAACACAATGGACTCCACCTGGTACACTACAACATAATGGTGTGCCAAAAAGGAGTTGTACATTATTAGATATGGTACGATCAATAATGAGTTCAGCCGAACTTCCAATATCGTTCTGGGGATATGCTCTTGAAACCACAACGTTTACACTTAACCATATACCTTCCAAATTGGTTCAAAAGACACCATATGAGATATAGAATGGGAATCATCCCAATTTGTATATGTTAAAGATTTGGGGATGTGAAGCTTATGTGAGGAAACAATTTCCTGAAAAGCTTGGACCCAAACCTGAAAAATGCTATTTTGTTGGATACCCCAAGGAAACTCTGGGATACTACTTCTACACACCAACTGACAACAAAGTGTTTGTTGCTTGGACTAATGTATTTCTTGAAAAGGAATTTATTTCCAAAGGAATCAGTGGGAGGAATGTAGAGCTTTAAGAAGTTCAAGATCAACAAGAAAGTAGAGAACCTGAGGCGTTACATAAGGAACATGAAGACTCTCAAACTATTGTGGAATTTCAAGTTCCAAATGTAACACAGGAACCTCGTAGGTCTAGTAGGACACGACTTGAGCCTGAGAGATTTGGATTTCTCGTGACTCAAGACAGTGATGAATTGGGCATAGCAGATGAGACAACTTCCTATCTAGAAGCTAATAAGGGACCAGAATCTAAGAAATGGCTTGAAACCATGAGATATGAGATAGAATCCATGTACACCAAGAAGGTATGGACCTTGGTGGATCCACCCGAAGGGGTAAAACCCATAGGGTGCAAGTGGGTCTTCAAGAAGAAGACTGACATGGATGGAAATGTTCAATCCTATAAAGGTATATTGGTTGTGAAAGGATTCCATCAAATTCAAGGTGTTGATTATGACGAGACCTTCTCACCAGTTGCCATGGTTAAATCCATCAGGATCATGCTTGCCATTGCAGCTTATCATGACTATGAGATTTGGCAGTTGGATGTTAAAACAACATTCCTTAATGGGAATTTACTTGAGGATGTGTGTATGACACAACCTAAGGGTTTTATCAATCTAAAGGAAGCCAATAAAGTATGTAAGCTACAAAGGTCAATGTATGGATTGAAGCAAGCATCTCAGAGTTGGAATCTATGTTTTGACGAAGTAGTCAAAAATTTTGGCTTTAGTCAAAATGAAGATGAACCTTGTGTTTACAAAAAGGTTTGTGGGAGCACAGTCTACTAGTACAAAAATGGTCTATAGCGTCGGTTTTTTTAAGCCTATAGCATCATTTTTCAGCCGACGCCTAAGTGGCCGTCGCTATAGAAATTGCTCTATAGGGTCAGTTTTTTTAACTAAAAAAAACCAAACTTGTATAATAAAAAACGACCCTATAGGCTCTCAAAAACTAAACCCAAATGAGAAATGAAACTGTACCTGAACCCTATAACGTCGGTTTTTTACTAAATAACCGACTCTAGAGATTCTTTCTAAGGACGGTTATATGAAGAAAACCGACTCAATAAAGTCTTGGAATATGATAGAACAGCCGTGCTGCCTAGCACGGCCGTGTTGTTCTATATTAGCACGGTCGTGCTACATGGTACGGCCGTTCTACCATATCTCAACATGATCTTTCTACGCGGCACGGCCATTCTACCTCATCCCAACACGACCATTCTATGCAGCACAACCGTTCTACGATGCAACACGGCCGTTCTACGCGGCACGACCAAGATACCTATAAGGTCGGTTTTTTAAGAAAATCGATGATATAGAGTACAATTTTTTTAAAATTTCTGCAGAAACTGAACAGAATAAAACAGAAGAACAAGAATAAGATATTGGAGAGGGGAGCATTGATGCTCAACCATCACCATTCCAAACCACACATTCATAACAAAAATGATTCATATATTGAGTTGAGTACACATATTCACATCATAATTTACAAAATGATAGATTGCAAGTCTGAGATGATATTAAATATCAGATACAAAAGTAAATATGAAAGAGTACCGAAACCACATACATAAATGGAATGTAACTGACATATTTATTCCAATGTTATATTGACTTCATTTAGAAAAGCATCTGATCACTCTTCTTGGAATATATTTAAGTCCTCACGTGTGTAAGGCTGAGTTGTAAAGATCTGTAACAGAAAATGCACATGTTAATATTTTATAAAATG
This sequence comes from Alisma plantago-aquatica, assembly GCA_963693085.1. Taxonomy (NCBI): domain Eukaryota; kingdom Viridiplantae; phylum Streptophyta; class Magnoliopsida; order Alismatales; family Alismataceae; genus Alisma; species Alisma plantago-aquatica. Next base: position 712,691,851 of record OY856409.1, on the reverse strand, counting down.
ACTCCAACTCACTTGTAAATTTATGATGTTATTCTTTATTACCTGATCTATAGTCTGAATGTCATTTGATGCTTGTTTGACAATAGCTTGCATATATTTCATTACATAGTAGCTACAAGCCCAACCATTATTTTTTATAGGACACTACAAATAACGAATTATATTTAATGTTAGTAAACTACTATAAACAGAAGACTATAAGAGTTGACATATAAGAGTTGAAAATTAATACATATAAGACTAAGCAGTTGTCAAAGTAGCTACCTTGACATTTTTCAAAGTCAATGTCTTTAATTTTGTGGGTATTTGTCCTTCGCCTTCACGAAAAGCTTTTATACCCCTATCAATTAAATGATAGTTGGTAAAATAGAAATTCTAAACAGAAATATCATGTTGAAGCATTGACTATATTTATGCTTACGCCATAGCTGGCAATTTTAGTTTGTGACCCCTTGGTGTTTTTCCCATTGGGTCAAGATAATAAAGAGTCATCAATTTTGGGACAATCACCACTAATTCCCAATGTCTAGATCTGAGTAAGAATAAAACAAACATTAAAATAAATACATTTGTTCATTATTAAAATTATATTGAATAATAATACTTACTGGACGTTAAAAGGAATTAGGATAATTTCCTTTCCCACACTAGCAAAATATTTGAATGCATCAGAGAAGTACTCACTCACATCCTCAATATGTGTCTCCACCTGACTAGTGACCAAAGGAACTAAGAATCCAACATTCTTTATATCAAAGTTTGTGGCCTTGGTATATAAATGGTTGTTAAACATTTGTAATTATTTTCATATGTAGAAATAAGCTAAAAATGTTTATTAGAATTTTCTATATTGATAGATCCTTACCTTATCCATACTTCTAATATCGAAGTATTCATCCAATCATACCGGAACAACTCTATAATATCATCAAGAAAAATATAATTGTCAAAGTCCCTCCCAGTTGCATCTTCTATTAAATTGATCAACATTTGTAGTCCAAAGCTTTGGTTGGCTAAGTATCGACACAAACATTTATATTTACTTCCCAACTCGTCGAATGTGGATTCTGGAATAATAGTTGGCTTGGGCATAGGAGGATGACCAGTAGAATTTTTACTTTTTGGTTTGCAAACATGTTAATTAAATTACATACTTCTATTACACGAGTTCATATATGCAGTCAAATATGAAAAACATGGTAGAATTCAAGTATACCTTGTCATTGATAACCAAGTGTCTAGGCTAACCCACCATAGCACCCTCTGCTTCTTCAACTGTACTATATTCAGAATTAGGTATGGGTAGTGGTTTGTCCCCCATTCCGTCATACACAAGATGGATGGACACACAACAAATGTCATCAGTAATTTGTTGGCAATGCAATGTACCACTAAGGTTGTACACCTTGCCCGCTGCCACAACATTATATTCTGGAACCTCCACTGCAAGTTTATAGTTCATACCAACCTAGATTGAAATAATATAAGTTATATAAGAAGCAGTAAAACAAATACATGTTACAATTATATATATTATCATATATATATATATATATATATATCATACTAATAACACAACATATAGAACAAAAACTTACTACAGATTGTTGTGGTGGGCATTGGGAGTACTCCCATGACCTTCTACAACTGTAGCATGGGCTTGTACCTCATCACTTGAGAGACACACAGTATGAATAGGTTGAGAAGGTTGAGTAGGCTGAAATGAAGACATTATTTCTTTTACTTTCTACGCTACTAATGCTTCAACCTCCTCTTGTGTAAGACCTCCTGCACGACCTCTTTTAGATTGTGAAGGGCCAAAATAAGACTTGAATCATATGTCAGATCCTAATCCCCTAACACGGCCAGGATGCTCCTTCGTACCAAGAGCAACTGATAGTTCATCCATGTGGCCAGTTGGGATGAACTTTCCTTCCTTCCTTTGCTCATGGAGATCAATCTATTCATAGTTAATAAAAATATTAAATTACAATATCAATTAGATATAAATAAATCTAAGTTTGTGAGAGTTACTCTTTACTTAGTTGGGATAAACCTGCCATCTTTCGTGCCACCTCCTTAGTTGCAGGGTTGACAATTTCACCTGCTCGATTCTTTCTAGCATCAATCCATGTCAAGTTTCGGGGTGGACGCTCAACTTGAGTTGTACTAGATTCTTCTATAGAAGAGGATTGCTTCTCTTGTAGTTGGCAGCAGAAGGCATAACCATCGGGCCCCAAGCTATGGTCATGCACATTTTTGGCCTGTCTTTCCTTTTGAGCCTGGTGGATAGCCTAATCGTTTAAAATGAGGTATTGCAATTTAGACTTGGCAAACATATATAAAAATATTCACCTCCTTAATTTTATAAAATTAAAGATTCATACAATACATCACAATCTTTATTACCTGAAACTCTTCCGATCTCCTAGCTGCAACAAATCTTTCCCAGACCTCAAGATCTATAAAAATATATACATTTGTTGCTTTCTTCTTTTGTTTAGGATTATCTATAAATTCCCTTGCGAGATATGTCTTAAAACCCCTCCATCATACACCACAACGTTGTAGCACTCTTTTCTTGTAATCTTTTTCATTTAGATGAAAAACACCCTATACATACAAAAGAAGCAATTAATAATGTTGTTTTGAAAAGGAATTAATTCCAAGCAAACTAAATTAGAATCAATATATAAAAAACATATTAAAATAATATCACTTCCACTCACAGATATATCTTTCCATATGAGGTCTGTTTTGGCACTAGGAACATCATGCCAATTTTCTATATCTATTGCCACCTTACTGCGCATGGTCGCCCCTACGTAATGCTTGAAAGCACTAGCATGTTCCCCAACAGGTGCTCCTGTGATATCAAACTGGACTGGCAATTGGTCCCCTTTAGCCCTAAGCTCCTGCAGCCTACGCATCAGTGTGGGACCTCTACTTTTCTTAGAATCACCACTACCATCCTCATGGTGCTCATGCTCATGCTCAGAATGTTCATCTTCACTCGCCATTTTAGAACCTGCAAGTATACATGATAAAAAAAATAAGTGATAATAAAAGAACAAGTGATAAGGTATACATGATATATGATGTATATTTAAAAGATTACTTGCTTGAATGATAATAAAATAAATAATTCAAAGAATACATGCCTCTAGTATTGGTTGAGTTGTTAGTCAAGTAAAATTCCTTCAGCATGGTCTTGACATTTATAATATTCATCGGTGTTATCTTCAACATTTACACTTGGCAAACCAACTGAGAATGGACTGGAATCATCATACTTTTCATAGTATTCTACTTCATTTATAGGATCTAAAGTAAACTGTCTTTTTCCATGAAGAACGACAGACCAATTTTTATTTGTCGGGTCATCAATATAGAATACTTGTTTTGCTTGGTCTGCCATGATGAATGGCTCATCGTTCTCACTAATCTTTTCAAAATTCACCCATTTTTAGCCTTAGCTGAATTTGTGGTCTTATACCTTGATGCACCATATTTTGGACAATTTATTAAATTACTACAGTCCTTCTGAAATAACACACAATCATTTGGACATGCATGAATCTTCTTAGCATCCATTCCCATTGGGCACATTATTTTCTTTGCTTGATATGTTGAAATTGGAAGCTCGTTGCCTTCAGGAAGAATTTCCTTTAACAAAGACAACAGTGAAGTGAAACTCTTATCACTCCACCGGATTTGAGCTTTAAGAGTATATAATCGCATCACAACACTCAACCTCGTGAACTTAGTACAACCCTTATATAAAGGCTTTTCAACATCATGGACATTGTTTGCAAATAAAGAAGGTGGATCAATGACATTATCCCGACAACTACGTAGCATCTCATTAACCATATCATCCTGAATCGGGTCATCCTGAATCGGTTCATCATTGAAATTATCATCATTATCTATATCTTCTATGCCACAACTATTAATATCGACTTTTTCTGATCCATTATTAATTTTCTCTCCATGCCAATACCATTCATTATAACCTTGTATGATCCCATTGCATATGACATGATTCTTAATTTCCTCAGCAATATCAACTTTCAAATTGTTACCACAATTTCTACATGGACAATAGAACCTATCTGTAGGTAGTTTCCTATGTTCCTCAACAAATCTGATAAATTCATCAAGACCTTTGGCAAACTCTGGACTACAACAATTCTTGATAGACATCCAAATTCGATCCATTTTCTATATCACATTAAAAATTAATTATAAAACTAAGCATTTAATATTGATACTATAAGTTGTAAGTTTTTATTGATAGGAAGTTAATTACTTTTATACTAAAGTGTACCACCTATCCCATTTTTGAATATTTAATCTCACTAGTAACTGTATAATGTATGTTTAGTTTTGAAGAAAATTTCAACAACATTTCCCCTAAGTTCTCCAAGTACACCGACGTAAATGGTAAATAACCACTCACATATGTACCCAGAGAACAAATGAGGAAATACTACTAAAATTTTCTTCAAAACTAAACATACATTATACATTTACATCCTAAGTGAGATTAAATATCCAAAAACAGTCCCAAACCAGGGACTATCCATAAATTTACTCCTACGAGTAAATTTTGAACGGGTTTCTAAGTTGATATATGCATAAATGTATTATTGTCATATTTATATATTAAGTTAAACATCATGCATCAATGATCTCATATATAAACCCTAAAGTGTCAATCTGAGACTACACAATGTCTATCCTCATATTTCTAGAATGTATATATAATTATTACATATGTGATTGATAACAAAATGTAGATATGAATGAATACATATTTTTATTATTGGTTGATTTACTAGTCAAATAAAATGGCACATTGGGAGAGTGAGAATATTATACGTCACTTGTAAGATGAAGAATAAATATATGCAAGTCAACAACAAGTCAATAGCACCTACAACAACACAAATGCACGATTCAATTCTGTTATAATGTATTAATTAGGGGTCAGTATATATCAATTTTATAGGAGCAGTAACAAATTCAAAATTGAGAAGTTTTGATGATTCTGCAACTCAGCCGACACGGTCGTACTGGGCAAACAACACGGCTGTACTGCCCAGCACGGCCGTGCTACCTAGTTAGTTGCTTGAAAGTAAGATGTAAACGGAAGAGTGAGGCGGCAGAGACAATACCTTGAGAAGAACCGGTCGGTGAGGGAGCTTGTGCAGGAAAAGAACCGGAGAGAGATGTGCACGGCCCTTGCAATGCCTAAGGCATCGTCACCTTTCAAGGAAGAAAGCACCGGAGAGAGATGCAACGCCTAAGGCGGCGTCGTCATCCAAGGAAAACGGCACCGGAGATGGTGGTAAGGAGTGTTGTCGTCGCCGGAGATGGTGGTAAGAAGCTTGGGCGTCATCATCCAAGGAAAGTGGCGCTAGTTTGCCTCTTTTCAGACGAGGAGATGGTTGGGGGAGGTCACCTTTGTAGAGGTGACGCTGCCTTTCTTCGGGAGTGGGAGCGGGAACGGGGAGTAGCAGCAGCAACAAATGGCAACCTAAGCCTTACAATCGGGCTGCTATGTGCAATGTAGAAGACCTATATCGTGGTTTTGGGTAAAAAAATCGACCCTAAAAGTCTATTAAAAAAATGTTGCCCGGACTTAACCTATAGTGTCGGTTTTTTAAGATAACCGACACTATAGACCAACATCTGTAAGGTCGGTTATATATAAAAACTGACTCTAGAGTTCCAAAGCGGTGTCCGCATTTTTTGTTGACCCTATAGCATCGGTTATTTTAAAAAACCGACTCTATAGATCGAGGCGTGAAGCCAAAATCGCACGAATTTTCACAGCGGGAAACCTATAAGGTCGGTTTTTATGATAAAATCGATGCAGTAGTCTATTAGGTCGGTTATTCTAGTAAAAACGACGCTATGGAAAGCAACGTTATTGGCAAAAAATGTAGTAGTGGTCGTATTTCTCATATTGTATGTGGATGACATACTATTGATGGGAAATGGCATCCCTACTCTTCAGACAGTAAAAGCTTGGCTGGGAAAGACCTTCTCTATGAAGGATTTAGGCAAAGCATCCTATATACTAGGAATAAAGATCTATAGAGATAGATCTAGAAGGCTTCTAGGCCTAAGCCAGAGCACATACATTGATAAGGTGCTAAAGAGGTATAGCATGGAGGGTTCTAAGAAAGGTAACTTGCCCATGTCCCATGGGGATACGATCTCTAAAGCCTAATGTCCTAGTTCATGTAATGAATGAGTGCACATGAATAAGATTCTATATGCATCAACAATTAGATCTATCATGTATGTGATGTTATGTACTTGTCCTGATGTGTCATATGCATTGAGAATGACGAGCAAGTATCAGTTAGATCCAGGTGAATGTCACTGGAAAATCATAAAGAACATCCTAAAGTACTTAAGAAGGACTAAGGATCAATTCTTGGTATACGGTGGTGAGGAAGAGCTCGTGGTAAAGGGTTACAATGATGCTAGCTTCCAAACTGACAAAGATGACTATAGATCACAATTTGGATTTGTGTTTTTCCTAAACAACAGATATATGAGTTGGAAGAATTCCAAGCAAGAGACAGTTGTGGATTCTATAATAGATGCTAAATATATTACCGCATCTAATGTTGCAAAGGAATCTATTTGGATCAAGAAGTTCATTTCTGAACTTGGAGTGGTTCCAAGTGCTAGTGATGCAATTGAGTTGTTTTGTGACAACAACAAAGGAATTGCACAGGCTAAAGAACCGAGATCTCACCAACATTCCAAACATATTCTACAGAGGTTCCATCTCATATGAGAGATCGTACATCAAGGAGATGTGAAGATTTATAGAGTACCTATAGAAAGAAATGTGGCTGACCCACTCACAAAAGTACTTTCATAGCAGAAACATGACGGACATGTTCAATCACTTGGATTGAGATTCATGAGTGATTGGGTGTAAGTGCAAGTGGGAATCTATTGGTATGTATGCCCATAGAGACTATCATTTAATAATTTTAATAGGATACTATTTAAATAGTTTGTAATACTATATTGATCATATCAATAAAGGCAAGTTTCCAATCTATATGTTTGTGTTTTATATTGTGAGATGACCACAAAACTTATAGATGTCTATAGAATAATATACTCAATGACATATGTCTTCGGGTTGATGACCTGAATAGTGAGATCATATGTATGCTAAGAGTATGTATTCTTGTGTTGTCCCTAATCTTTTGTTATGGTGGAAATATCTATAGACATCAATAACACATAATATTAGAATGTATGTTGATTGATGGAAGAATCTCATTAGACATGATATACAGATATCAAACCAAATGCATAGATACTTGTTATTGAACAGTATATCGGATAAACCCACCTTGAGAGTGACACATGGATACCATGATTGGTAGTTAGAGTCACATCTCACAATGATGGTATGATTATGGTTCTTAGACCTAAAGTCACTACACTTATCACATGTCATTTGGTGTACTTTGATATCATCCACCGTGGTCCTGAATAAGGATTGCCGTAAATATGGTGCTTGGGTAAACTATGACACATGGGGATGAATGTAAGTGATGTAGATAGAATTTGTCCTTCCTACGAGAGTTTGATATTTTGGTCACTTGATATGCGAGACTGAGAAATGCATGGCCATGCTGATCTGAGTCAATATGTAATATTGATCTTACATGTATCTCAGATAGTCTTCTCTAGGTCAAGGAACGTGGATTGAATGTTGAAGAGGATGATAGTTCTATGATTCGAGTTCAATATGGATATTAAGGACAAAGGAACTATACAATCACTATAACACCAGTCATGAATGATAGGTTAAGTTGTTCTCCAACTTCTCCAATTTCTTAGGTGGTAATGAAGTCTTTCTAGATACCAATCATTGCTTCTGAAATCATAATATGATTATGGATATCACTGCCAATGTAATTTGGAGCCTAACGAGTCACACACATAGGATGTGTTAGAATATGAGTATAATTGTGGATTTATTAGAATTGTTTCAAATCACATTGATTGCTAAAATGTTTATATAATACATTAGAATAACACTGAAATATGTTAAATGTTAAAGCTAATTAATTGGAGTGAGTGGCTCTAAGTGCAAGTGGGAGTCTGTTGGTATGTATGCCCATAGAGCCATCCAGAGAGATTGCATGGAGTAGAATATTAATTAATAAATTAATACAATTAATTGGTTAATTAATTTATTCCAAAATATTCTAATTAATTCATGAGCATTTTAGTTAACACATTCTTTCTGTTTACCGAAGGCTTTGCGAAATCCTACTTCCTTTCATCTTCTATTTAAAGGGACTTGATGGCTAATGTCTTTATAAGATATTGAGAGAGGCTTTTCAGTTTGTGCTCACATACATAAAACATGGCCATCACTATCATCAGGAGAGAAAGGAGAGTACAATGATGCTAGCACGTCATCGCACAGAGGCTACTCCTTCTTGCCGGCTTAGGAAGCATGACGTGGAGTTCCAGTCCATCTATGTAGATGAAGTAGAGACGTAGACACTGAGACATCTGCATTTGGAGGATGTCAACGACCGTCCATACACGCTATGAGCAGCATACATCACCACAAGAAAGGAGTGTCGCTGGATCTTCCCGTGACGTGTTCAGAGGACGGGAGAGAAGTGTCATCCGTGTAAGCCAAGAGTGTTGCACACCATCATGTAGCAGGATGTCACTGGACTTTCTCCATGATAAGGTACATCCCGTGAGCACTCTTTCTGAATATGCTGTTGTCGATGAGATCCTATTGTGGGTTGTCTGGAAATATATTTTATTTTGTTGCTTCCACCGTTCATGTTTCCTCCACAAAACCCAACATGTTTGGTGTTCCTATAGCCATGATTAGTGATGGTGGAAGTTACTTCATCCATCACACTTTTGAAGGGCTGCTCAAGAAACATGGAGTTAATCATCATGTGGCTACTCCTTACCACCCCCAAATTAGTGGTCAAGTTGAGTTGGCTAATCGGGAGATAAAGCTCATTTTAGAGAAGAAAGTGAGACCGGACCGCAAGGATTGGTCATCATGTCTCAATGAGGATTTATGGGATTTATAGGACTTCATACAAAGCCCCGATTGGCACCACACCATTCAAGTTTGTTTATGGGAAAAGTTGTCATCTACCGTTTGAGATGCAACATAAGGCATTGTGGGATTTGAAGGCCATGGACTTTGATGGAGAGAATGCCATGATGAAGAGAAAGTTTTAGCTGAATGAATTAGAGGACATGCGATATGAAACTTACGGATTGTCCAAGTGCTACAAGGAGAGAGCAAAGTTTCTACATGATAAGATGATCAAGAAGAAAGACTTTGAGCCCGGAAAATGGGTATGGCTATATAACTCAAGGATGAAGTTCTTTCCCAGAAAACTCCGATCTAGATGGGAAGGGCCTTATCTAATCAAAAAGGTGTATCCATCTGAGGTTGTGTTGATAATTTGTGAGAAAGGAGGAGCACAGGAATTTATTGTGAATGGTCAAAGGCTAAAATCAGTTGTGGAAGTAGGTTCAGACAAAGATAATCAAAGTTTTGATATCATGATGCTAGTAGAGGAACATCATCTTGATGAGGAGATGTGCTTGAATGTGCATGAGAGAGACATTTACTTCAAAGATGCTTTGGGAATCCTACGAGGATGAAAGAAGTCAAGAATCAATAAGCCTGGCTGAAGGCATAAAATTTAGCGCTAGTGGGAGGAAACCCACCTAGGTTTGAGAATTTTTCACCCAACCTTCACTTTTTGATACTTTTGTTTTCTTTTCCATGAAATACACACACGTACACTTGTGCTTGATAGTTTTTGTTTGAGTTTTGATGAGATGCAGGTAACATGTTGAAGAGAGAGATAGAGAGGGAAAGGCATGGTTGTTGGAGTTGAAATGTGGCCAAGAATAAAAAATTTTGCAAAGATGTCAAAATTTTCAAATTTGAGTTGACAAAGTATTTCATGAAGAACCACCATGGCCGTGGTGCCTCAAAATGGCCATGGTGATTTAAGTGCAAAATTTCAAGAAAGTTACAGCAACATCACTAAATTTGTGAAGGAATGGCCATGGTCGTGGAGATCAAAATGGCTGCAGCACATGATGAACAACACTGTCGTGGCCACCTCCACGGCCTTGGTGACATGAAGGCAAGATGGTCATGGTGACCACCACGGCTGTGGTGAATTAAGTGCAAAAATTTAAAAGAGTTACAGGGATGAAGGAGGTTTTGTACATGAATGGCCACGGCCATGGTGACCCACCACGGTCGGGGCGAGAGGAGTACACCACGGTCGTGGCGACCACAATGACCATGGAGAGGGTCGATATACAGCCATCTCCACCCCCACCATGACCGTGGCACCCTTCAAGGCTGTGCTACCAAACCCCCACCACGACCGTGGCAACCCACCACGGCTGTGGCGGGACCTGACCCCACCCATTTTTCACTTAAACCCCACAAAGTACCACGACCCTCTTCACTTGCAAACTCATTTTCTTGACTCCATAATGGTTGTGGTGACGTGCTCTGCCCACAACACCAACAATCTTGCTTCTCCATCCCAAATCCTCCAACAAATTGACCTCAAATCAATTTATACACCTCCACCACCTCTCCCTCTACCGTTTCCACCCCAAAACCTCCACCAATCGAGCCTCCATCTACAATTTCGTTCTCCACATCACCTAAAGCTTACCTACACAAAAACTCATCAAAATCCACCCATTTTATCCCAAAACCTCCAACCAATCCATCCACCATCATCCAAGCAACCATCTTAGCCATATCCACCCATCAATTGACCTCTATTTTGCCTTCTCCACAAAAATCCGAAATTCACAGCCATACCACCACCACCATATCCACAAAATGAAGGGAATTACCAAGGCAGTGAAGAAGGGGGCTCAAAAGATCCTTGAGGTGATCACTGGAGGCAAGGTGCGCACCAAGAGAGCATCTTCCCAAGTCTCCATGCCTTACCACAATCCCTCACCATCAAATTCCATTGCCCAATCACTCCACCGCTCGGCGTCCATAAGTGGATCTCGCACCCGTTCATCCGACAACCACCACATCATAAATGAGACGCATAGGGAAAAGGTGGAGGAGGAAGCATGGGTGGAGAACCTCTATGATATGATCAATGAGGTTGACTCGAGGGTCACAACCTGCCAAAAGTGGGGCAAGGGGGCTACATCCCCATCTTCATCAAGGCTACCTCCACGGACCATGCCAGCACGCCACTCTACCTCCTCATTGGGGGAGAGACTGCATCACCAGTCGCAAGCAAGGTGGCAATTGATGTTAGAGGAGGAGGATCAACCGCGGCGATACCCCGAGCAACGGGTACCTCTAAATCTTGACACGAGCTCGGGGTCAAGATCATACCAGGTTGAGGAAGATGATGATGAAACTGTTGAGGAGGAGATGGATTCTTAGCCAGAGGACACTTTGGCATACTTGGAGGTGGACAGGATGAAGGGGTTAGGCAAAGCTCCTGAGGGAATGACATATGGCAGAGGATAAAAGAACATGCAGATCACACCCATCTACCATGATTGCATGTCAAGGAGAGTTATCACCACTAGATATGGGTGTGCAAAGGTAATTGAAGACCTAGGAATCAAAGTAGAGGTGGTAAGGCAGTTGAAGAGGACCAGTTTGTGGAAGATGCTTTTCACATCACAAACCACATATGTGGAGTTAACTCAATAATTCTTCACCACATTAGAGAAGATTAAGGTCAAAGGGGAAGAAGCTATCAAGTTTTCCATGTTCAACAAAATACACACATTGACTACTTCTGAGCTTGAACTGCATCTTTGCAAGGGACCCTCAAGAAGCCAAAAAAAATGAGTGATGGCTTAATTGAGAAGGAGGCTAACTTAGACTACAGTACCTTCTGGTACGAGTTGACAGCGGAGCTGACATACACTGCTGGAAAATAAAAAAACCATGCACATCAGTAATCCATTTTTCAGATATGTGCAAAAATTCATCGCCAATATGATTGTAGGGAGGTATGATAATCAGGGAAGCATCTCACAAAAGGACCTCTTTGTTCTACATGGTTTAAATAAAAAACTACACATCAACGTAGGGTCGCTCTTGATAGATCACATGAGGATAATTTCCTTCAAAAGCAAGACTCCATTTGTTATGGGAGGGATTGTGACCTCAATTGCTATATCCCTTGGTTTTGATGTCACCGGACTGAAAGAGGCTGAAGGACCTCAATTTTTTTATCTAAAGTACCTCGTGCGCTCTCAAATGATCATAATCATGAACAAGAGGTTGATCTATAATGTAAAATCCATATCACCACAAGGAATTCTCAAGCATCCCTATCACGTCTTCCCACTTCTCTACGCCTTAGGCCCTCCTGAATCACTATATGACAAGCTGAATCAATGGGAGCAAGCCAACCCCCAAGAAAACTTCAACCCCACTACTGCACATGAAGAAATAGCATAATCAAATACACAATAGTAAGAAGAAGAGGGAGGAGAAAAAAGAAGACATCCTAGAAGGGTGAGAAGGAGGGATGAGGCAACATCCTAGTTGTAGGAGCCTTCAGTGAATGCATATGATATGTCATCCATCCATGCACAACTTGAAGGCATCCAGAAGACACAACAAGACATGTTGCTCATCCAGAAGTACATCGGCAAGACCAACAACAAATGCATCAACAGGTCAACCACTTGTACCACTACCATCATGCACATGCACAGAGAAACCCTGAATGGGGTGAAGACTTTTAGGGTGGTATTTCAGGATACTATGAGACCTACCCTCCCCCTCAGGATGAATATTGGGGCCATTATTATCAGTTCCCTCTAGCCCATCTAGGACCTCCAACTCCTCATCATCTCTAGCTAGACCATCCTAATCATCCACAACAGGGACATCTTCCCTTTGATTCACAACACCAGCCGTGATCTTCACCCTAATATCCCTAAACTTGAGTTTCATGTTGAGGATATTATGATTCAAAAGTTTGGGGTGGGCGGTATGCACCACCCTATCTTGATCTCTCATTTTGTTTGCACCTGTCTTACCTGATTGTTGGAATTGTTTGTTTTCACTCTTGTTAGTGTAGATTTCTTCTTGTTAGCATTCATGCATACATGTAGTTTAATTTCATGCATTTTTGCGTAATTTTTCAAAAAAATTGTTCTTTTTACTCCTCCATGTCATGCATTACATTCTCATGTAGATTTTGGTAATTTTTGTGTGTTTTTAATTAGGATTTGTTGTTTTATGTCTTTAAATCCCCTAAATATAGTTTTAGATGTGATTGATTGCAAATTGGCATCATTTTGGCCATTTTTCCCCAAATTTAGATATTCTTGCCTAAATGCATATTTTAACTTAATCTCCATTTTTTGAGCTGAAAATTTTTGATCTTTGACAAATGCATGCCATTTTCTTAGAGTTTATTATTATATGGTCTTGATTGTTGACTTTTTACATGTACATAACTTCTCTCAAGTTTGTGAATGTTTTGGTTGAATTGTGAATTGAGCAAGCTATGAACGCTTAGAGCCTATGGAATCACTTGGTATGAATGTGAATCTCATGTCGTTCAATCATGTGGTGTGATGTCATTTGATGAAGTGAAGGATTAGTCTTCATGTAGGAAATCTTATGTTGAGAAGTACACTAATGACCCCTCTTTGACCCGACTCTTCTCTCACCATCTTCATACCTCTCCGGCTCATGAAAGGATGCCTTAGAGCACATATTCAGCCTTGGCCACCTTCAAAAGTTTGGAGTGGTCATATCTACATCTCCTCGCTTCACTCTATCCACCATATGCCCTACCTACACCAAGGGCTTAAAAAAATAAAAAGCAAAAAGAAAATAAAAATGCTCTTGTTTAAGGACGTGTAAATAAAGAAAAGATGAGTGTGCAAAAACACTTCAATCTCTTACCACAATCCTTTCTTCCATTTTCATACCCATTGAGCTAGAAAACATCAAATCTAGCTCACTTTACCCTTTCTACATCCATGTGGGTCATTTGGTGTGGTTTGAGACATAAGATTGAATGCATGAAAGTGATACAACACTCCTAGTCATCATTGATTAACGCCAACATGAAACAGTTTACCCCAAATTGCGTGAAGGGCATATTGAAAACTTGTGTATTCTATACTCTATATTTGAAGTTTGTATGCTCAGTGCTCATTTCATGATTGGTATGTGATAGAGGAGATGAGAGAGGTGGAACACATGAATTTAGTCATTTTGAAGACCATTTAGTCAATAATCATCTTTTGCTATGCATTTGTCATTCTTGCTTATTGAAAGAAATTGAAGAGAGAGATTAAGTTGGAGCATACTTGAGGACAAGTATGTTTTAAGTTAGAGGTGGTGATGCATCCCTATTTTAGGGCTTCATCTTGTGCCTTTTTACATGATGACCACATCTAAACAGTTTTGATTACAAGTTATTTCCCGCAGTATGATCTTTTATGATAGATGCACTCATGCCTCCTTTTGTGCGTATTTTAGGGTACTTATGCATGCATTGATGCATGGGAGAGAGATGAAGGACGTCTATGGGGTCTTACACCCCAAGAGTGGACCTATCTCTTCCCGTAGCTTTCCTTGGATGCACAAGAGAAATTCAAAGAAAAAAGAGGCTAGATGAAGAAGATGAAGTAAAGATTAGCACCAAAAAGCCCCAAAATGGTTGTGGTACTTCACCACGGTCTTGGAAATTTATGCACAAAGATCCCCAAAAGTCATAGGGAATGTGCTCAATTTACACACGAATGACCATATCCATGGAGCTCAAAACAGCCATGGTCACTGAAGATCCCACGGTTGTGGCCCCCAAAACGGCCGTGGCCAGCACACTCCACCTTGCCTGTGGTCATCACCTCGCCCGTGGCAATTTAAGCACAAAGATCCCCAAAATCAACAGGGAATTGGTCCATTTTATATGTGAATGACCACAGTCATGGCCACTACCACCGTCGTGGCCCTTGAATACTACCTCACCCATGGTGCTCCCCATGCCCATGGCAAACTGAAGACACAACGACCTCCAAGCTGCCTCACTCATGTCCTCCTCCAACATGGCCGCAGTACCCCCACATGGCCATGGTACCCCCTACCCACCACGACCATGGTACCCCGCCACGACCATGGCCATCATATATACTTATCACTTCCACTCCACTTCCCACCTCAGCCATTCCATAGCCCATGATCGTGCCATGCAACCCCCACCACGGCCGTGGCACCTCAACAAGTTCATGACCACCTAACCCTACCCATTTTCACCACTGAATTTCCTACTTTGCTCCTACTTACCCTAGTGCTTCCCCACCACCTATGTATAGATAGGTGACGGCCATAGTACGAAGGTTAGACTCCCCCAACTTCCATTACTCCTCTTCACCCACTCTTGAGCATTCATTGCACTCCCCCTACATTTATGCTCTCCATCCACCATTTCCACCTCATTTCCACCATATAAACCTAGTTTTCTAGGTTTTCTACCATAACCCCCTTTATTTTCATGCCCATCATCCACCTTGAAGGAGGGACGTCTCCCTACAGTAGCTAGGAGGTGAAGAAGGAGGATCTACTTTGAGCTCCATGGAGTCATATCCCCTTCTTCTCATTTCTTTTATCTTTTCTTTGATTATGTCTAGCTAAGCCCCTAGTGGTTGGTTGTTTGGGATTAAAATGCGACTTTGATACCATGTTGGGGGGAAATAACTTGTAATGAATATAATTTTATTCTATGATGATTGCATTTGCTTCTATCTCATTTTCCATTTCTTGCATGTGGTTTTTACTTTTAAACAAAAATTGCTTGCTTTGTGATGCTTGATGACACTTAGCTTCTATAAGGAATTGGAATGTATGTGGAAATCTTAGGAATGGATCCTAGGTCCCATTAGTGGATCCTTAGCTAGCCCCCTTTGTTCCTACATACATCTCCCTTCTTCTGCAAGTGAGTGTGAGATCTAAGTAGCTAGTGTAAGTGTAATTAGTGCAATTTCCTAGAGCTTCCTAAAGGCTAGATGGCAAGTAACATGAGGTGAAAAACCCTCATCTATACTCCCATTCCTACTCTTGACTCTCAATTTCCCTAATAACACTTACCCTAGAAACCTAGACTTGACAAGTCCTACTAGAATTACACCTAACCCTAGTTCTCCAACTAGTAGTATAGGGTACATTCTAATAGCACTTGTCTTGTTGTTTGGTTTGGTAATCTAGATTGAATTGTGATAATTGCATGATATGTTGACCTTCCCCCAACTAATATCAAATCACATTCCCAAACGGCCCACCTACCCAATCCATTACTTGAAACCCACCTCAATCTTCTTGCTTGTTAATGCTAGTTTAGATTAATTGCCTTTGTTCATTCTGGTTAATTGCTTAGTCTTTTTAATTAGGGTTAACCTAGATTCTCGCTTTCTCTAGTGTTTATATTAGTTATTAGTTTCTAATTGCTTTGCTAGAGTAGTGTAGATCATCTTTCTCTTATTTAGTTGAATGCTTAATCTAGTTGCTTAGACCTAACTTGCCTAGGATAATCTAGTTTTTGGTAAACTAGCTTTCATACTGCCTTTACTTGCCTACTTTCTTAGTGTAATAAAAAAAAGCCCTTTAAGCCCTTCAACCCTAATCTCAACTATAGTAGCATAGACAACACCAACTAAGCTCTAGTGTCCCCTCTATCGTTGTGGTTCGACCCCCATTGCTTGCCTCTCATCTATGCTATAACATAACCATGTGCGCTTGCGGGAGCATATTTTAGTGTTGTGGGTGAGCATTGTTTGGGGAACCTATAAATATCAACAGATCATATGTTCGTGCAAAATCACACCAAAAACCTATTTCTATGTGGAAAAAATAATTAAGGTCCTTGCTTGTATTTTTCGATTGGGTAATCAATCTGGAAGATATTAGGGAATTGAATTCCACTTATTTAACTTCTTTCTTGTCTATTTTATTCCTTTAATTGTTCATCTATTGATTGAAGTTAAATGAATACTCCTATATGTTGGTTTATATGAATATTTCCTAAATTCAACCTAATGGAT
Source organism: Alisma plantago-aquatica (assembly GCA_963693085.1). Lineage (NCBI taxonomy): Eukaryota > Viridiplantae > Streptophyta > Magnoliopsida > Alismatales > Alismataceae > Alisma > Alisma plantago-aquatica. Next base: position 712,674,721 of record OY856409.1, on the reverse strand, counting down.
GATATGCTTGAAAATTGAGTTGACAAAAATTTGGAATTGGGCCTTCTTTTCGACAAATTTTTGTGTGGTTAAAGGGAAAAAATGTATCATGTTTACACTTGGTAGGAATGAGTTCATTAACTATATTTTCGACTTTTTTCTAGAATGATGTATTAAATATACATGGAGACTATTATGAGGTTTTTTCATGAATATATTCCATAATTAGGGTTTGTTTGATGAATGAATCAAATGAGCTAATCAATCAATGTATACATACAATTAATGGATGAATTATGTGGAAATGGAATCTAGGGTTTCCATGTTTTGTGAATAGCCTTAATGACCCTTTATACACCTTGATGATGATATTGAATAATATGGTTTTTGTGATGAATTGAATGACGTTGACTTCAACCCTAGAAATTAAGTATTAAGAGAGTATGAGGGATCGAGTTTGTATGTTACTTTAAAATGTGAATAAATGCTCAACTATAGGCATTATTACTTCAGTTGAAGGCAATAGTCTTATTAAGATGGTCTAATCCTAGTGCATCCATTATAGTATAACTTATGGAATAATGAGTAAGATCCAACATGAATGCATGGATTTTATACCAGTCACATAATAATGAATTAAGAAGATAACTAGAGATTAATGAGTAAGTAGAAGTAACCCTAATTTGTGGTACTTCCTAAATTGAGAGTTTTATAAAGAATAGAAGGATTGATTTTAATTACTGAAATGTCATTAGAAGTCATATAACATGGTAAATATATCTAAATGAAAGAAAAGAAATGAACAAGGGTTACATAAATTGTGATACAAAATTAATGAGTGATTTTTTTGTGAAATGAGTATGACAAAGTTTTTATACACTTACTTTGATATAGTTCGGTTGACCTAGATGAATTAAAATGTACTAAAATTAGACTATTAAGGATTTCAATGAGATAGAAACTTTGTGCATTAAGTGAAATTAGAATGATTGATTCCAAGAATCGTATTGAACATGATATGAAAGAAGTTATGATTAATGATTATGAAATGAAGGAAAGATGAAGAAAATAAATAGTTGTATCTGTGTAACTAATTGAAACCCTAATATGATGATCTATGTGATAATCATGAAAATACTCTTAAATATAGGACTAAGAAATGTACATAAGTATAGTTTAATTCAATTACAAGATGAACTTCAAGGATGTGAGTTGATTAAAAATATTTACTTTTGGATTGTAATTATTTGTGGAATACTTCTATTTGGAGAATGGTCTATTATGATGGATTGCAAATGAGATCGAATATATGTTGAATAGTAAAAGAGGAGTATTAAGTGTGTTATGCATGTTTATGCTTTGAGAATTGTTCATATCTATAAAAATTGGATGGAATAAGTATATGATGTATGATAAACATGTTCAGAGCATGATGAATGATACAAGATGTCCATGTGCTTATATCATGGCTAGTTCTAATGACTCTATGAATATTTTTTGAAAATTGTGATATGGGATGAACTAAAAAGAAATATGGTGGGATTGAATTATCATGCATTGATTATATTTGAGGAACCTTGTTAAGGATAAATGTTGGATAATGATATTATGTCTTGGTATGATAGCTCACTGATGATGACTAATATGAGATAATGTGGAAATGGAAAGAAACATCTATGTTGAAAATCTTGTCTTTCTGATGTCTCTGTAAGAAAAATGAGTTCTTGTACACAAGGCACATGCTCTGATGCTTGAGTCACAAGTAAAGTGCCTCACATACTTGCAAATAAAGACACCTTGGGTGCATTACCAATCCCTATAAATAGGGACCCTCGACCTCCATGAGGTGCATCTTCTATTAAACATGATCATGAAGTGTTGTCTGCATCCAACCTAATAGTCGACCTGGGTGAGAGACTTAGTCTCTATTAATATTAATTGATCTTCATTGATGGGCATCTACTTCCTACCTTTAAGAGAATAAGGGTGTGGAGTTCTTCACCAACCTCCATCCATAGGCAACACCCACCTTCGCCATTGTTGATTTGCACTATATCTTCATCACCAATGACTACTAGGGAGGATTTCTTCATCAACAATTGCAGTCTGACAATATCAATATTGTCTAGTGTTATTTTCCTCCCCTTCCACTTTTTCAATCTCCTTTCCACTTACCTTTTGTCTAATGCCCAGTGTTCATTATACTTCATGACTCTCACTCATTAGCTTGAGTGGTTTATGACCTTAACTTGGGTTGGGAGTAGCCACTGAGCCCTTCCAACAATGTACTTACTAATTATTTTTTGTATGTATATATCCTTAACAATGTTAAATATTCTTGTTTGTTATTAAATAGCTTGCATGTTTGACTACCATCTTGTTATGATTGTTTTATTATAACCTCAAGAGTGTGTTGTTTGATCAGATCTGGAACAATAGAGTAGCATGAATGCATGAAAATGTTGGAATGATAGAGATAATGATCATATGTTTGTTATGTTTGGTTGTATGTTTTTCGTGCTGATAGGGAAGCATGTTTAAAATCTATATCTAAGTTGAGCTCAAGAGAGGACAAAATATTCATTTACATTTATTTCTTATAAACTAAGCTAAGGGCATATTGTGGGTTTGAGTGTTTACAAGTTTGATGAGTGTGTTTGGTAGATGAAACTCAATATGAGTTCCCTTTATAAAATTAATACACCCAAATAGTTTTATCCATCCTAGTTTTGTTGAATATCCTAGATTTTCTTTTCTTTCCTTTTTGTTCTTAATCTAGTATGTTATCTTGTTCCTCGGGAGCATCACTTTTACCCTTTTGATTTGACTTGGCTAATCTAATGGTCAAGGTTATAGTTTACCACCCTTATCTTTGTGCTTGACCCCATTTACTACTTCTGGGAATGTATTTTGTTGTGGTTGTCTCAAGCTCTTGGGTTATTAATATAAAGTATGATCCTTAAGAACTAATTTCATTATACTAGTATTTTGGACCATGTTTTTGGGCAATCAATAGGCCTCGGTGTTTCCTTTCTTATGATGCCATAAACTCAGGTTTACTCAAACCCTAGATTATTCATCTTATCAATTTCTCGTCTAAGCTAATCATAAGGCCTAATACGCTTAACCCTGATTGCGTGATAAGATGTTCAACAATGCAAAAAATAGGAAATCCTAAATTGGACAAAGTGCTAATGAAGTTTGAGTAAATCTGAATAGTAAGTTATGTCTAAGCTGAATGGTTAGTGTAATATTGCTTGGAGTAAGATGCTTTATGACTTGGGTTCTTTGATTACATATCTTGAATGTACATTTCATCAAATGTGTGTTTAATGATTTCATGTGACTTCTTTTGCATGAAGGATATGACACATGAATCCTTAATCTTGTTCATGAAAGAAAATATCCTAACTTAGAGTTTTTGCATGTGAGTATATGCTTAGATAATTGAAGTAGGTTACTTATACTTTTAATAAGGTTTGGAATATAAAAAAATGTTTATTGGATATAAGTTGAAGTTGGCCAATCTTGGTCTGAAGTTTGGAAAATTTTAGGGTTTATTCATGAAAAATGTTCTCTTTGGCTTGACCAAGGGAACCAAACAACAAGTCTGGAGTTCGGATGACTTCATGGAAATGTTGGCTGACTTTGTCAAGGGCCAAACAAAACTTATGCCTTTCTTCTCTAGTTTTCTACATCGATCAACACATCTTCATTGGAATTTGAAATCAACCAAAGTTGACTTGTTGAGACATGTACTTTAATTTTCTAGTATTATGCTCTTCATCTACATATGCAAGCCCTTTGGGAGATCGAATTTATGTGAAACCAGTCATTCAAGTGGTTTTTGCATATGAATATATATATTTGTGTTTATCATTAAATTTTTCCATTTCATGTGTTATAATGCTATTTTCTACTATTAGAGCTCTCTCATGCAATTTATGGTGCACAAAGGCGATTTGGGATGGAGAAGGATGATTTTTCAAAGACTTCAATTGGACTATGCTTATGTCTTTGTTTCCAGCTATGATCTAAAATTAGATTCTTATATTTTGTTCTCTCACTTGTCCTTTACCCTCATTATCCATGTCCACTTTAGTCTTCTCTCAAAATCAAAGTTTTGATCATTGTTTCTTCTTCCCCAAATCTCATTTTTTGTGGTTGAAGAAGTTGTTTGGAGGCTATTTCTACCTCAAATTTGGATTTTGGACATAGTTCTTGTTGGGGATTAAAATAGATATGGATTTTGCTTCGTTCTCTTTCTAATTGAGGTGAGTAGATGATGAATATTGAGCTAAGTATATGTGATATCTTTTCTATAATTCCTAATCATGCTAGAAGCATTTGTTAATGATCAAAATGCTAATGCTAGGATATTTTTCGTAGAGAATCACATGCAACAGAAACAATAGAAATCCCTATAATTATTCTCTTTAATATTTCTTGTGCATGTATATAGTGAAATTTCCCTAAAGCTTTGTAAAAATGATGCATTTGCATTATTCTATCCTTGTGGATAATGTGTACAAATGAGATTGATTTGAATGCCTAAGCTTTTAGGATAAATGGTATAGTTATTTAATTTCTCATTTATGGTATTTTTGAATGTGGAAACCATCCTAAGCATGGTGATTAACATGAAACTAAGTGCAAAATATATGATTGAATTCCTTATGATGAGTAAACTAGTTAATAATGAAAATGAAATCCTAGTTAACTTAAATAGTTTCCATGAACATCATATGCCTTCCCTACTCTTTGTGCTTGGGTGTTGAAATGAGTGTGAATTGTAGTGGATTTAATCCATGAGAAGAAAAATCATAGTAAATTATATCCTAAGGATAATATGAGTACTGAGGGACCAATAAGGTGGGAAAAAACCTAATTTTCTATGATGAAATAGGATGGTTATTGGATGGAAATGCTAATCCAAGTTATGATACATGTATCACGTGAAACGTTATATGATAGATGTGATACATGATACATGTGATGAGTTGTGGTATACCCAGCCTTGTACCAAGGTATGAGAATGAGAAGTATTGATGTTTTAGGATGTTACCTTAATCCTATGGAAGACTTGGGTAGTATAATCTATCTTAAGATGGTTGAGTAAAACCTGAGGTATGGACAGTGACACATGCACCTAAGCACACTATGACAACTTCTACTTGTATATGCATAAGTGAACTAGTTTTAGGGAAAAGTAAAATCGGATTGTATTGATCACTATATGTAATACCATTCCTACATTCTTATATTATATTTTAGTTTCTTCCAATTATGATGCTAGTACATATCTCATGCATACTTAATGATTAACTTGAACTACATTTCTCATAAAGGAATAAAAAACATGAAATTGTATTTATTTACTCTTACTCTCATCTTCTCACATAGACATTGGGTAATAAACAATAAGCAAATTTGTAGGTGTTCAAGAGAGTAATCAACCCCTCATCTGGAACCTAGATCCGAGTGACTTCATTATTAGGTGAAGTCTAGATATTATCAATGTATTTATAAGTTCCTATACTGGAGTCTTTGTGATATTCCTTGTGGGTAAATTTTATAGAAAGAACAAATCGTGTAGATACATATTGTCATTTTTATGCTTCTAAACTTATTAAGTTTCTGCTATAGAAAGTTTTGTAGACGATATATGTGAAATCTCAATGAACATAATATTTGAGTAAATGTTGGACTTCTTGTATGGTGATTTTGATCATAAATTATGACCTCATATCATTTTTAATTATACATGTTACTCTACTACATGTTTTCACAGACATTGAGATAGGTAGAATGAGTGCTTGTACCACATCTCAGGGCTTCCTCTAGTAATCATGGTGTGGTTATTTGAAGTGGCACTTGGCGTTTTTCTTTGCAGTTGCTTTTTTGATAAGAGAGTGATCATCAAGGTAAGTGTTAGTAAGCTCCTAACTAGCACATGAATTGCCTCTTTCAATTGCTTAGTCTTAGTAATGTTTCCCCCATCTTTTTTGGATGATGTGGGAACCAACCCTGAGGAGAAGACACAACAGTGACCCCACCCCAACAATGTAACCCCCAACTACCCACACATAGAGGGGAGGGACAAGGTAAACTTTCATAGATAACAACATGTGTGATGGAACCAAGGATGTTGCGGCGTATATGTAGGAATTTGAACTCGGGTCCCTACTTTGGGGAACCCAACCCTTCTATACTATACTACTACCCCACTGGCATGTTGCCTACATCTTACTAATTTCCTTTTAATAGAGAAACTTTCTCATTCGTCAACTTTTGACATTCCTTATATATAGGGTTTCATGTAAAATATGTCTTCTAAACATTGCCAAAAATCTTTAAAATATTACTTCTATGTCCATGCATTTATAAAAAAATGAGTCTTTTTCTTATAGATAGCATCATCAAGACAAAGAATTAAAACTATACAGTAATTGTGAACATAATCAATTATGTATCCCAATTACTTAGAAAATAAGCAGAGAAATTTAAAATTATAGAAGATATTCTAAATTTTAGACATCATCAAATTAATGACATCTTGCCTATTATTTAATGTGAACTTTGAAACCTAAAATGAATCTCAATAATATTATTTGTGAGAAAAATATAATAAATCATTGGATAAAAGTGTAAGATGGTTCATATTTACCAAAGTTATCAGAAGTAATAAAACTACATTAAAACCCCACGTAATAGACAAGGATCCAAAATATTGGAAATGATCTTCTATAAATGTTATATAAAATCATATAAAACTTATTATGTCAATATATGGTTGTGAGATGCAGTTGTGTTCTGGTTTTCTACATTCTCCGAAGCTGTTGAGATGGATTCATGTTCTTTGTTTTAAAAAGGTTCGAGTTCTATTGATTTGATATCTAGCTTGTTCTGGTGAATCTATATCATCTCCCTTCGAAGTAGCTCTGGTAGGGTATGTTGTTTTGCTTCTGAAGGCTATCCAAGTGTACAGTTTTATTGATCCTTTCTGCTCTGAAGTGGAAGTTGGTTTTTCCTCCTGGTTAGACTTATGATCTCCTGTATAGAAAGAGAAAATCTTTGTTTTCAGGTTCAGACTCTCTTGGTTGAGAACTCTTGTATAGATAGCGAAAGAGTTTTTCTTATTTACCAAGTTTTGTAACCCCTTTCAAAAGAAAAATTAAAAAAAAAGCAAGATGAGTTTTGACGACAAAAAATAAATGGTTGTAGGGTCGAAATTACCAAAATATGAAGTAAGTTGAAGTTGAGTTTATTGTCTTGATTCATGGATTTTTGAAATAGTAACACCTTCCTTATCCTGATAAATGACAATTCCTGCTAAAGACTGTTTGGGGTGATTTCAAACCCAGTATATATGTTGTCACACTCTTTTCATTTTCTTGGAAAACTTCTTATTCCTCACTTTAGTTTCATGAATGCACATAAATTAGTTATTATATCATGTTTAAAAACTGTAGGAGAGCTTTTTGGCAATTAGGATTATTTAAGCCTTTATGATTCCATGAGGTGACAATGTATGGGTCAATGATAGGTCCATGTGGTTAGTAACCTTCCAACTTTAGCTTCAATAGCCTCTTCTTCCTCATTCAGTAAGTTCTTGATTTGTTATGTAATATTTGGATTCCTATTGTATACTCTTCTTCGTAAGTTTTGCAAGTTCATCGAGGGGTGAATTAATTTTCTCACCTACCTTTCTCATTGTAATGTGGTGAGTGCAATAATCATTATTGTCTACATTGTTAATATGGGTAACTAAGTTTTCATTGCCACTTGTAATGGGGAACTCTAATAACATTTCAATTTTAGTTCGATTTTTTTTTATCATTGACATAACCATGAAAGTTTTCTCCATTAAACACCATTCCTTTTGTAGTCAATCTTGATTTATGTTCATCATGTTTTCCATTAATAATAGGTTTCTTGTGAACCCAAATATTTTTAATTTGCTGCTTTCCTTCCTCTTCACCACAATTATCCTCTTCATTCTTTGTAGGTATAAGGAACCAAGATTCTTTTACAAATTAGATTTATCAACTTTGAGAAATTCTACATATACAAATGTATCACACTAAAGTGATCTTTGCCCCCCCATTTCCAAAGATAGATCAGAGAATCTGACCCATAACATAACTTCCATGAACTTTGATTTCTCTAAAGATTCACCTCACACATGTTTGATTGATGATCATGGGTTCCCAACAACCAATCATGGTCCCTTATCTATCATCATTTCCATATATAACATATGTGAAGAGTTTATTATGAAACAACATTTTCTCTTGAAGCTATCTCAATATATCTTTTTTCTTTCCATAGTGTTTGGACATGAACTTTCAGATTAGGCTAGTGCACATACAAATCTACTATATAATTGGTATTTGACAGTTTCCACCATTTTTATTCCTCTTTGAAATCCTCTTTGACTAAGCTATAGCTCCTTCCTTGTTCTCAACTTCCTTTTTTATAATAGTGTTTGAATCGGTTGAAGGTTTAGAAATATATCTTTCCATTCATTTGGCTCAATTGAGACTAAGATTGGAGCCACACTTCTCCTTTCTATCTACTCTCTGGGGGAAAATGGAGGAAATCAAACCACATGATTCAAGATTCTCTCCCAAGATTCTCGCATGTTACTTCATGATGATTGGTTTTTTCCCATTTGTGGGCTATTATCCCTAAAAAATTTGGAGGTCTTTAGAATGTTGGCATGTTTCTATCTAGTCTAGATGTTTTATTTAAGGCTCATTAATATTTTTTGAATTTATATAAAAATAAATTATTGATACTCTTCTGGATGAAGGAATTAGAATAGTTATTGATCTAAGTCTGCTTTCTCATTCTTACTACCCTTAAAAAGATCTCATCCAAGTAGGTTGGGTCCTTCCGCAAAGAGGGGTGATGTTCATTTTGATATGAGTTATAGAGAGTGTGTATTGTGATTCTTCTGATGCATCCTTAGTATGTAATTTAATGTTCTAATAAATTATGTTATCTTATATTAATGGTTCATATTTTCCTAAAATTTTGATATCAAATAATCTTTTCTAGTGAAGACATTTTTGTTTACTTTGTTAAGAGTGAAATACTATTTGGGAAAACAAACCTAATAAGTGGCATCACACTTCTACTAGAAAATTTTCAAGATGCCACCTCATAGTTAATATCTCATTTTCACTACCCAATATATGACCCAAATGACCAAATTACAAAACATATTTCTTCATTCATTCACTTGCTATCTTTATTTCATTATTGGTGTGAGCCCACCATTAGTGTGTTTAGCTCTCGTTGGCAGTGTTATATAGTTGTTTTCGCATGAAAATAGATGATCCATCTATTTTTTTGTTTTTTAATCTAGGGGTGTATACATGAGGGCTGTCAAGGTTCGAGACCCCCCCCAAAGTCTAAAAAAGTCAAGTATTCATTCGATATCTACTATAATGATGATATTTTAAAGGAAATTGAGTAAAAAAACAATTGACACATAGTTGGTAAAGCCCTAGACTCATGATTCAACTAGGAATATAGAACGTAAGGTCTTCGCTAGCACGGTTACATACTACGACTGTTATAAAGTTATGAAATCAAACGTGAATCATCTCTTGACTATTGCTTATTATAAATAATCAACATGATAGAACTGGATGTATGCACTTGACCATGAGCGACCAATAAACCCTGACAAGCAAGTAGGGATGACAAGGAGATTGACAAAGGGAACAAGTGTATTGTGTACTTTGGAATAGTTTTAAAATAAGGATTTGGATTGTTTTGTTCATTGGCTAATTGTCAGCAAAAATCTATAAGATTTTGTCAAAATCTGAAGCCTTCTATATTGATTGCTTGACCAAGTCAAAGGTGTGTGCAACATAACACAACTAGATTGACTAGAACAAAAGAGTTTATTATTTGCGGGCTGTCATGACGTCCCTTTCGATAATGCACATCACATACAGTTGAGGTATCAATCTTTATATAATCAAGTGATTGGATTTATGTAAGTAGTTTGAGGTCATTGTATTGTCCTTAACGGACAATCTAATCATGTTTCTAGATTTTTGTCTATCTCAATAAGCGACATATCTTTCCAACTCAAATTTGTCATCTTTCTTTACATGAGAGTGTACTACGTGACTAATATCATTGATAGTGCCAAGTACCAATTTTTTATACTTCTTTTTTCATAATTGATTCTTATACACTATTTACTTTATACCTCCTCTTTTGTTAAACTTGTTACTTTATCTTTACTTTGTTATATTTGTCGATTGCGGTGTAATGCTTGTTTTTTATCCAAATGTTAAAAGGACAATTATACAAGTTGTATTCATTTATAAACTAATAATAACCTAAATGATGCCAGAGTTTTGTGTGATCTTATAAATTTTTACTATATAGCACACCTTACATGGTTATAAAAATGAAGAATTTCTATAAACATGTGCCAAAAGGTGATGGCATCTGATAAGTTTAACACCAAATGTGAGTATGTTTGCACAAAAGAGGAAGTCTGGTGTTGGTGCTCAATTTGGTGCGGACGATGTTATTGTTGGTCATGGATTTTGGAAGCCAATTGAGGAGTATGAGATGGAAATTAAGGTCAAGTTAGATGCAAGTACTTGTTTTGGGGTCCATGTCAACCGGTTGGTCACGAGTTTCCTCTTAAACAATAGGGAAAGCAAAGACAGGGTTTTCAAGAAGTGTGGTTTACAAATTTAGATTGGTTGGAATACAATGTGAAAAAAGATGTGGCTTATTGCCTTTATTGCTATTTTTTTAAATAGACACATGTTGATTACTTTTACAATGAGCCATTCACAAAAGTAAGATTTACCAATTGGAAGAAATCAATAGAAGTTCTCAATGAACATGTGGGTGCATTTGGTAGTGGCCATAATAATGCAAGACTGCATTGTGAGGATTTTAAAAACCAGAGACAACGTGTGTCAGAGGTTTAATCTACTCATAGTGGGGAGATGAAGATTGCATATACAGATCATTTGACTGCAATATTATATGTTGTTAGATTCCTCCTATTATAAGATCTTGCTTTTTGTGGTCATGATGAGTCTTCTACTTCAAGAAATAAAGGGATTTTTTTGGCATTAGTGGGATATACAAAAGATAACAATAATAAAATTGCATGCATGCCCAATGAAAATGTTGTTGGAAACAATCAAATGACTTCTCCACTAATCCAGAAGGACATGCTAAAATCTTGTATAGGACAGACAATATAAGTCATTATTGATGAGCTTGGAAATAAATATTTCTCTCTACTTGTCGATGAGTCACGCGATGCATCAATTAAGGAGCAAACGGATTTGATTGTGAGGTTAGTAACTTTGTATGATATATATTTCAATATTTAAAGTAATGTAGCTATATTAGAATCTAAATTTCATACATCTATTTACATGTAGGTATTTAAATAAATAAGGAAATGTTATTGAAAGATTTATGTTAGGCATGTGACCGATACTTAAAGTGCTTCATTAAAAGCTTCTTTGGATGGATTATTTGTGTATCATGGTTAATCCATGTCTAGATTGGGAGGACAAGAATATGATGGAGCCTCAAACATGAGAGATGAATTTAATGGACTAAAAGTATTGATTCTAAATGAAAATCCATATGCAATTTATATCCATTATTTTGCACATCCATTGCAATTGGTGGTTGTTGTTGTTGTAAAGGACACTTTAGTTGTTAGTGACTTTTTCAGTTATACAAATTTGATTATGACCATTATTTGTTCTTCTTGTAAAAGAAAAGATGCATTGCTTCAGAAACATCATGATAACATTATAGATAAATTGGAGAATAATGAAATTTTTTTAGGATAGGGAAAATCAAGAAATCAATCTAATAAGACATGACGATACTCGATGAGGACCACATCATATAACATTATTTCATATATTTACAATGTGGGATTCATTTTTTGAGCTTCTAAATATTGTTTTTCTTGAAGGGATTCAAGTAAAAGAGGCAAGGCATTGGGCTTAATATAGACCATGGAAACTTTTGAATTCATATTTATACTATATTTAATGATGGAAGACTTATCTTTAACTAATGATTGTTGCATGCCTTTCAAAGAAAAGACCAAAATATTGTTAATGCCATGGTGTTGATTGAATCTATTAGAGATATTCTTCAAGAAATAAGAGATAGTGGTTAGGATGCACTTTTGGAAGATGTAATGAGATTTTGTGGTGCAAAGTCAATTCCATTGCCAAATACGGAAGATAGGATACATGTTAGAGGATTTTCAAGATGTAAGGGTCAATGGATTACTTATTATCGTCACTATCATGTTGAGATTTTTAGTATTATGATTGACTCAATTCTTGCTGAGATGAATAATCAATTTAGTGAAAGTTCTACATAGTTATTGAGATTCATTTCTTGTCTTAATCTAAGAAACTATTTCTCAAGATTTGATCATGAAAAACTTCAACGGCTTGTTGAAATTTACTTTAATTATTTCTCTGTATGTAAACATGTCATTTTAAAGGATCAACTTGGTACATACATTCATGTTGTTATAAGAAGATCATAATTTTCACAATATGATTATCTTGCATGTCTTGCTATGAAGATGGTAAAACTGGACAATATTTGGTATTTCCAGTAGTTTATCGTCTCATGGAACTGGCATTAATATTACTTGTGGCAACATCAACAGTTGAGCGGGCTTTATCAACAATGAACTTCATCAAGACAGATTTGCGTAACAGGATAGGTGATGAATGGTTGAATGACATGATGGTTTCTACATTGAGTTTAGTGCAATTGCCGATGAAAAGATTTTACAACATATTCAAAATATGAAAACATGGAGAATACAACTCACATGTTCAAATTAGAGCTAGTGGTACATTTTATCTCTATATCTATAGTCTGAAATAGTGAAATGGTTGAATTGTCACACTAATTATACTTATATTTCAAACATGAACATATTCGTATAATATTTTTTTAAGGTCCAAACTTTTTCTTTTAATTTCAATAGTGCATTGCCTAAAAGTAAAATCCTTGGTCATGACTTATTTATTACTTCATTTGGTAAACTAGTCTAAGTTGTCTAGCATTCCCTTGGAAGGTAAGGGAAAATATCATGTTTCTTTATTAAAAAAAATGTAGAATTCACTTGTTGATTAAAATCATTTTTCCTTTTTTCACAATGACCAACCATCACTATAGGTCCTTGAACATATTACTATTTGATTTTGGCATGGTATTTTGGCCGATGTTGTCATGTTCCTGAACACTTACTAACTTAGCCCCCCCCCCCTCATCGAGGTTTTTTGGTTCCGCCACTATTTTAATCCCCACTATAGTTTCTATGATATGTTGTAAAAATGCGAGAGCATTCAATAACCCTTTTGCTACTAGTTGCAAAGTGGTACCTTTAAAATATGAAGGAATCGACTAATGTGAAGGACCATTTGGAATTATGATATGTCAAGATTTTGTTTATAACTATGGGAAAATGAAAACCAAGGAACTCTTCGAGTTCATATTAAAAGTTCAAATATCATGTAGGCAATCAAGGGTCTATACTAAACAATGAAACTTTGATAAAAATCAATAACTTATTTGATTGTTGGGATTATGAATATGTTAGAAAAGTTTCAATCTGTAATTATAGCCATGTAACTATAGTTGTCAAGGTGCCAAGGCGGCATCTAGACCTAGATGGACGCGTAGTGGTAAAGACCACCTAGATGGACGCCTAGTGGTAAAGACCACCCTCAGCCTCCATAATAATAATTACAATAAATATAGGATTGTATCCATAATATATAAGATATTTTATGTATTTCTTTCATGTACTATACCCTGAAGTATTATATATGATTGAAATAGAAGGCTAAAGCAATTACACATTATATTAAAATGAAATATAAAAAGACGTACTAGACATCCAGGCAGCTCAATCTGCCCAAGTGCACTTTTATTTTCTTTTACGATTTAATTAAGCATTGACCTATGTGGACCCTCCTTCGGCACCTGGGCAACCACCTCAGCAGCTGAGTCTACTAAAAATGTCCGGTTTGACATTGTTTAACATCACGGACACGTAAAAATTAATGAATTTTGATATAAAACTAGGTATATTTACAATGAGGACAAAAAAGAGATTGGATTTCAAGGCATCGACCACCTTTATAAAATTAAATAAACAGACCTGTGAGATAGCTGCGTCTAAAGAGCAAACACACTGCAAGGAAGCAACTTTCTACGTAAAATTCTGAGTGGTTAAATGAAAATGGCTGGATATTCAGGTTACCTCCTCGGCCAAAAGTCGGTGATTAACTCGATGATAAAATTGTAGCTAGGAACCATGTATGTAAACCACATTCCCTGGTGAAGAAATTAGGGTAATCAAAACTTAAATGCAAGTACTCGTTTGCTACTTGCCTTGGAAGTCCTATCGGGCTTCTGCTACAAAGTAGCTTTTCATTGCTTTCAACAGAACCGCTATTCTGAACGCATTGGGAGAAAAATGAATATCGACATGACCATACACAAATTACATTTAATCTTCCAAGTAAGCACTATTGTACGAAGACAAGCTATACAATATATGAGCATTCTGGGCCTAAAAATACAAAGAACTCAACCTTTCTAGACGAAGATGTGATCTTTCTCTGACACATAAACAAATGAATTGTGGGACAAACTAAAAATATCCCATCATCCAGAAAGTCAAATGCTAATTGGACCTCTGAACTGCGCAACATGAGCCTCAGTTTACTTGCACGTCATACGGTCATAGTAAGAGAGCTACAGACACCATCTTCAAGTGTAAGATCACACCGGGTTCTTGGTTCATGCAAGTTATGTTCTAAAAGTAACAGCAAGTGCCCACATCAGAACTTGATGGATCGATTCACAAGCTCTAATCAGTCCTTTATGAATGATCAGTAAAACCGTGTCAAAAACTGGAGCTCCTAACTAGCAGACTCCAAGGCACCAGATGAATCAAACCTCTCACGTGTCTCGTCCAAAAACAAATTTCCTTCTCCGGTTACACATGGATGATCAATATTATCGTGCTTATTGTGCTCAATCTCTAATTTGCACTCAGTAAGTATTTTGCTTTGGAGCTCGATTGGTAGCTCCTTCAACATTTCTACGATTTTCTCCTTGTGTTTCTTTTTTATTTCAATAAGCTCTATTTCTTGCTCAGCTAACAGCAGTTTGAGTTTCTTTATAATGTCATTAATGTGGTCCGACTCATCTTCTACAACGCTTTCGTTGCCTTTTAGTATAGTAACATCACTATGTTCATTCTCATCGAGACTTGTCAAATTCTCTATGTGATGATCACCTTTGCCAGTCTCCAAGAAGGATGCAGAATTCTCTTGATCATGCAAGCTAGTATTGCCAGGCAGATCGTCCATGCTGTTATGACCCAGAGGAGAAGATACCCTTCCAGAAACTTCACTAGGGCCTTGATCATTGGCACATTTATTAGATCCAGAGGATATATTAGGCTGACCATGCGTGGGAGAATTGTCGCTGCTGTCCCTGGGAGAATCTGACCAATACCTTTTACCAGACGGAAGTCTTTCTAGTATAAAGCCTGGAGAAGAGGATTGGTTGGGGTCAGCAGGTATCACAGAATCAGTCTCCTCTGTTTCTATTTTCAAGTTTTCCTTGGTTTCCGGTTCATCAAAGGGGTCATAGGAGTTGTCCCCAGCGACCCACTCAGGAATATGACATTGTATTTCCGAATCAATCATTGCAGCAATGGTACTGACATCCTGATTTGTTAAGCTTAGCTCAGCAACCATTTCACTAGCAACACTAATAGAAGTGTCTGCTTCAATGTCGAAAGGAAAGTGGATGTTGCGGATATGACCTGCAAAAGGTACATTACGAATTTCATCAGAAATATATTTTGGCGTGTTCCATAAATTTACTTGAAAAGGTTACATGAAAAACCTGTTGAATCAGCAATCCTTAATTTCAAAAAAATCGTATTCACATCCTTCCTTTGACCTTCTACCATGAAATCTCGGTTGGAGGATATTTCCGTGGAGGAACCAGCATTTATTTCACCAGTGGTGCCATCTGCATTTTGTTTGAAGGTAAAGGACCTCAGCTCTATTCAATCAGAAAAAAATGTACACCGAAAATAAAGAACCTTATACTGATCCATAAAGCATAAATCTATCCATCTATCTAGCATTAAGATATTTCTTTAAACCACCATCTGCAGTTATTATTTCAATAATAAAAGCATAGTAATTAAATAATCCAGTTTACCTGGCCGACTTGTGCCTGACTGGTTTCCATCATCCTTCTTATCAATCTTCACATCTTGTTGAAGAAATGGATCCATCAATAACTCTCTTGCAGAAAGTCTTTCTGAAACATTTGCAATACATTTCTCTATGAAAAGCTTAACATCGGGATCCTTCACTTTAACCAGGGAAGCTGGCCTAACACCCTATGAATGTATAAATATCGTTATAAAGGTACCTTTACCGAACATTTATTAAAAGCAACAATCTAGATCTTAGCATATTAGTTGTCAACCTGAAGTCGATTCTTAACGAATACAGACAGGCTGATGGTAAAAATCACCCAAATCTAACATCACCATCATTTCATTATGGAGAAAAACTTATTTGGGTAATACTTCCCAAGAAAAAGACCGGTACCAGTTGACGAGCACAGGACTGGAGCCAATTTGACCTTAACCAAGTCATTTCAACAGGGCCCCATTATACACACGGCCATGGGCTCTAAGAATGAAAAGACAAATTGCTACAACCAGATGATTTTCAATACAAATTGAGGAAATAAGGTAAGGCAGCGTACGCTGTTAATCTAAAACAATAAGAGCCCTCTCCTATATATAGAGGGAGAGGGGATTACATGGATACATGGACTTAAACGGGCCCATCCCAATAACCACTTAACTAATATCTCTATACTACCCCTCAAACTGGAGAGTATACATCGTATAGTCCCAGTTTGTTATTCATATACTGGAAAAGGCTAGGAGGAAGTGGTTTTATGAGGATTTCCGCATCTCCCGTCTTCACATAGGGCGTAACAATCTTTTTTGCTTCGACTTGATCGTGTACAAAGTGACAGTCAACTTCAATATGTTTTGTGCATTCGTGGAAGACCGAGTTGTTGGCGATATGAATGGCAGCCTGATTATAACGATATAGTAGTGATGGTGGTCAGCCTGGTTGTTGAGAATGAATCCAAATTCAGATAGAACAGATTGCGCCCACTACAAGTCACAACATGCATGTGCCATGGCACGATACTCGGCTTCAATGCTTGAGCGGGCAACAACCGTTTGCTTCTTACTTCTCCAAGCAATTGGGTGATTACCCAGTAGGATACATTATCCCGATGTAAATCTTCTATCTTGAGGATCCCCCGCCCAGTCTGCATCAATATATCATGTAATAGTCACTGATATATGTTGGGGTCGTCAATAGAGTAAGCCTTTCCCTGGTGAACTCTTCAGGTACCTCAATATGTGTTGTATAGTAGCCCAATGAGCCTGGAGAGGTGTGCTCATGTGTTGACTAACGACCCCAACTGCATAAGAGATATTTGGTCGTGTGATAGTTAAATAAATCAGTTTTCCAACTATCCATCTGTATTTCTCAGCATCAGGATAGAGCCCCCCTCATTTGGCGTCTTCACATGGTAGTCCATTGGAGTGGATACCGGTTTCGAATCTATCATGCATGTCTCTTTCAATAGATCAAGGACATATCTGTCTTTGAGAGAGATTGATCCCTTCTTTGGATCTAAGGACTTCAATGCCAAGGAAATATTGAAGATTCCCCAAATCCTTAGTATGAAAATTGAGTTGGAGAGCCTTCTTTAGATCAGATATTCCTTGTGTATTATTCCCAGTGATCACAATATCATCAACATAGACTGCAACCAAGACATGTCCTTGGTTGGAATTGGAGGAAAACAATGAGTGGTCACTTGCAGATCTCTGGAATCCAAATCGTTCTAGAACAACACTGAGTTTATTGAACCAGGCACGAGGAGATTGCTTGAATCCGTACAGAGAGGTTGCTGCATGTACACTTTGGTACCATACTCCCCCTCGGCAACAAACCCGAGAGGTTGCTGCATGTACACTTCTTTAGAGAGATCACCATGTAGGAATGCATTTTTGACATTTAGTTGGTGTAGAGTCCAACCAAAGGTAGTTGCCAAGGATATCAATATGCGTACTGAGGCAAGTGACAGGGGAGAAGGTGTCGAAGAAGTCTACCCCAAATGTTTGGGTGTACCCTTTGACGACTAGGCGTGCTTTTAGCCATTCAACTGTCCCGTCTGAATGGTGCTTGACGATGAAGACCCAACGACACCCAACAATATTTTTTTCCAAGAGGCAGATCGACTAATTCCCATGTGTGATTCTCACAGAGGGCCTCCATGTCATCGTCCATCGCAGATTTCCACCCCGGATGACTAAGGGCAGCCACATGATTTTTAGGGATGGTGGTAGAATCAAGAGAAACAGCAAATCTGTGTGCATAAGGAGATAAACAAGTAAGGCAACAAGTGTTAGAAATATGATATTTACTGTTGCACGTACGGGGAGCTCGTCGAAGGGCCATTGGTTTATCATATTCTACTGAAGTAGACGATGATGGAGCAGCACATGATGAATCAGTGACCACCCTGCATTGATATACTTTAGGAAAAAATTGTGGTGGTGGTGGTAGTGTACATGAATTATCTGGAAAAGGAGGTGAAGGTCAATGACAATCCAGCGGTAATGAAACAAACTTCGACTGAGAAGAAGACAGAGTCGCGACAGTGGACGTAAAAAACAATTCATATTCGTGAAAAGTGACGTTTGCAGAGACGTGTAATCTTTGAATTTTCGGGTCAAACACTTAGTCTTTTTGAACTTGTGAATATCCTACGAAGACAGACCTAATAAATCTGGGAGATAATTTGTCCGCTTTTGGATCAAAGTTGTGCACAAAAGCGATGCATCCAAAAATCTGAGCCGGGAGAGAAAACGATTGTTTGTTAGGATGGAGAATGGAGAGTGTTTTACCCTTGAGGACAGAAGATGGTTGGCGATTGATCAGATAACATGTCGTTAAAATTGCCTCAGACCAAAGACGTTTTGGTAGATTGGCATGGATTGCCAAAGACCGAGTAACACCAAGCAAGTGGCGGTTTTTATGTTCGGCAATACCATTTTGATGAGGGGTATGAGCACACGATCGTTTATGCAGCATACCGACCTCGCGACAAAAGGAAGCAACCACAGATTGAGCATATTCAAGTGCATTATCTGTTTTAAGAATTTTAATGGATGTCTCAAACTGAACAATAATCATTTTATGGAAGTCCTTTATTAAAGAAAAAACTTCTTTGTGATTTTTAATTAAGAAAAGCCAACTCATTCTGGAAAAAT
Source organism: Alisma plantago-aquatica (assembly GCA_963693085.1). Classification (NCBI taxonomy): domain Eukaryota; kingdom Viridiplantae; phylum Streptophyta; class Magnoliopsida; order Alismatales; family Alismataceae; genus Alisma; species Alisma plantago-aquatica. Next base: position 712,655,283 of record OY856409.1, on the reverse strand, counting down.
CATCAATAAAGGTCAAGAAATATCTATATCCGATATAACTAGTAGTACAAAATGGTCCACAAACATCACTATGAACTAAATCAAAAAGTTTTACAAACAGCTTATTTTTAGAGGCAGGAAAAGACACCCTGTGGTGTTTGCCCAATTGACATGCATCGCATGACAATGAGGAAACAAAAAATAAAGATGGATCTAAAATTTTTAATTTTACGAGAGACGATGACCAAAATGAAGATGTTGGTGTAGCAACAAACTTGCGATGAAGGCAGTAGAAGAGGTCGGCTGAGAAGGTAGGTAATATAGATCACCAGAGCGTGCCCCCCCCCCCCGGTCCAATCGTCATATTCAGAAAATCATGTAACATGACGCCCGTAGGACCAAAAGTTATGTGACATCTCAAAGAATCAATGAATTTGGCAACAGAAAATAAATTGAAAGGAAATTGTGGAACATAATGAACAGATTGTAATTTTGTGAAAGAGGTTAGTGGGACAGAGCTACATTTGGTGACGTTTTTGGTGGACCCATCTGCCAAGGTGACGTATGAGTGAGGAATATGAGAGTCCATTGTTTGAAGAAGATGTTAATACCTGTCATGTGTTGTGTAGCACCAGAGTCAACAATCAAATCAGGGTGTGTGGCGGTCATGGATGACCCAAAGTTACCTTGGTGTGCAGCTGCGAGGTAAGCAGATGAGGCTTGTTGAAGATACACATGAGAGTCACCAATCTACCAATCTATTTGTGCAAGATAAGCCGTAGGAGGTCCCGGTTGAGAGTGCAGTGGAGAATCACCAACTTGTTGTGAAGATTGTAGAAAGCGTGCGTATTCCTCATTTGTCAAGGAGACATGAGAGGAGCTCACAACAGAGGGTGCAGGGGAAGCGTAGATTGGAGCTTGACCTTAGCCGATAGGGTTAGGTGGAGTTTGCACAATATTTGCAGTACCTATGCCACATCCATGCCCATAGTGGGTCGGATACCCATGTTTGGAATGATAGACATCTTCAGTGTGGCCCACCTTGCCATAATAGATACATTTAGGACGTTGTCCTCTTCTTCGTCCACGTCCTCGAGCTGCAGCAACAATCACGGCTTGAGTTTCATAAACATCAGTGTTGGAGATGTGGGTCGTCGCCATATCAGACTGGGACAAACGAGCATACGCTTGGTCCATGGAGGGAAGTGTGGCACCAACGAGCAAGAGCTGGCAAATTGCAGCATACCGGGTGTTGAGTCCGTGCAGGAAGCGTCTGGTGATAAGAGATTCCCTTTCTTTGGTAAACATCAGCAGATGTAGTGGGCAAGAAAAAATTGAATTGGTTGGCAAGTGCCTTCATTGAGTCAAAGTACTTGGAGAGTGGGCGGTCACCCTACTGCTCGGTGAAGGTCATGTCCATGGCGTTGTAGAGGCAGAGGCAGTTATCTTCTTGAGTGTAAAAATGATTCATCTCGTCCCACATTGTTTTGGCATTCCGATGTTGTATTTGACTGCAATATCTGGTTCCATACATGCCCAGAGCCAAGATAGGACTTGGTTGTTTTCGGTGACCCAAGCGTCATTGGGTCTTGCTGGTGCTACAACTTTGATGTATTTTAATTTGCTTCATGACTCTAATAAAGGTTTGTACGACATTCATCCAAAGCAAAAAGTTGTCGCCATTTAATTTAATTGCATAAATCCGTGACAAGTCATTCTAAATGACGGTGGGAGGAACAGGGGCCTTGTTTTCAGCCATAGAGATAGATAAGATAATGGTACCGAAATAAAGGCACAGTACAACCAAAAAAAAAAAAAACAAGGCACTACCGGTAATAGAAACACGGTAGGAGAACAAGGCAGAGAGTTATAAAAAAAACGCTACTGGAATGTTTTGCACGGTAGGGAAGCAATCACAGGAATGTAACATTGTGATGTAAAAACATAGAAACCCCTAAAAAATTAATAGATGCACTCAAGCATGCGGTTTAGGGGATCCACATGGAGAGGAATGAAGAAGTAAAGTGGTGCCCCCTCTTTTTTTTGCTTTATAAGAATAGCACGGGGTCTTCTCTCTTTTTTTTTTTTCTTTTTTTTTGCTTTTTGTTTTTTAGAACAGAAATACAATTGAAGAGCAACAAGGGAAAAAAAGAAGAACCGAACAGAGAACTAATGCATTGGAAGAGAAAGAAACTTTTCTAGCTGGCTTGTGGCAGGTGGTGTTGGCCGGTGGTGTTGGCCTGCTTGCTCCGGCTGGCTGGCTGTCATGCTGCTAGCCCATTGTAGCAGCAGCCACTTGGAGAGGGGAAGAGGGGGACAGGAGTGAGGGGTTTGCGGTAGCAGGGGGTAGCGGAAGCGGAAGGAGGAAGCCAAAACGTACTCCGCTTTCTCCGTCAGATCATATTACTCTCTTGATACCATGAGGAAAGAATGTAAGGCAGCGTAAGCTGTTAATCTAAAACAATAAGAGCCCTATCCTATATCTAGAGGGAGAGGGGATTACATGGATACATGGACTAAAACGGGCCCAATCCAATAACTATCTCTATACAAATAACTATGAAAGAAATATTCTGTCAAGAAGTATGGCCAGACATGTTATACATGTAAACATCAATTTCAATGCTGACGTTCAAATCATATGAATTACAAATAGTTTCACATCTTAGTGGTCCTTTTCTCTTGAAGAACCCAACTGAATTGGCTTGTTAGGAGAAAACGATTGAAAATACAGACTACAGAGCAACAAAAAGACGGAAAAAAAGAGATCGATAGAAGGGCCCTCAAGCGACCTCCTTGAATCCCCCAAAGAAACCCAAACTCCTTATACAAAAAGAGCCCCTAATGATCACAAAATCTATAATTCCCTAGTGTGCCAATATTCAGTCCAAGAAAAGGCCATTATTTTTGGCAAAAACCCAATCAGTTTTCGTTCCACCTATTAATACAACATCTGACTCCTTTCTCCTCCCGTTACAAATAGACTTTAGTAGCCTTCTCAACCTCCAAAGTTCTGTTTTTGGTCATCAACCTCCAAATGAGATCCTCTTTCTTCGGCTAGTCTTCTTCTCCAGCTCAAGCCGCCTCCTTACCCGGATTGAGATCCCTACCTTCCCTCCACCCAGCTTGATTACACCGACATTTCCCAAGTGAAATTCACTACTCGAAACTCCTGCCAGATGAGATGGCTTACCCCATTGTCTCTAGCAGAAACCCCACTCAGTTTTCGTTCCACCTATTGATACAAGATCTGAGTCACTTTCTCCTCCCATTGCAAAGAGACTTGAGTAGCCTTCTCAAACTCCAATATTCTGTTTTTTGTCATCAACCTCCAATTCTTCGACTAGTCTTATACCCCAGCTCAATACACCTCCTTACCCAAATTGAGATCCCTACCTGCCCTTCACCCAGCTTCACTACACCGACATTTCCCAAGTGAGATTCACTACTCGAAACTCCTGCCAGATGAGATGGCTTACCCCACAGATATATGGATAGCTCCTTGGAAAATCCCTTCCTAACCAACAGCTACCTGATTCCCAATCTTTGGCTCCAAATTACTGTCCTCCGCCTGAGGTTTCTCTCAAATGCCACCCTGGGCAAACCCTGTAAGGCCTTGGATCATTTCCCCAGGATTCAGACTCTTTCAATCCAAGCTAGATTTCTCCTCCTGATCCTAAATATTGATAAACTTGCTGTGGCATTGGGACAGAAGGACCATTCACGTTAAACCATAACAAGAGAGCCAAGATTAGAAGTGCAACATAGGTCGGATCTTTTAAACAAAAAGATTGATCTAACCTATGATTCCAATGACCACGACAAAGCACAGAGACTCTTAGGCAGTGCCCTTGATATTGTCATATGCCCTTGAGGCCACAGTAACTAGCTCCTCTCAAGAGTGTAATTGCAACCACTCTCCCTCTACAATGCCTTGAGAGAACTCCTAGCAACCAGTTGAGAATCCACTACGATACAAGAAAACACATCTAGAAGTACTAGGCCTAAGTTGCCCCTTTCTAATCTTTTGAGTCCTCAACCGTATCGACCCTTCACCACTCCTCTTAGCTCCCATCACCATTGGACTCCCATCCTTCCCTTCAAAAAAAAAAATCCTAGCCTATCCAAATATCATGCCATTCCAGAAGGTATGAAACACAAACTTCCCACCTCAAGGCCACCTAACCAAGGGACCTCGTCAAATTCCACCACCAACAAAATAGAGAAGCCAAACTGTTTCCAGAAATCCAACACCATGTATGATTTATCACACAAGATTCTTCTCATAAGCTCCACCCCCCATTTCCACTAGATTGCTCCACACATCAACCACAAATTTCTTCGGAATATACTCCTTCCTCACCTCCACAAACAATAAAAAAATACCATAATGAGAAACGTCTAAACCTTCTCGACACTCCTAATTCACTTGCCAAACCAACTTTATATCTCCGTTGTCCGCAAACCCCACATATGCATTAGTTGTTCATCAACAACAACCACCATGCAAACTTGGATGCCTCCCATTTCAATCTCTAAAATTTGATATCCACTGGAATCCCATCAACCACCTATGTCCGTGGGGAATGATCCACCGAAGAAAAAGATGTCACTAGCAAAAGAAACAAAGCCTTCCACTCCCCAACCCTCACAATGCCAAAGTTGGTTGAAATCAGCTCTTGTATTGCCCAATGTCCAACCTAATTGGGGAACAAAAAGGTAAAAACAGCATTATTGAATTGAAAAGGTCGATTTATAACACTTATCTATATTTCGAGACAATGCAACATTCCAAAGATACGAGCTAGCTAAAGAAGGATGCTAAGAAAGCAAAGCCTGATCTAAGATTTAAAGATACATATGAAAAGTTACACATAAGAAAAGGGGGTGTGTTAGTAAAGGATTGATTAGGACATCAAGAAAAGCAAGAAAAAGAATTTTGTACCAAGTGAAATGGCATCAAGAATGAAGATGGAAAGTGTTAGTAAAGGATGGGGCGTCGAGAATCGAAGGAAAACTACTTCTACAAACTTTATAAATGAGATATCTTAATTAACATTAGGAACATGTCTACCATGAGAAAAGAGATATCACCTACAAGTGATGGATAATACATTCACATGTTCAAGTGATTGATGCACATGAAAATAGGGGTTGTGTATCGAAAAGTTACACACAAGAAAAGGGGGTGTGTTAGTAAAGGATTAGGACACCAATAAAAGAAAGAAAAAGAATTTTGTACCAAGTGAAACGCGTCAAGAATGAAGATGGAAATCGTTAGTAAAGGATGAGGCATCAAGAATCAAAAGAGAACTACTACCACAAACTTTATAGATGAAATATCTAAATTAATGTTAGAAACATGTCTACCATGAGAAAAGAGATATTTCCTACAAGTGATGGATAATACATTCACAGGTCCATAATGATTTGATGCAGATGAAAATAGGGGTTGTGTTTCAAATAATATTTCTATTGATGTATGGAAGAGTCTTGGCGAGAATGGAGTCCATATTACTGATGAGCTTCTTAAAAGACCATAAGGAAATGTTCGATGAGCACAAAACAATATTTCTGTTGCCACCTAAAACATAAAGAGAAATTCAGTACTACACAAATGACAAATGCATTAAGCTCATGGCCCACACCATGAAGCTTTAGTGAGAGAATTATCGAGTACAAGCTGATATCTAACACATATATTGGACCACCAATTAGATTTATGACTAGGAGCCGACTATGGATGCTATTTTTCTGATAAAAAGGCTTATGAAGAAGTATAGTAAAACTAAAGCAGATCTCATATAGTTTTCATTGATTTTGAAGTGTCTTATGATGAAGTAGCAAGGAAAGTTATTTGGTGTATGTTAGGGAAAAAGTAGTATTGGTCATGTATATTGACTCAATTAAATACTAGTATGATACTATGATAGTTCAACTGCTATTGTCAAGACTGAAGGAGAAGAGAAACCAACAAATTCTATAATAGGCAGGGTATCGAGTCCATGATGGCTTGTTATACTAAGGGGTAAGGTTACATATATGGTCCTGATGATATCCCTTGATATATCATACATCTAATTTGTTCATTGTTGAGAAATACCACTTACTTGTACTTCTATTTTCTTATCATGTATGTGTCATTTTGTATCTCTTCTAGTTTAGTCCCATATTGGGGAGTTAGGAGTAGTGGTAATCACCATTACTCTTAGAAAAGCATGTGTCTGTAACCCCATTTCCATCCAGCAATGAACAGATTTCTCCCTACTCTACATGGTATCAAAGCGGGTTTAGTTCCCCTCTCCCCCCCCCCCTCGGCGAGCAAGATATCCCCTTAATTCTTCCCTTGTCCTGCCACACTCCCTGTGTCCCCCTCTCCCACGTCCCATTCGTGTAAACTACCTCCCCTTTCCCCATGACAGCCCCCTTGCCCGTAACAACCCACCCCCTCCTGTTTGCGGCCCCTTCTTCGTCTTCCACCTTTCTAACTCCTATAAGACACTCCCCATAATCCCTCATGGCTCAGCCTCCCTCTTTTTTCTCCCAACACAACACCCCACCTCCCCTGCAACCCCCCTCCCCGCCCACCCGCTCTATCTCCCTTCCTCCATCTTCCATGACAACGCCCCCACCTTCATTTGAACCACCACCATAGTTTGTGGCCCCACTACTAGACCTATGAACGCATGAATATTTTATGCACCTCTACATGCCCATATACCTACTTTCCTACTCACCTATCTTTGAAGAGTTCCTGCAAATCCATGCTTGTCTGATTCCACCTGTCCATTTTTGGTTCTTTATTATTATGGTTGCCTCTGATGCTCGCGATGGAGTTGATAATCATGCATGGTGTGTGGTGTCAGTAATACTCCACTCTAACAGTTACTCGATGTGGGCACGGCCCTTCTAGCTTTCTACCGCCTAAATTACATCAAGGAGGAACCCCCTACCAAGGACGAAGCGATCCCAACAAATATGACACATGGTTTGAACGGTATTTCCAAGTCTTAACTTGGATCCTGAGACTGAGCCTTCAAATTGCCCACAACCTTATCTTCCAATCTTCTATTTGCCCACAACCTTATCTTCTTCTTCATACGAAACAAGCTTGGGATCATTTTGTCTGAGACATGCTATCCAAAAGGCAACACCTCTCGAATCTTCTAGTTACACAAGAAACTCGACACCTTACACCTTGTTGATGTTGCGTTTCAAATACCACACGTGGGTTACTGGACATGCGAGTTTAATGCATCCCATTTGATATCTTCGTATCCGTTGTCCCCTTTGCTTCTTCTTGTGACAACTTCAAGGGTCTATGGATAAATGAATCTTCTCCACCCTCTCTCTACTTAAAAATTTTGCAACAACAACACAACGAGATTCAACATGTCCAATTCTTGGCCGCTTTACCCCCAATCTATGAGCCAATCCGCTAGCAGATCCTAGGGTTGGATCCATTATCAACACTTCATTAGGTCTACAATTGTCTTGCTTGGCTGACCTTCACTACGACCTCTGCTACTACAAATTCCTCCTCTTTCCTAGTGGTCCACCTTCTCAAGGGAGAAGGTGAGGCCATGGATGTGGTCGAGGATCCAACAACTTCTATGGACGTCCATCTGTTATCACCTCTCATCATTGCTACAACTTCTGCAACGACATAATCAATTGAAGAAAAATGTTGGGAGAAACACAACAAACTAAAATAGGCAAATCAAGTGACACCTATAGAGCTATAGAACGATGTTGCCTCCTCTGATATGGTAGCCATTAGCAAGACATATATCAATCAATTTCTAAAAATGCATTTGGCTTCCTCTTCAGGCCCCAAGCAAACATTGCTCAACACTTGGGCGATACTATGTAATTGGATACTTCTACTCATACCCCTTCTTAGATTACAGATTCTAGAGCAACATATTGTAGTATAGGAGATACATCCATGTTTTCAACCATGAAGTATTCTCGTTATCCCTCGATCTACTTGGTCGATGGGTCAACCTCTAATGTAGTTAGTGTTGAAATTTTTACACACTTTGTTGTTACGCACCTCTGTTATGTTTGTTCCTAAGTTTCCTTTAATCTTGAACCTGTTAGAATACTTATAGATCTATGAATTGTAGTATATAGCCTTCATTCCTTACTCTGTCTCTGTACAGGATCTAAGGACGAAGAAGATGATTGGTGGGGGATATGAAGGCGGTGAGGCCTCTACTTCTTGTGATCCTCCTTGTATGCCACTACTCTTGCGGTCTCATATATTGCACCCACTTTGTGGCATCAGCGCCTTCACCACCCCTCAATCAAAAAGATGAAGTTACACCTACCTAATATTCCTAGTTCCCGTCTTCAGTGTCAAACTTGCCAGTTGGGTAAACATTATAGCTCTATGTTCCCTTGTTGGCATGTCTATCGTAGTCCCAGTCTATTATATCTTGTTCACTCGAACATATGGGGTCCTTGTCAGGTTTCTACTCATACAAGTGCACGCTATTTTGTCAGTTTTATAGATGACTGGTTTTGTCTACATGGATATTTCTTTGAAGAACAATATGAAGTTTAATCGTCTTTGAAACCTTTCTGAATGATATATCTAACCAAATTTCTATGAATGTGAAGAATATAATCACTAATAGCACATTTCAAACTCAGTGTTTCCCGAGGGATTATTCATCAAATTACATGCCCTTATACCCCTCAACAAAGTGGTGTTTCCGTCTTCTTGATGTTAACCATGCCCTATTGCTTGAAATGAATGTTCTCAATTCTTACTGGCACGACGCTTTACTCACTACTAATTACTTAATCATTGTATGTCTTCTGCCACAATCGACAATGTCATACCCTATTCTTTGTTGTCTCCTCATGAACTCGTTATTGTCTTCCATCCAAGGTTTTTGGTTATGTCTACTTATTGCACAATCATCAACCTAACATGGATAAGTTATCACCTCACTCTATCAAGTGTTGTTTCCTTAGCTACTCTCGTACACCGTTGCTTTGATCCCATTTCTAAACAAATGTACATCGTTGTGAATGTCTCGTTCTTTGTAGACACTCCTTCCTTATCTTTTGCCAATAATAGTCTCTCTCCATCACCTCCACCCCACCTATCCCTATCTTACATACTGAGCTAGCCCATCCAATAAGCCACTTCTCATCCATGTGTAACATCGCGAGAAGAGGATCAAATTTCCTCTAAAGCCTACCACCAGGGCTTCTTCATCTATGGATCCTCCGATGTCTGAGGTAGAAAATCCCAACATGCCGATCGCTCTTCACTAGAAACCACGATCATCTACAAAATATTGTATTCCATCTTATTTCTTAAGATCATTTGTCTAATGCTATGGCGGTCTTCACTTATGTAATTATCAATGTGACCATTCCTCGCACTACTACGAAGGCATCCTCTCATCGTAGATGGAAGTCGACCATGGAAGACAAAATTTCCGCTCCTCTCTCGTGGCACATGGATTGTTATTGATGTACCTACTAACTATAATGTTGTTGGTTGTTAGTGGGTGTATATCGTCAAACATCATCCTAGCAGCATGACTGAACAAGTAAAAGCTTAATTAGTAATAAAAGGAACACCCAAGAGTGTGGAGTGGACTATTTCGAACATTTTCACCGATGGCTTATCTTAACTATGTTTGAATACTTCAATTGTTGATGTTAATGAAGGCTGGACTATCCACCAATTGGATGTGAAAAATTCCTCTCTGTGGTGATCTTCATGAGACTGTGTATATGGAACAACCCCTTGGATATGCTGCTCAGGGGAGTGTTCAATGAAGGTATGCAAGCTCCATAAAGCTATCTATAGATAAAAATAGAGTTTGCAAGCCAAGTTCGAGAAATTATCCCCGATATACCATGACTTTGGGTTTTCAAAATGTCACAGTGATCATTTTGTGTTTACTAAGCAAACCCGGATAGGCATCATTATTCTTATAGTCTATGTAGATGATAGCCTCATCTCTGGTAGTGATGCATCCAGAATTCACAATACGAAATCTCACCTTGTGAAGCACTTTGCTACCAAGGATCTTGGGAGGTTCACTACTTTCTTGTGATTGAAATTGCATATACTAAAGATGGGTTGTCCCTATCACAGAGAAAATACACACAAGACCTACCCAAAGAAACATGTATAATTTGGTTGTTGTTCAACCATTTCTC